>JZKD02S2015832.1:23587-39465 GCA_000966675.3 Picea glauca
AAATAACATTACTAATCTAAATCACAACTAATGGCCTAAAGCCGACATAAATAAAATAACATTACTAATCTAATATGCCCCAATTAAGTGGTAATGAGCCAATAGTAGGGCTTAAAAAAAGATGATGATTCAAAGTCTACAGATCAGAGGCAATACAAGTCAATGATTGACAACCTACTATATGTGACATCATCCAGACCAGATGTAATGCAAGCAATTGGAAAGGTGGCACGATTTCACGCAACACGAAAGGAATCACATGTATTAGTAGTAAAGAAGATTTTCAGATATCTCAAAGGAACAAAAGAGTTTGGATTATGGTATCCAAAAATAAAAGATCTATCACTTATTGCCTACACAGATGCAGATTGGGTAGGTTGTATTAATGATCGACGAAGCACTAGTGGAGCAACGTTATACTTAGGTGAGTGTTTGGTATCATAGCTAAGAAATAAACAATCATCAATATCTCTATCTACATCCGAGGCAGAGTATATTGCATCAACAACATGTTGTACACAGGTTCTTGGGATGAAACAAAATTTGACATATATACAGGTTGAGTATGATGAACCCATTCCAATATATTGTGATAATACAAGTTCCATCAGTATCTCAAAAAATCCGGTGATGCACTCCAAGACGAAGCACATTCCAATCAAGTATCACTTTCTATGGGAACAGGTTGCAGAAAAGAACATCAGAGTTAAGTATGTGGGCACAAAAGAACAAGTGGCAGACATTTTTACAAAACCACTTCCATGAGAAACCTTTGAATATCTTCGCCAAAGACTTAGAGTTATTTCTACTCCAAAATGAATTCTTTTTGAATGCTTTTTGAATGCTTATCTTATATGTCTTAGATGTACACGAGGAAGCACCATAAGAGGACAGTTCAGTCAGAGGGAGAAGCCATGGATGGAAAGATACCTTTGCCATTGATGACAAAGGGGGAGAGATTTATCATATGTAGAGGACAGAGGCATGGTTCCAGGGGGAGCAGATTTATGAGATGCAGAGGACAAAGACATATTTATCATATCAAGAGGATAAAGGCATAGTTCCAGGGGGAGCATGAGTGATATGATTTCAGTATTGCATCAGAGTGTTTCCATCAATGCCAAAGGGAGAGATTGTTGATTAAGGTTGGTTGTCATTGATGTCAACCCTTGAAGAAAGCCCTGCAGCACAAAGGTTTGGGTAATGGACCCAAAATTGTTTGATGTAAATATGACTCATTATTGTCTTGTCATGGTTGATAAGAAGTAAATATGGATGAACTCCAAAGTGGTCCCTTTATGGTGAAAGTCCTCACGGGAAGATGCTTTGCAGAGTAAGAGAAATCATGCTTAATTGTGAAATAATGAGATTCTAGATGGATAGTTCTTGTAATTCCATTTTCGGTGGTATGTGGAACGCCACATAACTCCTCACGATTAGAGAGTTATGGCCATGAGAAGTTGGAGACCCCAGGTTTAGGTAATGGACCCAAGTTTGTTTGATGGGTAACGATATGCGTTATGATATATTTTAAGATAATAATATTCTATATGGATAGTACATGCCATTCCATTTCTGGTGGTATGCAGAACGTCACATAAATCCTCATGGTTTAAGGGTTATGACCTTACGAAGTTGGATGACCCTCATATGTCATCTAGAAGCCCCAAAAGGTCAAAGTAGTCAAAGTGGTTTAAGAGATTTTAAAAGGTAAATAATAAAGTGAAGTAATGAGTGTATTATAATTCAAAGTGAACACAAAATAAATTGTTTCAATAATAAATTTAATGGAGAAATTAGAAGTGGGTTAATCCTAAAATAAGGAAAGTGGGGCCAAGTGACCTAGAAGATGTTTTTAAGGAAGCTACTTGGAGAGTATAAAAAAGAGGAAAGGCTCTCTCATTTTAATCACACTTGAGAATATTGAATATATATATAGGTTTCTAAGGTAACCGAGGATATCTAAGCCTAAATTCTGAGGGAAGGTGAAGAAAAGAAGGCTAAAATGCAAGGAAGGATAAATTCTTTTGATGGTGCTTTCTAAGGTATGTTATTTACAGGTCATCTCACCATTTTCGCTATAATTTTTTTTCTAATATGATCCAGAATGTGAAATTTCTATTCCATTGAGAAAACATATCCAAGTATCTATGGTAAAAAATTCATCTTTTGGGTCATTGTATTTTTGGAGTTACACTCCGTGGAAAATAGGGTTTGTGGCTAGTCCTGAAACTAGTAAAAATCAGGTGTTTCGAGTAAAAACATCATAACATCTTCATAACAGATCCAAATTCAGTGAAAAAAAATGTGTTGGTTAGTGTAAAATATTTAGTATTATTTGTAAGAGTTTCATATTAATTCAACAAATATTCCATGCGGGGCACACTCTACAAGGTCGCTCTCTAGAATAAGACAAAATTCAACAAGGCATGCCATTTTTGATATAAATAATTTTCTGAGAGGTTCCAAGTAATTACACCTGGAGGAATTGATTAAAACACACTAAAGAACATTGTATATCAGTTTCAGATCTTTATACATTACAGGTACAAAGTTATGATTACTTCAAGTTAGGGTTGTTGACTAATCCAAAACTAGGCATGTGAGACTAAAGAAAAGTTTGATGAAAATGCTAGTCTCTTGTTGTTGAAGTTAAGGAAGGTCTATTACAGAGCTACAAATCAGATTTGGATTATGAAATTGATGAGGGCTTTTGGTTGAGATACATGTTGAGTACATGGTTGAGACAAGTAGTTGATGAGTTGGCATATACATGAGGTGTATAGTTGATGATGTTGGTACATATTGATGAGTCATGGTTGATGAGTAATTGACACATGATTGGTACATACTTGGTACATGGTTGGATGCACTTGTTTATGGTACAAGTTGATTACAGGTTATTGGGTATAGGTTGGTGCATGGTTGATGCACTTGTTTATGGTACAGGTTGATTACAGATTGAGGTACAAGTTTATGCATGGTTGATGCATGGTTCAGATTTATTGGTATAGGTTTACAACGGTATATCTCACAGTAACAGGTTGACAGTGGTTCCATCATTCTACTTCTACTTCAGGGTGGTAGGATGGGGCAATGACAGGTGGTTGTAGCCACCTTCCAGTTGTAGCTGGAGAACATAGGGGGTTGTAGCCTCCTTCTAGTTGTAGCTAGAGAATTGAGGAGTTGGAGCTTCCCTCAGGTTGTAGCCTGAGAAACTAGGGGGTTGGAGCCTCCTTCCAGTTGCAGCTGGAAAACAAAGGAAGTTGGTGCTTCCAATGAATGTAATTATTCAAGACATATAAGATTTTTTTTTTGTGTTTTTCTCCTGATTTGGGTTTCCACGTAAAACACTGGTGTAATGTGTATGTGTATGTTTGTTCATTTGTTCATTTCTTATTTAATCTGTAGTTATTGGATGATAATGCTTCATTGATATAAAACCTAGATTATATGGTCAAAAAATGATTAAATTTCTCTATTACTGATTCACCCCCCCTCTCAGTAATCCAACACTGTCAAGCAATGATATGACAAGAACCACAATAGAAATGAGATAAATATAAGGAGAAAAGTACCTCAAACCCTAATAAATAAGATTCATCCCCAGTTGAGTTTCCAATTCAGTTACGAAGAAAATCTCTCTATGGATATGGTGAACCACAATAGACAAGAATGACTGCAAAAATAAACTCTATTTCAATGATATGCTATATAAACCAATGTGCAAGGAAGATAATAAAAAGCCTACCTTTTCCAGATGTTCGATGATGTCCACCATTGAGCACTTTGATCCAAAGATTTATATACCTGCAACAATTTCTCAACAAACAAGAGAAAATAAGCATATGGTGGCAATATAAAAGGTCAACACATTAGATATCATAGCCCATCAATATACATAACAAATATGCCCATGGATAATAATTCATATATTTGAAATACATCAATTGGATGGTAATAAAGTATTTCTATTAATAAATGATCAACAAAAGTGAAAATATTACAGACTTCTGTGTCGGCACGATTCAGAACCGAGAAAATAAGTTCCTTCTAGCTGGGCCTCCACCACTTCAATCCTCCACCAAAGGAAAGCTCATATAAGGGAGACAATGAGGTTCTCCATCAATAAGGGAAGAGCTTGGGGGATGAACACTGAGTTCATACTTAAAGGACAAAGGGATGCAGACTCAATATGAAGTAAATAATTTCTCTAGAGTAACTTTTCTCTCAAAGTTGAATTCTTTCTCCTTTTCCACAACTCAGAATTGGCTTCTTTATATCCTTCAAAATGAAACCGAAGGGTCGAGTCATAACGTTTCCAATATATGGAAGGACAAGGATCAGATATCTCCTGTCGTGACATGGAAACTCGACATTTAATTTTTATTTTCTGGCACAAATCTCGATGTACGCGGGCTGTAGTAGAGCAACCTGCGTATAGACTTTCTGTATATGGTGAAAGATGCGTACAAGTGGGAAAATTTGTATTTTTGTCTCTGGTCTTTAGTAACATGGAAGATAAGTCTACATAGGGAAATGGAATAAGGCCCTTTCTGCAAGATTTCATAGGGCGAGTCAAATATTTCTCTAACACCTGCACCACCCAAGAGAATAGACCCTCTTCTCTGCCACGTAGCCCCTCAGGTCATCCATCTCCTACCAGAGCTCCAATGCACCTGGTTAAAAATATCTATGCTGGGACTCTCATGACTCACAACTGTGAGAAAATTTGTACACAGGCCAAAGCATCTCAGGCATGCATTCCTCGATTCATGGCTAGAATACACTAGCAGTCTCTACAACCAAAAATACCATCCCTGCTCTTCGATAATTCGTTTCCCCTTCCCAATCCAAGAAACTAATGAGGAAATATGAGTGGGTGCAAGAATGAATGGAGTGAGAACCAGGTGAAAGGTGTGAACAACGATCAATGGAGTGGGTGCGTTAATGAGTGAAGAATAAGCGACCAACATAGGAACAAGAGCGAGAACGGGAGTAAAAACCCCCCCAGCATTCCAGGGATGGGTTTATGTAAATATTGGGAATCAATAACCTCATGGCCTCCCCCCAAGAAGCTCACATAACTGATATTCTCCATTAAACCAAATGGGTAATTAAAATTATAAAATAAATACTTAGCCCCTCAAGCCCCCTCCTCTCTTGTGGAATCATAGCCCCCTATAACTCTTGTCCTTGTCCATCTAGTAGCTAATGGTGTGTTTATCATTAATAATGATCAAAACATTAAATTTCCTAGGCACTTTGGCTTCTTTTAATTGTTTGGGCACCCTGAACTTTCATCAATTAACAAAATAGATTATTCAATACGGGGATTCAAAATATGAGGTGTTACAACCATTTAAGAAGGTTGTTTTCACATCCATCTGGTGTAACTTCCACTTCATTTTGGCTGCAAGAGCTATGATGGTTCTGATAGAAGTGTATATGGCCACAGGAGAAAATGTTTATTCATGGTCAATACCTTCCTTTTGAGTAAATTCACGAGCCATAAATCTTTCTTTATGATTTTAAATGCTTCCATCTGTTGCATGTTTTATTTTGTATATCCACTTGGAAGATACAACATCTTTGTTCTTTGGTCTGGGAACTACTTCACATACATCGTTCTTCATAATGGACTGGTATTCTTCGGTCATGGAATCTATCCATTCTTTCTTCTAAATGATTTCTTCAAAGAAAATAGGTTCATTTTCTATGAGATCACACATCAAGGCCATATATCTAGAGAATGGATTAGGTTTCTTGCTTTGTCTCATGGTTCCTTCTGGGGCACCATAATTCTCTGCACCTTGAATAAGTTCTCTCATTGAAGCTATCTTTCTCTTGTGAGAGATCGTCATACGTGGAGGTTCTTTAGATTCTATTATATCATGATCTTTTGGAACCTCATCATCAAGGGTAACTGTAACTTCCTTCATGGGTTCTGCAACTCTGGGAGCTACAGGTTCTTCTTCATATACTTTTTCATGCTGAAATTTCCTTGATCTTTTGAGTGCTTCATCTTCATCAAAGGTTACATCTCTATTGATCTCAATATTATGGTAAGTTGGTATGTAAATTCTGAAGGCCTTGTAGACCTCACAGTATCCAAAAAATATTCCCTTCTTTCCTGAAGTATCCAACTTAGTTCTCTTTTCTTTTGGAATGTGTACAAATACTGGAAAACCAAATATTTTTAGATGGCTTACTTTTGTATTATTTCTGGTGAACATTTCTTCAGGGGTTTTGAATCCAAGTGCACTATGGGATAATTTGTTTTGGATATATACTGCCGTTCTTGCTGTTTCATCCCATAAATGCATTGGAAGATCTTGATCGTGAATCATAGTCTTTACTGCTTCCATAATTTTTCTATTCTTTCTTTCTGCTACACCATTTTGTTGAGGATTATAGGGAGTGGTGAGATCCCTCTTAATCCCAACATCTCTGCAAAAGATTCCAAATTCATTTGAAGTGTACTCTCCTCCATCGTGTGGCTTGAGTACCTTGATTTTCCTTTCATAGAAGATTTCTACCAAGGCTTTGAATTCCTTGAACTTTCTAAGTACTTGATCTTTTGATTTCAAGAAATAGAGCGTAATCATCAATAAATGATACATAACATACATACCCGCTTAGATAGGTTGATGGCATTGGACCACATACATTTGAGTGGACAAGTTCCAAGATTCCTTCTGCTTTATTGTCTCTCTTTGGAAGAGGATTCTTTATGTTCTTTCCTTGTGCACATCCCTTGCATACACCTTCATGATCAACCTTTAATTCTGGTAAACCTGTAACTACCTTGCTTACATATGGTAAGGCTTTGTAGTTGATGTGAGCTAGTCTTCTATGCCAAAGTTCACAAGGACTTTCAGTAGAGTGAGTCAAGGCTACATCTGAGTGACCTTTTAACTTGTATAACCCACCTTCTTCTATTCCAATAACAACTGCATATTCTATAGTTTTTTCTTTAGGAAACATAAGAAATTCACCATTTATGAATGCAACTCTGAAACCTTTCTTATCTAGAGATGAGATAGAAAGTGAGTTCTTTGTCAAACTTGATACATAAAGTACATCCTTCATTCTCATCGGAGTTCTTGAATCAAGTTTGTAGGTGGATTCTCCCATTGCTTTGATAGGGTACTGATAATAATCTCCAAGTGAAAATTTATAGGGGAAGTTATTTTCTGTAAGGCTAGAAAGAGTGTCTTTCTGACCTGTCATATGATTAGAGGCACCACTATCTATGAGCCAAGTATCCTCTCCGAGTGTCATAGATTCTGAGAGGGATGAAAACAAAACATAATCTTGAATCTCTTCTTTAGTCAACTTCTTGGGTGGCTCATCATCTTCAGCTGCATGGGAATGACAACTTTCGTTATTTCTCTTCTTTTATTCTTCCCTTCTGGTAGGACAATTATTAGCAATGTGTTTCATCTTATCACAATGATAACATTGATAAGAGGAGAAATCTTTTCCCTTTCTTTGACCCTTATAATATTTTTGGAATCTCTCCGGAGGGTGAGATTCTTTATGAAAGTGGATTTTGAAAATGAGACTTTTTCTTTCCTACTTTAGCATGAGCATATAGGGGTTGATATTCATCTCTTAATAGGATGACTTCTCAGTTGGCTACTCTTTCTTCTTCTTGAACACATTCTTCCCATAAACTGTCAAATTGGAGTTTCTCTTTTCTTGCACAAATAGTTTGGATGAAGGCATCCCAAGGTATTGTGAGACCATTAAGAGTTGTCATCATGAGTTCATATTCATCTAAGTTATTTCCAATTTCCTCTAACTGTTCCTTGAATTGAGAAACCCTAGAGAAATAGTCTTGAACTGTTTCTCCTTTTTGAATTCTTGTATTCTTGAGTTGGGTTCTCAAGTTCATATTCTGGTTGATGTTCTTTCCTTCATACTTTCTAGTTAGGGAATCAAACATATCTTTTCGAGTATTCTTAGAAGACACTTGCAGGATCAAGTGGTATTTAATGGAATATAAAATTATTCTTTTAGCCATAATCATATCCTTCTTGTACTTCTCTTTGGCTTCATCTTCTTCGGGTTCCGGTACATTTTATTTTATGAATTTTGCAAGGTCATTCTCTTAAGGAATGATCCAATTCTGCACTTCTAGGCATGAAAGTTTTCCACACCACTTAATTTTTCAACAAGCTTGGTGCTTGTACACATCTTGACATAGAGCTAGAATAATGACTAGAAAATGAAAGTGATCAGAAAATGAATCCGAACTTACCAGGAAATGCGCTAGGCTAAGGTGAGTTGGCCGGAGCTGATCGTTTCAGAAAACTCCAAGTTTTACCCCTTGAAACTTGACCTGCACAAATATGGACTTGTACTTCTGGTATTGGTTCTGGTTTCCTGGTTTTCTGGTACCAGCCAAAACTAGGGTTTGAATTTTTGGAGAATCTGGCCACTGAAAAAGTTTTCTCAAGTTGCCAAAATATGTGTTAGGGAAAGGTGCACTTCCCAAGATAGTTTTTGGTAAAAAAATCCTCTTCAGTAAAAATCCCTAATTTCCTTATACGATGACAATGATGTTTTTAGATACCAAGTGAAATGTGTTCTATTCAGTCAGGCTCTGATACCATGTTAAGTTTTAATGCTAGTATTAGGTTATTTACAAATTACATGAGCATTCAATGCATTTCTAAAACAATAACATAAAGAGGATCATTGAAAGAAACACAATCATAGGGTACACACCATTTTATCTTTGGAAACCCTCATGGGTGAGAAAACCTAGAAAAACTTTCTCAATAATAGATTGCTAATACGATGCCAAGATTAATACCAAAACATCAAGAATAAACTAAGACTGAGCATGCACCTCTCTTCTCCTTCCTCCTGCAACTGCAACTACCTTCAAGATATGCGCACTAGATGAGTGAGTGTGAGAGTGTATAAGTGAGGAACCATCCTCACATATAAACACTAGTTAATGAGGCGCTAGGGTTATGTCTCTTCACTTAGTAGGGCCGACTTCTTTTAGAAGTGGTTAAAACCACTTTATAAACACTAGGGGCCGACTTTACAAATACCACCTTATAAATATGGTTTGACCAATCCACAAAAGGGGATTTGATCTTATACAAGACCTGACATGATCAATCGGCAAAAAGGGATTTGATCTATAATATAATAAATTAAATATAATTATAATATTCTTCGAAGTTACAATATTTCAACACAAAAATCCTATCGAATCACTTGTAGAGGAAGACCAGTCACGTAACCAAGTTTTGAAATCTTCCACATCCTTCTCCCCTAAACACATAGTTTCTTGGATTAATAGAATGTTAGCTTTATTGTTTGCGACCAATATTTTGAGGGCCTGAAATTTTGAGGCTCCCCTTACCCCACGAGTGTTGAGTGGAAAAATGATCATTTATAACCTTTTACTAGGGTTTTCCTTGCTTCAAGGGCCCCAATGATAGTGTATTGTTTACCATTCTTGATATCCTTCATAGCCTGTTTCTAGTCTAGGGACAAGTGATATTTTATACCAGCATGAAAAGTCATCTCCTTTTCCAGTGCAATTCCTTTGAAAAAGGAATCCACAATCCCTTTCTTCACTTTGGATCTTAACAAATAGTCCGATTTTAAAACGGATTTGGAGGAAAATGCGCACAAGGGAGTATTCAAGGGATGTGGAACCTGGGACACCAAGGGAAACTATGATTTTGGGGGAATACCCTCAAAAAATAATGAGGAGGACGAGACACCATGTGGTTTTGAAACCCAGGTATAAAAAAGGACATGGTATTCCTTGGGGACATTAGGAGGAGAAGATGATAAAACATGTCCCATTTTAGATACCATAGACTTTCCATTCGGTTCCACTGAAGCCTCCATATCATCATTTAAAAAAGACAAGTCATTTAAAACAAGACAGGTTGACTTACTAGAATATGCTTCTATTTGATTCCCTATGCAAATACCACCTTGCTTAATTTTTGAAGAGACCAAGCGACTGTTGCGCGTAGACAAGTTTCCAAACACCGCCTTTTTTGTATCTTCTACAACAACATCGACCTTCTGCTTCCAAGAGTTTTTAAATGACGAGAGCTGTGAAGGGGGCCTGCGACATTGGGATAACAGGTGACCCACTTCATGGAACCCATAACACCTGAAGAGGACTCTCCAGTAGTCTATCCATTGAATCCATGAAAAACCACCATAAACCAATTCAATTTCATCCATCAACCGAGCTTTGAGATCAACTTATATCTGAAGCCAAACCCACCTTCTATTATATTTGGTTTCCCATATTGGCTTGCTCCCCACAAATTTCCTAATTTGGTTATCGATGGATGCAAGAATAACCTGGTTCCAAAATATTAATGAAAAGTTGGGTAGAATTTCAGAAAATTTGGTGGGAGAAATCACATCTCGATCCGGGTCAAAATTTACCACCCATTCCTTCAACACTAGCCCCGAAGGACCCCAATTCCAAACTTGACTGAAAATAACTCTAAAATACTCCTTAGATTTAAATTTAAAAATGATTAGCCATGAGAGAGATTGTGGAAAATGGGTCTGTACCCTAACAAGCTTGACCAATTTGAGTCCAACCACCCTGCCAATGTAGAAGCATGAAACACCTTCCTGCTAAACCGCCCCACTGTTGTTTGACCCAACAAGTATGGAATTTCACCCATATGGACGTCCACCCCCACAACCATTCTCCACTTCTCTTTCCTCACCTTCCAACACTTGGCCTTATGATTTGGTGGAAGTGAGGATGCACCAACACCTATCTCTACACTCTTAGAACACGAAAATGATAATTTTTATCCCTTAATCGATGAATGAGTGTTTTCATGCGAATGGAATCCACCAGAATTTGGTGTCTCCCTCCCCCCTTCAATGCTTGAATTTGATCACATTAAAGTATTAACAACATACGTAGGACTTTTTCGTCCTCCTCCACCACAAAATATTTCAAAAATTGGAAGATGTGATCCAAGCGAGAAAGCTTTACCTTTCAGACAATTGGATGGTTCTAGAGCCTTCTCAACATCAGAGTGTCTGTAGTTTTACATGATGATAAAATCCTCATCGTCGATGAATATATCTGAAGTACCGATCCCCTCTACCTCATAATCAACAACCTCCTCCTCCATTCGAAGACCGACAGACTAATAGTTAATTCCATTGATATCTTAGGAAAATATCACCGTGAGTTATCTCCTAATCATATGGGTCATCCAGGTGGATATCGGTGGCCACCCACCTTTTCCAACTCGCTCAAAACAATTTTCTGGCAATTTACTATTTTTAGCAGTTTTTAACTATCGGGGCCATTTTGAGGGCCTAAATGTAGTTTTTTCAGGATCAAGCTTCTCAATGATAGTTGAAGGCTCTAATTTATCCCCCTAAATGAATCTCCTCGACGATACTTTTCCAGCGGGCTATTGTGCGCCTAAAACGAAGATCGTATGCAGAAGTTACGACCCCTAGAAATTGATGTCCTAACTTACCCAAACAAGGCTCACATGACTTTTGGTGCTTCATCTCCTAGGATTAGGTTTTTGGATGTCTAGGGTTTTTGACATTCCTTTTTATTGTAAAATATCCTTTAGAGCCTCATTGCAATCATTTTATTGTGAATAAGCGCAACTGTCACATTTTTTCTCAGAGATATGCTGCCACCATTCTAGCAAGCTTGTTTTCCGTTGCGTTTTACAGTTTCAACTTATTTCCTTATTGAATAGAAAACTAGTTTTACTGTATCTCTGTTATTTTGTGTTAAGCATCTTTTAATAATTTTTATTCATTTCATTTTTCTCATAAAATCTAGATCAATGGTATTAGAGAGGTTTTCTCCTTGTCGTCTTAATACATGTCACCAACGAGGTGAGGGTACAAAGAATTGGGCCTCGAGCTTGTTTATCTTGAGAACAAAATATATCGCACGCCCAAATACCTCTCATGGTAGGAGAAAATAAATATGACGAGACAAGAGATCCTTTCAAAATGTTTCTTGAGTAATCCCTCATGCAACAGAGGAACAAGATGATGGACAGTTTCACGCAAATCCTTCGGCAACTACCAACATGCGACGCATCTTCCTCGAGTGGAGGCGCCGCTCCCATCAAGGTACAAATCAACTTAAATATTCCTATATTTGAAGGTCAGATAGATGAAGATGTTGTAGACAAGTGGTTGAATCTACTAGAAGGGATTTTTTTTGTCCATAACTTTTCGAATAGAGAAAATATTATTTTTTCACTCCTCAAAGCTGTTCCCCATGTCAACGATTGGTGGGAATATTTTTGTGAGAAAAAGGAAATAGGGGAACTCTTATTATTTACAGTTGTGACCACCTAGGAATCCTTTAGGGATGTTATTAAGGAACAATACTACCTTGTCGGAAGTTATGACGACTTGTATACCAAATGGACCACACTACAACAAGAAAGAGACCAAGCAGTGCTAGAGTTCAAAAATATCTTCCATACCTTGCACACCAAGATGGGTATCAAATATTCAGAGCCACATATGGTGCTCAAGTATCGTGGTGGTATGCATGGATACATCCATACCGAAATGGAATTTCTGGACATCTCTTCCTTGGGCGCAACCTACCAATATGCCGTCAAAATCGAGTAGAATCTCAAACAAAAAACACGACAATTTTGGCATGGGAACACCTCACAACAAAATCTAGGAAGGGGCTTCCCCAACCCACAGAACAAAGGAAAGAGAAAATATGAACAGTATCAAGACAACTAGTCCAAGCCGCAAGCAAATAAGGACACCAAAAATACAAAGAAAGATACTGAGAAGTGGTGTGACTTCCATAAGAGCCCTTGGCATAACACTACTGACTGCCACTCAAAGCAGTCACTAGTGGCTGAAGTGAAAGCCTCTGAATCAGATGTTGGTTATGAATTTGAGTCGGAACCAGAAAGGGGAATACAGATCATTGATGTGGAACCCAGTGCCATTGTTGCTACCACCAAGCTACAACTTGGTGAGCCAGATGATCCAGAAGAAGGTCAATGCCTCTTCCATTCACAGATGTGGGTAAAAGGCACCCTGTTGCACTTAATCATTGATAGTGGTGGCCAAAAGAACCTCATATTAACAGTGGTCGTTAAGTGGGTGGCCCTGTCAACAATGTCGCACCCACAACCCTACACCATTGGATGGCTCCACCAAGGAAGCGATTTCCATGTCAGCCAACAGTGCCGATTGTCGTACGACATCAAGCCCTTCAAAGACAAGGTATTGTGTGATGTTTCTCCTCTTGAAGTTTGTAATGTTCTTTTGGGACAACCTTATTTATGGAAATTTCATGTTGTATATGAGTTTAGGCCTCATAGTGTTATTATTACTTTGAACAGGAAATTGTACAGGATACCTGAGGCAGTCCCTCCTAGTGCTATTTCCTTGATATTTTCCAAGCAATGTAGGAAGGTCATCTCTCAGACCGAGAAATTTGTCTTCTTCATGATTCCCTCTTAGAGTGAGCGAAATATCGCAGCCACATCGAGGGCCTCCATGACCGATCTCTCCACACAATAGAAGCAAATGGATAAGATTGTGGAAGAATACTATGATATATTCTCCTCTCCTACTGGGGTACCTCTGCACTTCTAGGTCAAGCATCCCATCGATCTGACCCCAGGTGCACTGCTACCCAATGGGCCAGTCTACCACCTCTCTTTGTTAGAAAACGAGAATATGAAGAGATATATCCAAGAACTACTCCAGAAGGGGAACATATGTCCCAGATCATCCCCTTGTGGGAGTCCAATAGTGCTGGTGAAATATGGGACTTGGCGAATCTGTATTGATTACCGGGCCCTGAATAAAATCACAGTCCAAAATCGATACTCGATTCCATGAATCGATGACCTTCTTGATCAGATCACAGGGGCCAAATACTTCAGTAAGATTGATCTGAAGTCTGGCTACCACCAAGTTCCAATAGAACAAATAGATGTATGGAAGACTGCTTTCAAGTCAAAAGAAGGTCTTTTCGAATGGCTGGTCATGTCCTTTGGTTTGGAAAATTCTCCAACAAATTTTACGAGGATGATGGATGATATCCTATGACCTTTCACCAATAATTTTATAGTGGTGTATCTGAATGACATCCTCATATACAACAATACTTGGGCGAAACACTTGCAACATATTAAACAGGTTTTGCACACCCTGCGACAACACAAACTGTATGAAAACTTGGAAAAATGCTCCTTCGGCATGGACATTGTCCATTACTTAAGCTACATTGTTGATCGACATGGTGTGCATGTGGATCCAACCAAGATCCATGTCATCTGTAACTGGCCAACCCAACCACACTCACTAAAATTCAGAGCTTCTTGGGCCTCGCCAATTTCTATCGCAGGTTCATGTTGGGATTCTCTCATATCGCATGGGCCCTCAACCAAGTAACCATGGGTGGTAGTAAGGAAATATTTGTGTGGGGCCTATCCGAAAAAAAAGCTTTCGATGACTTGAAGAATCTTTTGTTCTCATCCCCATTACTTTCATTACCAGACCTACAACATCCCTTTGAGATTGAGATAGATGCTTTAGACTATGCCGTGGGCACCATTCTCGCTCAACACGACCACCCTGTGGCATATCATAGTGATACACTATCAGATGTTGTCCATAAGTACCCTACTTACGACAAAGAAATTTACTCCATTTTGCAAGCCTATCGCCAATGGAGACATTACATTCTTGGGAAGGAGACAATCATCCATACTGATCACAAGCCACTACAGTTCATGCATACCCAAGGAAAATTGCATAATGACCGCCATCAGAAATGGTCCACATACTTACAACAGTTCCACCTCAACATCGAGTAGAAAACAAGAAGTACCGATTGAGTTTATGATTGCCTCAACTGACCTCCAGTCATGACACTCACCACGGTGCTAGACTCTTGTGGTCATGAGACCTCCGGATGGCCCCACCTCTATGATATAGACCCATACTTCTCCACCACCTATAAAATGTTGGGCGCCAACTCAATGGTCTCTAATTTCCATCTTCAAGATGGGTTGTTGTGTTGTTTGGGCCATCTCTCCATTCCGTCAAGTGAGCATGTGAAGATGATTTGGGAATCTCACTAAATTTGGATGGAAGGACTTTTTGGCATCGAAAAGACAGTGGAAGTGCTGCAAAAACATTTCTACTGGATGAAACTTTGACAGGATGTCGACAAGATATCAGGTCCTACACTGCCTGTGCTATTTTCAAACTGACCACTAAGAAACATGGCCTGTACACCCCTTTGCCTACTCCTGATAGGCCATAAGAATCCATCTCAATGGAGTACATGTCGGGCCTCCCATCCACCAAGAGGGGAAATGACTGTGTTTTTGTGGTTGTTGATCGCTTTTCCAAGATGGTGATTCTGGCCTCTTGCAAGAAGAACATCATAATAGAAGCCACTGCCAAGGTCTTCTTTGAACGTGTATGGGTACATTTTGGGATCTCACAAACCATTATCTTAGACCGTGAAAGTCGGTTCCTCAACACATTATGGTCGAGCCTCTGGTCACTGCTGGATACCACGCTCACCAACTCCATTGCCTTCCACCCCCATCTAGCTGGCCCAATTGAGGTCGTTAATCAGATGATTGTACATATACTCTGCATCTGCAATTCAACACCCCCCCACACCTGGGATGAGAGTTTTCCCTATGTCCAACATAGCTACAATGAAGCCCTGCATATCTCAACTGGACACAACCCCTTACAGGTGGGGTTGGGATTCCAACCATTGGGCCCCATGGATGTTGCACTACCCCTGGTGACCACCTTAGCCAACTTGTCCCCTGCTCCACTAGAAGATGACAAATCCACCCGATTCA
>JZKD02S2015832.1:42382-57911 GCA_000966675.3 Picea glauca
CATCCAAAACCCTAACCCAATGACCTGGATTAGTCCAAAACCCTAATTCCTTAACCGGAAATAGAAAACCATTGGCAAAAAACCATGTGCCGAAAAACCACCTAATATCATGTGGCCCTGGAAATATGTCGTCCCGAAAATATTTTCTTCACATGAAAAGTTGCATCTACACTAAATATAAAAGGGAAAAAATAAAGCTAAACCCATCATCTAAACGATATATTTTATGATGGAAACTTCTTCCAACCAAGATTTCCTCCAACTTAGCTTCAATAAGGTGTTGTGGACAATCCCTCTATTTCATACTAGGTTTCTTAACCTCTTGTTCACCCTTGACCAGGTTTTGAAGAACCTTGGTCATGTTTGACCATTTTTGGGACTTCGATAGACTGGTCGAAGGCGGAACGCAAGGCGAAGTGGAGATCGCGGGATCTCGCCCCTTTTTTAGGGATTTTTGGGTTAGGGTTTATGTAACAGGTATGGGATGTCGGTCCATGGGTTTCACCCATGTTTAGGCCATTTTTGTAATGTATAAATAGAAATACAGGCGATGTAAGAAGGAGTCAGTAGTAGGCCAATGAGCTAAGTGTGAATAGTTGTGAATGCTTTGTGCATGTTGTGTTGAAGACTTGTAGAGCTAAATGAAAGTGATTGTAAGAAGCTTGGGTGTAGACTATACGACGGATTTGTGCTATGACCTAGCTTGGGGAAGGAGGATCCGATGAAGTGCACGCAGATCTCTTGTCCTATGCAGAGTTGGTTTTGAGGCTCTGTACATGTAAGAAGATAATAAAGAATACGAAGAGTTGGTGGACGTAGCTCCATGCTGGGGGTGAACCACGTATATCCTATGTTATGATTGATCTATGTGATTGATATGATTTATGCTTAGTGCTTTAATATTTATGTATGTAGATGCATTTGATACAATATATTAGTGCTTAGTGATATGAATGAATGCTAGATCTGATATATTTCTATGTGCTTAGTGCTTGGATGTGTTAAATCTTGTTGAATACTGCACTGCTCTCTAATTAGGGTTTCTTCCTGCGATGTGAAGAAGGGTTCAATACTATTGAATGTTAACTGCTAAGTTCTCTATTAAGTACCGTGATCAAATATCTATGTCCCATCTAGGTTGTAGACACTTAAGTCCTGCAACCACCCCTGCCTCTACCTCGGGTGATACTTCATCTGCTTCGCAGGTGTTTCTGAAAGGGATGATAGTTAGGGTTTTTTTGGTGTTCTTTTGAAGCGTTGAACACTGGGCCTGCTCCTATGCCAAAAAATGGTTCTGTTTCCGGGACCTGAAACTGTGATTGTTGGGAATTGAAGAAAAGAGAAAGCTCTATGTGTAGATTTGCTACTGCGGTGAGTAGTATTCTACTTGACTTGCGAAGCTCTGTGCTAAGAAAGGAATCAGATTTGAAGAAAAGAGGTAAGATATTAAAGCTTTGTGCTCCGATAAAGGTAAGATGAGTGGAAAATTTTGTTTCAAAAGAATGGATCTAGGTATGTTTGATAGATTTTTTCCTAGTCTGAAAACTAGGGCACAACTAGAAGAAAGAAGATTTGAAATGAATAGATATGATAGAAGTAATGAAAGATATGTTATTCCTATGCATATAAAGTATTTTTGGACTAACAAATGGATACAGGATCCTAAAAAGCAATTTTTGCAGGTTAGTTATTGTGATCCCAGTGCGCAGTACATGAAAGGTTGGGGATCACTTAAGAGAAATAGAGGATTAACTCTTTGTTATAGTTGTAGAAGACTGAGACATATTGCTAAGGAATGCCCTGGTAGAGGTCTGTTACCCATAATTTTGGTCGTCATGATGATGTATTGATTATGGTGCACTCAGGCTTTTCATTAGAACTTTCTCCTGAGAAAAGTTACTTTCTTCTCTTGCCAAAAATATCATTTTTGAAGAAGGTTCGCAGGCTGCTAGTATAGTTGCCTGCGAGAATGTATGATTCTCGTAGGCTACCTTAAGCCAGGGTGCGAGAAGTTTGCACTGTGTATAACTGATAGGGTGCGAACACTTTCTAAAGAAAGGAAAAAGAGGAATTCTCGAAGCTTCTAGAAGGGAATCTTCTAGAAGGATGAGATGGCATTCAAATGGTTATCTAAGTACTGGATTTCCTGATATTTTGGGATCATTCTTATCCAAGTAACTAATTCATTCTCACCTATATATTAAGGGGATTCTCATGGAAAAGGTTAGCAAGCAAACAAGAAAGATATTCATTCGAGAATTAGTGAAAAGGATTGTGTGAAGGACTTATGCTACAACAACTAAGAACTCCAACAAGTTTATCAAAGGTGGTTGATCTTCTTCATACAAGCGAGCAAGTGTGTGTGTCAGAGCTAGGGGCCATTGAAAGGAAGTTTGCAACATCAAGGCTTAGGTTGTAATATTTATTTTCCATCAATATGATACAGTAATATGTCCCTTTCCCATAAAGCTAATTCCACTTTATTGTATAACTCCTTGATCATATACATAGATTGACTGTTGAATAGATTGTGCTTTCTTCACTTTGGTTGGTTTGTGTTGTCTTGGTCGTGACTGCATAAGAGCACTGGAGCGAAGTAGGAGCAACAAAGACCATAGGTAGTGATCATAAGGTATGTCTTTTGTTCTTACCTCCTAGTACATTCAATAGTTAAAATCTAGGGAAAGAGTATTATTCTGTCTTTCTTTGTTCTAGATCCAGGTGGATCTAGGGAGATCGGTTTGTGTCTGCACTTACGGATTTATCCAATAACAAGGTCCTATTTTCCTTTGTTTTAAAGCTACTGGACATGAAGTTCTAGATTTCCCTAGAATGATTACTAAGGTTGAAAATATGAATACGAAACAAGAAAACAATGAGAAAGGCCAAGAAACTAAGAATATGCTAGACCTCTAGAGAGAATCAGAGACTATACTATTATAGATGCAAGAAACATTGAATGATAAAAAAGATAACAGTTTGTTGGAGATCTTAAAAGAGAAAGAGTGCACAGAAATAAGAATAGGAGACTTCGACATAGACTGTGTATTGGATGCAGAAACACAAGTGAATATAATGACAGAAAGAACTTGGGAAATTTTGAGAAAGCTAACTATGATTCCTTCACTAGGATGAATAGGATTTTTTAAAGGAAAATTGATAACCCTATGTGGAAGACTTACCCAGATACCTATGAGTGCTCATGGATCTTTGATAGAGGAATAATTCGAGGTCATTAAGTTTGTTGAGAACAACACCCCATTTGATCTTTTGCTAGGAAGAACTTGGATTGAGAAAGATCAAGTCAGAAGGAAAAAAGAAGAGGAAGTTGTAGAACATAAAAAGAAAGAACTAAGGGATTTCATGGCTAGGAGAATAACACGCTTAATAGAAGAGTAGGAGGACAAGTCGAAGCTACTAAGAGCCATAGAATTGGCTGTCGAAGTTGAAAGAACGCAAGAAGGATTAAGAAACCTATCCATGCAAGAGAGTAGAGCACCTACTCCAGAAAAAGAAGAAGTATTATCCTCAAACCCTGCGAAATACCATCAACAACACAGAGTTACTATGTTGAGTACATATAAGAATAAAAATGGAAAGAGAAATCCAATAACTTAGATCCCAGGAAAGAAAGCTAGAAAGCTCAGCAAGAAGAAAGCTAAGTTAGGAAAATTACAGAAAGTTCCAGAGAGGACTTCGTAGAAAGAAGGTTTGTAGAATTTGAACTCCATCGGAATATCAGAACAACGCAGATTGGCACTTTGCCACGATGAAGCAATATGACTGTTGGAGGTGCCCCTACCGTTATACCAACACTCTAGAACAACTAGAAACACATTTATGGTCAGAAAGATCACCATTGGACCATTGAGATTGTTCCCTAACGGATGGAATCACATTGATGAAGGCTTTCTTGTTCATTGAAGGAATCCATTACAACGTTGTCTATTTATCTCATCGAACGTTGCACCGAGAATACTTTTGTGAATTGTGAGTATTCGATCCCGCAAAGAATTCATTATTATCTAACTATTCCTATTGAGACCTCACCACCCATTCTGTTACATTGAGTGTTTAATTAATGACCTGAGATACCTGATCTCGAGTGTGCATGTCGGGTGACTTCAGTGTAGTAGAGAAATATGTCGAAGCGATCCTCATAGACCTCATGGATGAGAAGGTCATGTCTGCAGAAGTTCAAGCCTTGTCGACGAGAGGAGTGCAAGAATCCCCGTAGAATGCTCATGGATCTAGACCATCCCAAGTTGCGACAGAGAAATGAACCAAGCATCGTGATGACTTGGCAAATGGGAAGCTCATCCCATCAATCCTGCCTGACTACATCCCACCTCTGGCTGGCGCGGTGAGTCATGACAGTGTCCCGAGGGACTTCAACTACATATTGATTACTTCGTACCTCTCGAAGGGGATATGCGTAGTCAAACCACAGTTGGAGAGTATTCTAATGTTGAAGATCAACGACTATAACTTGGGAGACTGCAATAAATATGGCATGCTTTCACCTCATAAGTATTTGACCAAGATAAAGGGGAATAAGTCAAAGATAATCCCCCAGCCGTGGATTGTGGATATCACGAGGTCCAGGATCCTCAACGTGATGAAGTTATCACACTTTGGAAGGCATTAGGAGGTTAACACGTGCATTAAGCTCCTCCTGTTGTGCTTCCATGGAGGTTATCTGTGGCTATACAAACACATCAACTCTTCATAATAAAGAAGATGAAGAGTTGGTGGATGTAGCCCCACGCTGGGGGTGAACCACGTATATCCTGTGTTGTGATTGATCTATGTGATTGATGTGATTTATGCTTAGTGATTTAATATTTATGATGTAGATGCATCTGATACAATATATTAGTGCTTAGTGATATGAATGAATGCTAGATCTGATCTATTTCTATGTCCTTAGTGCTTGGATGTGTTAAATCTTGTTGAATATTGCACTGCTCTGTAATTAGGGTTTCTTCTTGCGATGTGAAGAAGGGTTCAATACTAATGAATGTTAACTGCTAAGTTCTCTGTTAAGTACTGTGATCACAGATCTGTGTCCCATCTAGGTTTTAGACACTTGAGTCCTGCAACCACCCCTACCTCTACCTCGGGTGAGACTTCATCTGCTTCACAGGTGTTGCCGAAAGGGCCGATAGTTAGGGTTTTTTTGGTGCACTATTGAAGCGTTGAACCCTGGGTCCGCCCATGTGCCAACACCTATTTACATGTATAAAATTCATTACATAGGTCTATTTAAGAGCATAGACATGGTAATTATAAGATTGGAAGAAAGTAACTGCATTGTGTTTAAGGGCTAATGTGTATGGTCTAGTTGTGCACTTTATTAACGAAGGGTTCCAATATTTCTTATATGGGATTGAAATCATTTGTAGGGGGATTTTCCTCAATCTATCATATCATTCTAGATAATATAATTCAAAAATATGATAGACAAAAGAAAAAGTAAATGAATAAATCTCATTAGTGCCAATGTCAAATGTCAATGTCATGGGTGCCAATGTCAAATGTGATAAATCTTGTTAGCCTACTATTTTTGTCATGTTTTTTCCACTTTTATGGATAGTGAATTTAATTCATCGATGTCATGGGGACTTGTTCGAAACAATAATCAAAATATTTTGTGAATATGTTGAACTTTGTAAAACACTCTTTTTCCAAAACCCTCTATAGGGAAAATCTGTTATACTCATCCCTAATTGCTTTCAAATAGATCATGGCAGTGTTTTTCCGGGATTATAGCGAGTCCTCCTCAAGGAAAAAGTATCTTTAGTTTAAAAAGTATATCTTTTAAAAGGTAGAGATGTATTTATTCATGAAAATCTTTGAACTTGAGAGACGCGTGCACTACAACACACTTTGATCTTTATAAGTTAAGCTCTTTCACCTTTAAAGAATTCTATTGTTGATTTATTATTTTCATTTTTCTAAGTTCTCTACTTGCATTGCATGCATCCACATTCTCTGAATCTTTATATAAATCCCACATTTAAAGTGACGTTGTATATCTCACTTGCATATAGTTTAGTTTGAACAAAGATATCATACTCTAAAAAGTATTTAGCTATTTATGTTGCACATATAGAATGGAGTGGTTGTTCACTCCCAACATAGAGAAAAGGCAGATCTACAGGGTTTCAACAAGTGTGACTTCAACTATATTAGGATAAGCTGAAATATATTAGTAAGCATTTTGTCAGACATTATTGAAAGTGATTTCACAACCACTTATTTGATGATTTTTACTTTTAGTTCATGTTAAGGCGATAGAGAGCTATCTCGATTTTGTAGCAGAAGGGTGCCTTAAGTGCACATCTCTTTCCTTGACTGTCTAGTCCAATGGAGAGACAAGTGAGGTTGCCATTATACTTCTAAAATCTTGATTCTAGTATATAATATAAGGTTTTTCCCCTGTGAAAAAAATTGTCATTGTATAAGAGATGAGCCAATCTAGCAAGACTACAATGTGGATAACTACAACTTATCTAGCAGACACTCGATCGTGAGAGTCTTTTGGGTCAACTTGATTCAAAATATTTTCCATCTTGTAACCATTCAACATAATACATTATATTTGAAAGAACAAAATGAGGTCTTTCAAATGAAAAAAATTATAAAATATCATATTATCTAGGTTTAATGCCTAAACTTGAAATCGTGATTCTTCAAAAATATCAAGAGTTAAATAAATGAACAATTGAAAATTTATCTCAATCCAAGGTTTGAAATAAAAAAAATGAAATATCCCTCACTGTTACATATCTAGACGATGATAATTAATGAATTAGTAATCCATTCCACATATTTTATTTTATTTTGATAGCTCACATACCTTGGGTTGAGAATGACCACCACATTAGACATGATGTGCTAGATGTGCCACTTACACAAGTCATAAATGGCGATGCATCTCATTTTCATGTACCCCTTTAACTATACAAGAAGAGGGTGTTACTATTGCGCACATAGGGATTTAGTGAGCTCAATCTCCACATTCTTTCAATGTCATTAGATATGTCTAGCTCTCTCCATGAAAGATATATTTAGTCACAAATATTAGTTCTTTCATATCTCACCCTATCTTATGACCAATAGGAGGATAACCTCATACCCTATTACCTTAGATCAAATATATGAAGGCAGAGGTTATAAAGTTAACAAAAATGTTTTTTCCAATTTTATGAGAATAATTTAGCAGACTTGAAAAGTGGATTTTGACTCAATGTTGGACATTGTCTAAAGGCATACCCTGTTTTTTTGGTTAGGATCTTATGGAGTAATTGACTCTTGATATCATTATTTTTTAGAATGGATCTGCAATACATCGGATTCGTTGGGAATGGAACATTGGGGACCAAGTCAATCAAATAACAAACCTTCCAATGTAAAGGTACGACAATGGGGGCCTTGGCATTGAAGATATTAAAGTATTCTTTTAGAAACACGTTGAGTTGGTTTTGTTGATTAGGTTGTGTGACTAAGGAAATATGGATCCGTGTTACGGTGTTTTGCATGACTTGTGAGTGAATTATTAAGAGATTGAACTTTTGAGAATGTTTGATGAATTTGTGACTAAGATAACCTTAGTTTTCAAAATTACCTTAGGAGCTCAATATAATTAGTATGCACGATTGAGGATGTGGATGTAATGTTGTGACTTGTTAACCCCATGTTTATCCCACATAAAAAGGCTTGTTAAATAAAATGATGAAGACATATAGAAAGGTTGCATGAAAAAAAAACTATTCTTGAATGAGTGAATTCCATCATGGAATTTGCATTGATATGTCATTTGGAATTACTCATCCTGGTTTAAAAATCTAATTATAGCTACAAAATGATAATTTTTCTACTCCCATTGTCAAAGTTGAAGTGGAGATCTTTCTCATGCACATACATTTAATAATAGAGGAATGCAGGCTCCCTTCTCCTATTGAAGAACTGTTTTTTTTTTAATGATACGGAATTGGGTAAGGTAACAAATAAACAACATTTTATTTACATGAAAAGTTGCATCTAAACTAAATATGCAAAAGAGGAAAAATGAAGCCAAACCTATCATCTAAATAAAATAGTTTCTGATGGAAACTTCTTTCAGCCAAGCTTACCTCTAACTTAGCTTTAATAAGGTGTTGTGGACAACCCTTCTATGTCATCCTAAGCTACTCATAGATTAACATTCTTACATTTATAACATTCATTGCAAAGGTCCACTTAAGAGTTGAGATATGGTAATTATTAGAGTGTAACAAAGTAATAAAATTGTGTGTAAGGGCTAACATCCATGGTCTAGTTTTGTGTTTTATTGACAGAGGGTTCCAATATTCTTATTTATGACTAAAATAATTTGTAGAGGTCTGTTATCACCATAACAATTTTATTTTGATGGAATCCAAGTATCGTATTTGGCGAGGAGCTACATTGGTGTGGATGCGCAATAGTTTGGAGGACCAGGTTACTTATAGCGGAGAAAAGGATAAACATAACGGAAATGGAGAAGTGATGGGGCCCGTCAGGTCATAGATCTTGATGAGCCAGATCGATGGTCAAGAGACATATCAGGCAAAGAAATAACATGAAGGTTAAGCACTATAGAGCGGCCTGAGGAAAATACCATGGTTTCACCTCGCAGGTATGTGGCGCCACTAGATGCATATCGGGGGGAAGAACGGGTAAGCCTAAAACCGCCCAAGATCGTCTTGATGTCATGTGTCAGAAAGACATTTGATGAATGTCAAATCCAAATATTGCATGGGAAAGGGACGACTGGTCCAGTCACTTCACGCTACTTGTTCGAGTACTGTTCGTCCATACAATGCCAGGTGAGCACCGCCAGATGACAAATGTGAAGGCTCATCATTCAGAATAGATTGGCCAAGCGTGACAAAACCATTGTACCTGTAAGTAATTTTTCAGTAATTCATGATTAGAACTCAATGACTATCGTCTTTTATAATATGGATGACATTACTATGTTTTGGGCAATCAACGCTTCATTCATAAACATGGTAATTACAAACTGGATCAACTTCCTAATTTCTGTACAATTAAGGGAGATTAACTTATGTTTTCTGCAAAACTGGGAAAAATGGACAAAGGAGACCAAGCAGCTTCCAGCGAACCAGGATTTTCAACGAATTTGACAAGTCCATCATTGAAGAAGAAAGAGAAGTTGGTTGCACAAATCCTTGCAACAAAATTTCATACAAAGCCCGCAGGAGAGCCAAGAACAGACAAAGAGGTTAGATTAAATCCAATCATGAAGGATTTAATCATCAACAGATATGCATGTGAGCACCATACATGAGATGTCAAGGGGAAGTAGAACAAATATCAGAAGACAAAGGTAAAGGTTGAGGTGACTGAAATTGTAGGAGAAAATTAGCTTACTTGGCTTGACACCTTGAAGAAAGAAATTACCAATCTAAAATAGTTTTTAAGCTAAATTGAGTATGCTCCAGAATTTTGTAATGATGTAGACATGTGGCATTCAGGGAAAAAATCTCAAATATGTTAGTTTTGTTTATAATGCTCCCTATAAAGTAGGAGAACAATTATTATACGTTACTCCTTTTTTGTAACCAACATCTATTTTTGGAACTATGGGGTAGTTGATTCATTTTGAATCCAATATTTAATTTATCTATATAATATTCCTAAGATAAATTAGAAAAGGACGGATCAGAGAGGGGCCTGCCCTCGTAGCAGGAGGACTTTGTAAATTCCTGGAGCTAAAATTGAATATATAATGCATAAGCATTTTGAACTCTTTATGAAAAGATTCTAATGGATGTGATATGAGTTTGTCTTCCTTCATTGTATGTATTCTTGTGTTCTTTTATTCCATTTGCATATTCTTCTGTTTAAATTGGAGAGTCAAAAGTCCAGAATTCATCTTATGATGCTCTCGACTTAAGCAATTTAAACTATGTAATTCTCTTCCTAGCTAATTCATAATTCATTTCAATAATGCTTTGATGCGGTTAATTGTTTTTTCTTGTCCTCTTTCACCCTGCAAATTTCAATTTACAACTCAGATTAATTTCCTCATTTAGCCTTTCTCCTCTGGTAGTTCTAATGGCCTGCTATTTTTTATTTACTTTCGACTCCATAACCCTGAGTATCTCTCCCTTTCCTTGCCAACATCTTTTTTTAAAAAAACCCCAAAACATCTGAAATCTAGCCACCAATTGCCAAAGATATATCGAGTGACATGAGAGAGCCCTATTTGAGTTGAGTAGGCTAGTGCCCAACTCTAAAGTAGTTTGAAATAGTTACCTCTATCATTTGTTTTACCAGCCGAACAGATTTACAGGGTGCTAACATTTTGGCGCCATTGCCGGGGACGAAATTGAAAAATTTCCCCCGAGAAAGAATGACATGCTTGATTTCTAAGGTCTGAGAGAAGAAAAAACTTAGGCACATATTGGGTGTATTCTTGCTCTGGCAACTCCACACATCAAAAATCAGTTTGAAGGTGATTCCACTAGTAGAAGAATCCATAAATTTAAATTTTCAACGACGACTCCACTCTCAATGCAGAATCCAGCTTCCAAAACATTATTGGCGACTCCACTCAAGATTCAAATGTAATTCAGAGACTCCACTAGAAGATGAGATCCCTTGACAGAGGTATGAAAAGACATTATGAAACACAGTACTTAAAATTGGAATTTTTCCAATGCATTTTATTGTTTGTTATATTTTTCCTTTGGTCCTTTCCTGAACATGCTTGACAAATTTTTCTTCACCCACTGCATGAAAATAATGATCATGATAATCCTAAAATTGTATATCCTCCTCTTAAATTTGTACATACATATCCTCACTATATCACTGATTTTGATCAAAATTTTCCATCTGAGCCATGTGATGACCATAACCAAGTTGATGAGCCTCATGAAACCAAGGTTGATATTTCACCTCCTGCACTTGATCCGACACCCTCCAAGATTCAACATAGATACAAACCCTTAAAATTACCTCACATCCTTCATGATTTTCCTCCAAAGCACTATAAGTACCTATCTGTGTTTGATGGGGAACCTGATGAAATCACATCTGAAAAACACATCCAAGGGTTTGAGAATTTTATAGACTTGTTTGAGATTGACCACGATGATGTTTATATGAGGGCTTTCTCTCAATCCTTGAAAGGGGACACCAAAGACTGGTTTAAACATTTGCAGCTAGAGACAATTATCTCATGGGAGGAATTGAAGAATGTATTTTTTGAGTTTTTGGGTAGGAAGAAATCTTTGGATATACAACTTACAAAGTTCTATGCCTTAAATAGGCAGAGCAATGAAACTATTCCTATATTCAGTAGAAGGTTTTCTAGTACCTATTACAATTTGCCCAAATAAATTCAACCCACTGAAGCTGCTGCCATGCTCCATTATACAACAACTCTTCATCAATATTTTTCTTTCCTCCTGATGGAAAGAAGACCTAAGTCCTTACAACAAATGTTTAATGATGCTCATGAGATTCAACATAATATACAAGCATCTGAATAGATTCAAAATGAGGGGTTAGATTCTCAATAACATGAAAGTGAATATGAACATAAAATAGTTGATTGGAATCTTGAGCATAGAATTGATAATATCATAGGCCCTTTGGAATTTTTTAATGCTAATGATTTTGAAAAAGATTGTATTCCACTTATTGAAAAAGGAGTTGCTAATTTAGCTTCTAATCCATTCCATGATGAGCATGGAGCTGATTGTTTCATATATTCATTTGTAGACAGTCAAGAAGATGAGTTTGCAAATCAACTTGTTGAAGAGCAGGTTGAGGTTCCAAGTTTGTTCTTGTTGGATGACATTGCATATATTGTTTATTTGCCTATATATGATGAATATGATGATGATTGTGATATTGACTTCCTAGAACAACTAGTTCTATGTTCTCTATCATAAAATGTTCATTTTCAGCAGTATAATGAGAGCAATCAACCTACATATCACAATTACAAAGAAGAAAGTATCGAGTTAGCTGAAGAAAATTATTTACCTTTATGCTTTTCTTCATTTAAATTGTTGAAATAAAATTCTAAGATCATCATCGAAGCAATGTAATGTGTGTTGATGAAAAATCACATTGATTCACTGGAACAAATTGACAAGAAATTGCAACCATTGGTTAAAGAGAAACCTTAAATTAAGCGTGCTCAACAATCTAAAAGAATTGAGGAACATGCGTATGACAGTAATGAAGAGAATGAAGAAGGATTGGAAATAGATCAAAAAATCTTCATTCATGATATTGAATATGAGGAAAGAAAATAATTTGCAAATGTAAACCATCTTACATTATGCTTTATTTTCTTTGAATTGTTGAAAGAAAGTCATGGGACTACAGAGGAAGCAGGAGAATATGACTACAATAACACTTCTTTACATGAGAAAATTGTTGTCAGTGAGGAAGATCAACAACCTTCACATACATTAAACGATCATGTAGTTGATTACATGAAAGGATATTTCAATTCAGAGTTGCAGCCTGTGCTCAAACACCATCTTGAAAATGAGGATGAAGCTGATCAAGAAATTATTGTTAAAGGTCATTTTCCTTCTCCTAAGCTTGATGAAGATATTCAACAATATTTCTAGCAAGAAAAAGTATTTCAAAGTTCTCTTTCTTCCCTAGAGAATGACGTGGTGGTCCAATTTCTAAATGGACTAAACATAGATGAGGTTTCTGAAACTTCATCTATGGACACTTCGAGCGATAGACAGACGAATAACACAAAATTTCAGGAAAGCAACAAAACAATGCATACCACTCTTCAATCAGAAATACAGAAAGATAACAAAAGGGCAGTTGCTTTATTTTATTCATTTGAAAATCATGATTTTGAAAATACATTCATGGAAACTATGGATTGTGAAATAATTCATGATTTTATCTTTTCACACTTGCTAGAAGATTATGAGCAGGAAATTATTTCCATTCATTCATTTGAAAGTCAAAGTGACAGTTCTCAAGCAAATTTCCAGAAGGTTGATAAAACAACATATAAATTGTTTGATGAAAAGGAGGATAACCTCAATACACATAATATGGTTATCATATTTGAAGATGTTCAAGGATGTATGGGTATTTTTGTAGACAAATATATCGCTAAAGTTCTATTCGAGAACACTCTAAGAATTAAAGAAGTAGAGCAAGAACAAATAACACTTGTAAGGGAAGCATGTTATTCTATCTTAACTCCTAAAAAAGAAATGTTCCCTCATATGTTTCATGACCCCATGGCATACTACATGGAGAATCTTCATAATCAGAATCTGCAGATGATGCCACTACTATATTCCATCTCAGGAGGTTGCTACTTCCATCCATCTCAACAGATCTATTAGCCTCTTGGTGGAAATCAACAGGTTAAATCACATGAAAACTGGAATGTAGTGGAAGGGATGAAACATGATTGTTGTTTTGTGCATATTTTAGAAGATCCATTTGTAGTTTTGTTGAAGGCAGTAAACAAGACAAATGATTTTAATTTCTTGAGATTTGTATTCATGGATGAATTTTTGAATGAATTATCAGTAAAAAGGATTTGGAACAAGCAAGTGCAAAGAAAACAAACAGTGGATAAAATGTTTTCATGACTGCATTGGCATTATGATTTCACTTGATTGGCAGTTCATTTCAATAGTTAGGGTAGGTAGGAGTGTGCGAATAAGCTTGTTGGTCAAGCATTTTTCAGTTTTCATTTCCAGTAGTGTGTACAGTCATATTTTAGCGGTGTATTCGCTGTTCAGTATCCAGTTGAGAGGAGTGTGCAGAATTTGGTTTTTAGCAAACACCGGAGACAGGTTAGAGCAGGGTACACACACATGCTTTGGGAGAAACCCAATGGATCAGGCACCAGGTCTAATATTTCTTTGCTACCTCGCGGGGAGGATAACATCCCCAGTTGGAGCCTATGTTATCACCATAACAATTTTCTTTTGATGGAATCCAAGTCTCAAATTTGATGAGGAGCCACATCAGTGTGGAGGTGCAGTTGTTTGGAGGACCAGGTTACATATAGCGGAGAAAAGGCTAAACATATCGGAAACATGGAAGTGATGGGGCTCGATGAGCCATAGATCTTGACGATCCCAGATGGACGGTCATAAGACATATCATGCAAATAAATAATGCGAAGGTTAAGCACTAGAGAGCAGGCCAGGGAAAATACTATGGTTTCACCTCGCAGGTACGTGGCGCCACTAGATGCATATCGGGGGGAAGAGCAGGTAAACCTAAAACTGCCCAAGATCACCCTGATATCATGTGTCATAAATCCATTTGATGAATGTCAAATCCAAATATTGCATGGGAAAGGGACGACCAATCCAGTCACTTCACGCTACTTGTTTGAGTACTATCCGTCCATACAATGCCAGGTGAGCATCGCCAGATGCCAAATGCGAAGGATCATCATTCATAATATACTGAACAAGCATGAAAAAACTGTTGTACCTTTAAGTACTTTGTTAGTAATTCATGATTAGAAATCGATGACTATTGTATTTCATAATATGGATGAAATTACTATGTTTTGGGAAATCAACGCTTCATTCGTAAATGGGGTAATTACAAACTGGATAAGCTTCTTAATTTTTGTACAATTAAGGGAGATAAACTTATGTTTTCTACAAAACTGGGAAAAATGGACAAAGAATACCAAGCAGCTTTCAACGAACCAGGATTTTCAACGAATATGACAAGGCCATCATTGAAGAAGAAAGAGAATATGGTTGCACGAATCCTTGCAACAAAATTTCATACAAAGCCTACAGGAGAGGCAGGAGTAGACACAGAGGTTAGATTAAATCCCATCATGAAGGATATAATCATCAATAGATACGTAGGAAAACACCATACACGATCTGTCAAAGGGAAGCAGAAAAAACGTCAGAAGACAAAGGTAAAGGCTGAGGTGGTTGGAAGCGTAAGAGAAAATAAACTTACTTGGCTTGACACCTTGAAGGAAGAAATTGCTAATCTGAAATAGTTTTTAAGCTAAATTTATTATGCTCCGGAATTTTGTAATGATGTAGACATGTGGCGTTCAGGGAGAAAATCTCAAATATGTTAGTTTTGTTTATAACGCTCCCTATAAAGTAGAAGAACAATTATTATACGTTACTCCTGTTTTGTAACCGACATATATTTTTGGAACTGTGGGGTAGTTGATTCATTTTGAATCCCGGATTTAATTTATCTATATAATATTCCTAAGACGAATTAGAAAAGTACGGACCGGAGAGGGGCCTTCCCTCGTAGCAGGAGGACTTTTTAGATTCCTAGAGCCAAAATTGAATATATAATGCATAAACGTTTTGAACTCTTTATGAAAAGATTCTAATGGTTGTAATATGAGTTTTGTCTGTTGGATCATGTTGTCATTGATGCCAATGGTTTGTCATTGATGCCAATGGTTTGATTACTTGGGAGATTGTTGGATCATATGTCATTGATGTAAATGGTTTGGTTTGAT
>JZKD02S2015877.1:4032-14866 GCA_000966675.3 Picea glauca
GCTCACGCTTCTCTCATTGGGAAAATATAGTGGAGATAGAGAAGAGTAAGAAAGGGAGGAGGGGGCCACTGTGTCTAGGTATGTTACATTTTTCTTAATTTTAATCCAATTTAGTCATTCCAATTTAGTATTTTTCTGCCAATAATCTAAATTAAAAAAGAAGAAGGGAATTTTGTATTTTAAATTAAAAAGGAGCCTAATTTACATGTCATGGATTTCAAATTGCATCATATATAATACAATGGAACCCCAAGACAATTGAAACTGCTCACAAGAAAACCAAGAAGATCAAAACCCTAACCCACCACCACCACACAATGTAAACATTGAAATTGATGAGGGTTTGGTTATATTACGAACCCTTAATGAACAATTAAGGGAGAGTAGAGAGCCTAGTAGAGTCTCCTTTGCCACTTCTTTGGACATCATTGTGCAGTCCATTGTAAGTGCCCAAGGGAAATTGACCTTTGTTTATGATTGTAGGGCACAAATGTATGAGTACTATAGCACTGGTTTGGACAGAAACCAAGTCAAATAACTGGGCATTTTGAAACAACAAATATTGTGTATTTTTAGGGTTCCTGGGATGTTGGAAATATTCGTAAGAAACTTATGCCCATTCCTTAATATTCATAGAAACATTATGGTACGCCAGAGCATGATGTATGCCTATTTCAATCCATGGGGAATCTGGTTAGTGGCAATGTTTTGCTAAGCCATCTTGTGGGAAACCCATCGAAGATCCATGTGAATCCCAAGGAAGGAACACTCCAGTAACTGGATTCTTGGAAGGTTCGCTCTCTTAGTTTATTGGAGGAAAAGAATAGCTAGGCACAATTTCGAAGGAAGTAGTTGATCATATCTAACTAACTAGCTATTAGAAGCTAGTTGTAGCTTGACCCATTCATGCCATCATGTAATAACATGCATATATATAAGCGTGCCTCCTATTCTAAATAAAGTGATGGTCATTTTTCTCTTAGTTTGGTTATAGTATTCATGTTTTCATGTTCTAGTTAAATTCATGAGTATTTTTATTTAGATGAAATGGTATCAGAGCTTCGATACGAAATGCTTCTGCTGAGTTTTTGACAAATATTTTTTTTATGGGTCGCTAGTGTTTGCACTCATCCCATATTCAGATCCAAAGGTGCGCTAGGGGTTACTCCACCCTCCATGCTTGAGGAAGTGTGCTAAGGTTTTCTCCAAACCTCCATTTCCTGGTCCTTTATGGTGATTTGTAGCTTTAGAGGTGCGTCTGGGGTCCATCTCACCCTCCATCTCTTCCAACACAGTGCACTAGGGTTGCTCTCTTCCTCCACTACTCAATGCTTTAGTTGTTGGGATCTTCCACCTTTCCCCACTTCTCTAGTTTGTGCATGGGTGTGCTAGGGTTTTCCACGCCCTCCCCTCTCTTCCAGCGTGCCTGCTTAGTGTGATCTTGGCTAGGGTTTGCTAGGTTCTTTCTCTTTTGGGCTCTTGACAGTGTGCTCATGGTTTTGGATCCAGGGTTTTCCCATCCAAATGGTGTTCTTATCACAAAAATCAGTTTCACTCCTCAACTGAATGTCATATTCTTTGTAATCACAATCCTATCAAGACTTTATTCGTTGAATCTATTGAGTCTTCCTCAAGCTCAACACCTCCCCCTGGAATGATCACCTTGGAGAATCCTACAAAATCATACCCCTCTCTTCTGCTCACGACCATTGATTCCCATAATTCTTCACCAATTCCTTTTTTTAGTCACAATTTCCAGATCAAGCAATCAATGGTCATGCTCATCCTAAAAAATAGTAGCGAAAATAATTTGGTTGCTCATGGTTTGGTGTAGCAGTTGGTGCTTCCTACTATCCCTCATCGTACACCCTACCAATTGGATTGTTCAAAAGGATGGTCCCTGTGTGATGGTGACCCAACCTTGTTGATCCAGGTGGATATTGGTGGCCACCCACCTTTTCCAGCTAGCTCAAAACAACTTTCTGACAATTTTTGGTAATTTACTATTTTTAGCAGTTTCTTGGGTCCTAAACTTCCGAAGCCGTTTTGAGGCCCTAAACGACGTTTTTTTGGGTATGTTGCAGTAGAAACATTTCATCATGAAATTTTGCTCAAAATTTGTATTCCTCGGATAGATCTTTCCAATGGGCTATCATATGCCTAAAATAGAGATCGTATGCAAAAGTTACGACCCTGTGGAATTTGATGTACCGACTTACCCAAACAGGGCCCACATGACTTTTGGCGCTTCATCTCCTAGGGTTAGGTTTTTGGATGTCTAGGGGTTTGGCATTCATGTTTAATGTAAAAAGTCCTTCAGATCCTCATTGTACTCATCTTCTTGTGAATGAGCACAGCCGTCACATCTCTTCTCAGAGATAAGCCGCCACCATTCTAGCAAGCTTGTTTTCCGCTGCATTTTACAGTTTCATCTTATTTCCTTATTGAATAGAAAATCAGTTTTACTGTATCTCTATTATTCTGTGTTAAACATCTGCTAATAATCTATAGTTATTTCGTTCTGCTCATAAAATCCAGATCAGTGGTATCAGAGCGATCTGCTCCTTGTCATTTTAATACATGTCCCCAACGAGGTTGGAGTACAAAGAGTTGGGTCTCTAGCTTGTTTCTCTTGAGGACAAAATCTCTCGCACTCCCAAGCGAATTATCATGGCAGAAGAAAATAAAGATGATGGGATAGGAGATCCTTCCAAACTATTGATTTAGGAATCCCTCACACAACAAAGGAACGAGATGATGGATAGTTTCGTGCAAATCCTTCGACGACTACCAACAAGTGACACATCTTCTTCGAGCGAAGGCGCCGCCCCCTTCAATGTACAAATAAACTTTGATATTCCTATATTTGAAGGTCATATAGACACAGATGCTGTAGACAAGTGGTTGAATCTAATAGAAGGGTACTTTTCTGTCCATAACTTTTCGAATAAATAAAAGATTACTTTCTCTCTCCTCAAAGTAATTCCCCATGTCAAAGATTGGTGGGAAACTTTCTATGAGAAAAAGGAAACAGAGGAACCCTCATTATTTATAGTCATGGCCACCTGGGAATCCTTCAGGGATGCTATTAAGGAACAATACTACCTTGTTAGATGTTATGATGACTTGTATACCAAATGGACCACACTGTGGCAAGAAAGAGACCAAGCAGTGCCAGATTTCACAAATATCTTCCATACCTTGCGCACCAAGCTGGGTATCAAAGATTCAAAGCAAAATATGGTGCTCAAGTATCATGTTTCTCTGCATAGATACATCCAGATCGAAGTGGAATTTCTTGACATCTCATCCTTGGGTGCAGCCTATCGATATGCCATCAAAATTGAGCAGAATCTCAAACAAAAGACACGACAATTTGGGTCGGGGAACCCCTCACAACAAAAGCTAGTAAAGGGAGGCCCCAACCCACAGAACAAAAGACAGATAAAAGATGGACAATATCAGGACAACCAGTCCAAGCTGCAAGCAAAGAAGGACACTGGAAAGACAAAGAAAGATACCGAGAAGTGGTGTGAATTCCATAAGAGCCCTTGGCATAACACTGCTGACTGCTGCTCAAAGCAGTCGCTGGTGGCCGAAGTGAAAGCCTCTGAATCAGATGCAGGTTCTAACTCTGATTTAGAACCAGAAAGGGGAAGACGGATCATTGACGCAGAACCTAGTGCCACCGTTGCTACCACCAAGCTCCAACATGGTGAACCAGACGAGCTAGAAGAAGGAGAACACCTCTTCCATTCACATATGTGGGTAAAAGGCACCCCGCTGCACTTCATCGTTGATAGCAGTAGCCAAAAGAACCTCATCTTAGTAGAGGTCGTCAAGCAGCTGGCCCTGCCGACAACATCGCACCCACAACCCTACACCATTGACTGGCTCCACCAAGGAAGCGATCATCGCGTCAGTCAATAGTGCCGACTCTCATACGACATCAAGCCCTTCAAAGACGAGGTATTGTGTGATGTTGCTCCTCTTGAAGTTTGTGATGTTCTTTTGGGCTAGCCTTATTTATGGAAACTTCATGCTATATATGAGTCTAGGCCTTGTAGTGTTATTATTACTTTGAACAGGAAATTGTACAGGATACCCGAGGCAGTCCCACCTAGTGCCATTTCCTTGATCTCTGCTAAGAAATGCAGGAAGGTCATCTCTCAAACGGGGAAGTTTGTCTTCTTTGTGATTCGCTCTCAGAATGAGTGAAAGATCATAGCCACATCTAGGGTTTGTGCGGCCGACATCTCCACACAGCAGAAGCAAGTAGATAAGGTTGTGGAAGAATACTCAGATATCTTCTCCTCACCTACTGGGCTACCTCTACACTACCAGGTCAAGCACCCCATTGATCTGACCCGCGACGCACTATTTCCTAATGGGCCAGTCTATCGCCTCTCTTTGTTAGAGAATGAGGAGATCAAGCGACAGATCCAAGAACTGTTCCACAAGGGGCACATCCGTCCCAGCTCATCACCTTGCGGGAGACCAATCATGTTGGTACAAAAGAAAGATGGAACCTGGTGACTCTGCATTGATTACCAGGCTCTGAATAAAATCACATTCAGAAACCGATACCCAATTCCCCAAATCGACGACCTCCTTGATCAACTCACGGGAGCCAAATACTTCAGTAAGATTAATCTAAAGTCTGGCTACCATCAGGTCCCAATAAACAGACAGATGTATGGAAGACTGCCTTCATGTCAAAGGAAGGCCTTTTTGAATGGTTGGTCATGCCCTTTGGTTTGAAAAATACTCCAACCACTTTCATGAGGATGAGGGATGATATCCTATGACCATTCACCAATACTTTTGTAGTGGTGTATCTGGATGACATTCTCATTTACAACAAGACTTGGGTTGAACGCTTGCAGCATATTCAGTAGGTTCTGCACACCCTGCGGCAACACAAGCTATATGCCAACTTGGAAAAATGCTCCTTCGGCATGGACAGGGTCCATTACCTAGGATACATCATTGATCAACATGGCGTACAAGTGGATCTAGCTAAGATCCAAGTCATCCATGACTGGCCATCCCCAACCAAACTCACTGAGCTTCGGAGCTTCTTAGGCCTTGCCAATTTCTACCGTAGGTTCGTGTTAAGATTCTCCCATATTGCATGGGCCCTTAGCCAAATAACCAGGAGTGGTGGTAAGGAGAAATTTTCATGGGGCCGGTCCCAACAACAAGCATTTGATGATTTGAAGCAGTGCTTGTTCTCAGCCCCAGTACTTTCACTACCAAACCTACAACAAACCTTTGAGATCGAGACAGATGCTTCAGACTATGCTGTGGGCGTTGTTCTCACTCAGCGCAGCCACCCTGTGGCCTATCATAGTGAGACACTATCAGATGTTGTCCGCAAGTACCCTACTTATGACAAAGAAATGTAATCCATTGTGCAAGATTTCCTCCAGTGGAGACATTACATTCTTGGGAAGGAGACAGTCATCCACACTGATCATAAGCCACTGAAATTCATGTAGACACAAGGAAAATTCTAGAATGACCACCATCAAAAGTGGTCCACATACTTGCAGCAATTCCACCTCAACATCAAGAATAAAACAGGAAGCACCAACCATGTCGCTAATTGCCTCAGCAGATCGCCAGTCGTGACACTCACCATGGTAGTAGACTCTTGCAGCCATGAGACCTCTAGATGGCCCCAACTCTATGAGATGGACCCACACTTCGCCACCACCTACCAAATGTTGCGTGCAAAGGAAGTTGTCGATAATTTCCATCTTCAGGATGGGTTGTTGTGTCGTCTGGGCCATATTTGTGTTCCATCAAGTGAGCGAGAGAAGATGATCTCAGAATCCCACTAAAGTTAGGTGGTAGGACACTTCGGTGTCAAAAAGACAATGGCAATGCTACAAAAACATTTCTACTAGCTGAAACTTCGACAGGAGGTCAGCAAGTATATCATGTCTTGCACTACTTGTGTTATTGCTAAACCGACCACTAAGAAACAGGGCATGTACACACCTCTTCCTACTCTCGATAGGCAATGGGAATCCATCTCAATGGACTACAAGTCAGGCCTCCCATCCACCAAGCAGGGAAATGACTGTGTTTTTGTGGTTGTTGATCACTTTTCTAAGATGGCGATTCTGGTTGCCTGCAAGAAGAGCATCACAGCAGAAGCCACTAACAAACTCTTCTTTGAACAAGTTTGGGTACATTTTGGAATCCCACAAACCATTGTCTCATATCGGGATAGTCAATTTCTCAGCACATTCTAGTCGAGTCTCTGGTCACTACTTGACACCAAGCTCACCAAATCCATGGCCTTCCACCCCCAGACAGATGGCCAAACCGAGGTCGTAAATCGAATGATCGTGCATATCTTGCACATGTATAATTCCAAGCACCCTTGCACATGGGATGAGAGTCTTCCCTATGTCCAACATAGTTACAAACGAGCCCTGCATAGCTCAACCAACCACAACCCCTTTTAAGTGGGGTTGGGATTCCAACCATTGGGTCCCATAGATGTTGTAGTTCCCCTTGCGGTCACCTCGACTGACTCATCTCTACTCCAACTGAAGCTAACAAAGCCACCCGGTTCATTGAGCGGATCTAGCACATCCACCAACAGGTTCAGGAGATCCTACAGAAGTTCAATGACAGGTACAAGAAGCGCCATGATCAACATTGGGTGCCACATAAGTTTCAAGTGGGCGACAAAGTTTGGATGCAATTGCAGAAAGAACGCCTTACAAGACCCCATCGAAAGCTTCGCCCACTCCATTATTGGGCCATACACCATCACCAAGGCTGTGGGGGATAATGATTTTGAGCTCAACATTCCTCCTTTCCTTGGCCTACACCCAGTGTTCAATGTGGCCCTCCTTCGACCTTATTTCACACCATTATTGGACACCTCAGATGTAGCAGAACAAATGACACCAACAGAGCTCAACCCTGCCTGCATACAACAGGCCTCTAGTGATCAGATTGTTGACACCCAGATCAAGGCCACTCAACAGCAAAGGATCCATCTTTATCAAGTCATCAAAGTAGGGAAGCTCCTGCACCAAGGCAAGTGGCTCACCTGGGGCCAAATTCAACAAAACTTTCCTCATCTAATGGGGGAACTCAATGCAATGGAGACCATTTCTTCCTAAGGAGGGAGGATTTATCTAGGTGGATATTGGTGGCCACCCACTTTTCTAGCTGGCTCAAAACAACTTTCTAACAATTTTTGGTAATTTACTATTTTTAGCAATTTTTCGGGTCCTGAACTTCCGGAGCCGTTTTGAGGCCCTAAACGATGTTTTTTTGGGTGTGTTGAGGTGTAAAAGTTTAATCATGAAATTTTGTTCAAAAGTTGTATTCCTCAGATAGATCTTTCCAATGGGCTATCATACACCTAAAACGGAGATCGTATGCAAAAGTTATGACCCCGGGAAGTTGATGTACTGACTTACCCAAACGGGGCCCACATGACTTTTGGCGCTTCATCTCCTAGGGTTGGGTTTTTGGATGTCTAGGGGTTTGGCATTCATGTTTATTGTAAAAATTCCTTCAGAGCCTCATTTTACTCATATTCTTGCGAATGAGCGCAACTGTCACATCTCTTCTCAGAAATAAGCCACCACCATTCCAACAAGCTTGTTTTCTGCTGCATTTTACAGTTTCAACTTATTTCCTTATTCAATAGAAAACTAGTTTTATTGTATCTTTGTTATTCTGTGTTAAACATCTGTTAATAATCTGAAGTCATTTTGTTCTGCTCATAAAATATGGATCAGTTGTGCCCTTACATTATTATTCTTTGTGATGTGTCTCCTTTGGATTACACAGATGTGCTTCTAGGTATTCCCTATTAGGAACTTCACCATGTTGTATACCATGCTCACAATCATCAATATCATCTTCAAAAACATTTTCATACCTATGTCCTCACATCATCCTCTCTGAAATCCCCTTCCTTACTTCCTTGCCAACCTGTTGTTCATCAAATCAATCTCAAAAAGTTTATTTCCCTCTATTTGGTGTACCCTCTTAAACCAAACAACCCTTCCCATGCCATTTCTTCTAGTATGGACACTTTACTCAAATCCTTTAACGATGTCTTTGTTGCTCCCACCGAACGACCCCTTGTTCGTCCCATTGAACATTCCATTGATCTTATTCCTGGATCCACTTTGCCCAATGCCCCTTCTTATCGCCTTGTTCATTGTGAGGATAAGGAAGTGGAATTCCAGCTCCAACAACTTATTAATACCAACCACATCCAACTGATTTCTTCCCCTTGTGCCTCTCCTTCCTACATCATTCCCAATAAGGAGTATGAGGAATGGTGTTTAGTCATGTACTATTGGGCTCTTAATAAGGCCACAATTAAGAATCATTACCCTCTACCATGCATTGATAATTTACTGGATCATTTGAAGGGTGCCTACTTCTTTAACAAAATGGATTTTACAGTAGGTTACCATCAATTTCACATGAATTCAATAGACACATGTAAGACAAATTTCAAAACCAAATTTGGGATTTATCAATGGATGGTGATGCCATTCAAACTTACTAACGCCCCTTCCACTTTCATGAGGCTCATCAATTATATTTTAAGCACACATTTAGGAAATATTATGGTGATCTATTTGGATGATATTTTGGTCTTTAGCAAGACCTAGGAGGATCATTTTCTTCATGTGTGCACTGTGATTGACTTATTGTGCACTCACAAACTATAGGTGAAACTTCACAAATCTTCATTTTGGAAACCTTCAATTCAATATTTGGTTTTTGTTGTCTCTACAGAGTGTGTTAGCCTAGATCCCACTAAAGTCCAAGATCTTGCACAGTGACCAAAACCTCACTCAGCTTTGGAACTCAAGAGCTTTATGGGTGGCATTAATTTTTATTAGTGGGGTGAGTGAAAGAACTTGGTGGTCAAAAAAGTGGCAAGGGCATGATTAAGAACGTGCACTCGCAGGAATGCATGCACGTTCTTAAGAACGTGCACATGTTCCTATAACTATAGGTTCAGATATGTTAGAACCTCCATGTAGATTGCCACGTATGTTTAGTGAAAAAACTGCGTACGTGGTCTCACTTATAAAAATATATTAAGGGCCCGAGCGCGATTTGTGCCCATTGTGCATAAATAACGCTCATGCTTCTTTGATTGGGAAAATATGGTGGAGCTAGAGAAGAGTAATAAAGGGAGGAGGGGGCTACCGTGTCCAGGTATGCTACATTTTTCTTAATTTTAATCCAATTTAGTCATTCCAATTTAGTATTTTTCTCCCAATAATCTAAATTTAAAAAAAAATGAAATTTTGTATTTTAAATAAAAAAGGAACCTAATTTACATGCCATGGCTTTCAAATTGCATCATATATAATACAATGGAACCCCAAGACAATTTAAACCGCTCACAAGAAAACCAAGAAGATCAAAACCCCAACCCACCACCACTACACAATGTAAACATTGAAATTGATGAGGGTTTGGTTATATTACGAACCCTTGAGGAACAATTAAGGGAGACTAGAGAGCCTAGCAGAGTCTCTTTTTCCACTTCTTTGGAAATCATTGTGTAGTCCATTGTAAGTGCCGAAGGGAAATTGACCTTTTCTGATTGTAGGGCATGAATGTATGAGTACTATAGCACTAGTTTGGACAGAAACCAAGTCAAAGAAATGGGCATTTCAAAACAACAAGTATTGTCTATTTTTAGGGATCCTAGAAATGGAAAAGAACTACCATTGATTAGGAAATACATCTCCATTGACTGGTGCATCCATCTCCAAATTATTCAAAACTAGATGGATAGGTGGTACATGTTTTTTGATAAAACTCCTTGCAATAAAAGGGAGATGCCCTTATATTTTCTGAGAAAATTATGGGTTGAGTTTATTATGGGTAAGCATTTCAACTACTATGACATTGGTTACTTCCATGGTGTGTGTCAAGGGCCTGCACAGGATCGAGAGCATGCTAGGCATGACCCCAAGTTAGGTCTCCCTCCCCCTAGGCGAAGGACTGACCCCTTGCCCAACATCATCCTATTGTAGAGAAATTGCAACAAGTACAACTAGCCATCTCCTCATTGACTTGTAGCCTAGTGCAACACAGTATCTTTGTTGCATATTGTCGGCAAGAGGTACCTTCTAGTGACATTGATAGAGAAGTTCGAGCATCACCATGCACATGAGAGTACAATGAGGAGAGGGCACATTGACATAACAAACGTCCATGTGAATCTCACAGATGCTCAAGCTATGAGCATACATGTTATGGGTCTAAAGAGCCTAGTGGACAACATAGCTTCATGGAGGAGGTTAATATCTTAACCCTCTCTATGTTATTCATCGTTATATGTTTATTTAGTATTTTGTGTATTTATATAGATATTTGATTGTATGTTGTTTTGTAGTTGTTGCGTCCCAACAGCAGAACCTCTACACCTATGGATGCATCAGTGCCTAGCCCCACCACTTATGCAACAGTAGAGGCAACATGTTCATTGGGTGCACCGTACACACAAGTATGTATCACATTTGATAGATTCAATATAGTAATTTCTTTATTTTATGACATCCTCAAATTTTTGATATGTTCTCTTGTTTCTACAAGAATTTACACCAGGTGATGCTAAGGATTTTCCATCTAGGATGGACAAGTCACCAGCATCACATGTATCATGTGTAAAGTTAAATATCGTATAATTCTCAAATTGTTTGTGTTTATGTTTTTGAATTTTACTATTTGGTACTAATAGTTCAATTTTATTCATATGTATGGAGGTTGTCGACATATTTGCTAGGTATAATAGTATTGCAACCCCTGGGCACCT
>JZKD02S2015888.1:21095-32989 GCA_000966675.3 Picea glauca
GAAATCGCGTATCGGGATATCGCGATTCCTGCGGTTGTGAGTCTCTCGTCACCGAGAACTCCGAAACGCCGAATACCGACTTGTCCGGATCTCCTGCCACGTGTTCTCACAAATGCACGGTTCAAACCTGATCACTACTCAGTAGGACTTAACCCCTGCGCTTAACTTCTACGCAGCTTCTGCAGATCTGACGACTATGGGTCTTTCGGGAAATTTGGATGGGATCTGACAGTCACCATCTTCCATCCTCTTCAAGTATCTCATTCTGCCATCCTTACTGTTGTCATCAATGACAAGCATCCACTGCATTCTGTCCACTGAATTTGCCAGCATCTACACACACAACAAACTATACATCTGAATCAACAATTCTCAAAATTGGTACACTTGTCAACAAACTCTTCAAGTGCTAAAAAATCCTTTCACAATTCAGAGCACATTCAAACCACACACATTTATTTTTCAAGGATGTAATTGGATGTAGAATTTTTGAGAATCCTTCAATAAACCTTCTATAATAACTTGCAAGTCCCATAAAGGACCTCACCTCTGTGAAATTTTTTGGTGTTTTCCATTCCTCAATGGATTTTATCTTTTCCAGATCCACAACAATCCCTTCCTTGGAAATGATATGACCCAAATAATGAATCTGTCATTGGTAAAATGATCACTTGATTAACTTTAGATAAATATGATTCTCCCTCAATACTTGCAGTACCATCCTGAAGTGTTGCTCATGCTCTTCTTTAGACTTTGAGTAAATAAATATGTCGTCCAGAAATACAATGACAAAATTATCTAATTAACTTCTGAAAACTCAATTCATCAAACACATGAATACAACTAGTGCATTTGACAACCCAAATCGCACCACTATGAACTCATAATGTTTGTACCTCATTTTGAAGGAAGTCTTGTTGTTGTATTCTTCTTTAATTATCACTTGGTGATATCCACATCTGAGATCGATCTTTGAAAATATTTGTCTGCCCCTCAGCTGATCAAAGAGGTCATCTATCCTTGGAAAAGGATACTTGTTCTTTATTGTTACTTTTTTCAATTGCCTAAAGTCGATACAAAGTCTCAACGTACCATCCTTCTTCTCCACGAGCAATACTGGGGCAGTCGAAGGTGACACTCTTGGGTGTATATACCCCTTATTCAAAATCTCTTCAAGTTACATATGCAACTCTTTCAACTCTGTTGCACTCATCCTATAAGGAGTCTTGGATATGGGAGTTTCTCTAGGAATCAAGTTTATATAGAAATCGATATCTCTCTTTGATAGAAACCCTGATATCTCTTTAAATACATCCTCAAACTATTTCAGTATTGTGTAGTCTTCAACACTTGACACTTTATCCTTAGGCGCCTCTTCCATGTGCACTGCAAATACTTGACATCCTTTCCTGTATCTTTTCATCAATTACAAGGCTGAAACTTATTTGATAGTTACAACTCTTGGAATTCCTTGAACTACCCTTAAGTTCCCTTCCTCATCCAAGAAAATAAATGTCTTATTGTAACATTCTAGAACAACATGATGTTGGTCCAACCAATCCATACCAATAAGGAAATCATACGTGCCCAAAGGTATAATATTCAAATTATCTTTTGTTCACATTCCATTCATTTCCATTGGACATGCCCTAACCATCTAATTAGTTTTCCTTTTTTCTCCTGTAGCTAACTGCACCAACAAAGGTTTTCCAAGCTTTCTTCTCAGCAATTGGAATCTTTCCACCATCTTAGCATCTAGATAAATATGACTATCTAATGAATCAATTAAAATAAAAATGGGTTGCTCATTAATCTTACCTTCCACTTCAATCATGTGCGACTGAAACTCAACTTGCTTGTTATCTGAGGATGCGTAAATCCTTGGTACATTTCTTCCCATGTTTTCAACTGTCGCAACTTGTTGAACACTATGTGTAGTCCTCGCTTTATCACCTCTTTGAGGGAAATCCCTGTGCATATGATCTCCACCACAACCCAAACATTTGGTGAGTCGTGATGATTCCTATCAAAACCTCTTGCTTCTATTATTTTCTCATCATGAGACCAATGACTTCTTTACCTATTCGACTTTGTCTCCTTATCCATTTTCTTTTCTATTATGTCAAAGCTTTGCATCAGTTTGAAATTGAAGTCATCTTGTTTCTCCTTGGATTTTATAAGCCTTTCATGATCAAATTTATAGCTCTAGACACCTTTTTTCAATCCCTTTATGGTTTCTACCAAGTTAATGTGCTCCTCCTTGGATTATGTACGATCAACACCCAAACCGACATAAAACTATTTGAATTCATTATCATGGCTAAAATCTCTCTATGCATCTTCCATGCTTTTTGACATTCTGCATTGATTTTGTCTTGCTCTAATCGCCAATAATTCTACAAAATGTGCAAGCAACAAGATTTGTTAGAAGAATCCATGAGAAAACTTCATGAAAACTATGCACCATTTTGTGAGTATCCTTTATTTTGAATCTCATGAACACACTGGTATTCAACACATGCTAATGTGCGATGTCAATATCCAACATATACACCACGTATTAGTATCACACATGCACCACAATTGTTTTTCTCCATGCAGCCTCAATCCTTAGTGTACACACTTACGCATTCTTATTTTAGGTGCACCATGTCCACACTATAATTCCAAACTCGTCCACTTACCTGTCCAATTTTTTTCTTAAATAGATACTTGGCCCATGTAGGCTTAGTGTTGAAGCCGTAGCTCTGATACCATAATGTAACGTCCCTAACCACCCAGGTTGGGCCATGCCACACAATCTCAACTTTTGTCACTCTGAAACCAATATGTAACATTCCCATTACCAAACTTCTTGTAATACCAACTATAACACCATCTAGCTTACTATTGAACAATGATATTTTGAAAATACACTGCGCAGATTCTACTCTAAACACTAGTCTGCATAGTATCACTTGAAGTAATGCGCTCAATCTCAAGCTGAGTCATGACACACAAATGATAAAAGTGGAAGTAACACAATGCAACTATGCACAAGCATACTGAATACACAACACTATTGTGCGCGCAACCATTATGATGTCATTATCAAATCAGTCCTACTTGTACATGTAGACTACTTCCCTATGCACACAAGTAAATCTAGCCTCTGATGCACACAAAATATTCTCTGCACACACAACCATTCAAACCTCTTCTTTAAGACTCATAACCAAAAATCATAAGGTTAATTTAACAAGAAAAATAACAATAATTGTCATAGTCATGCACAATTATAACAATGAATATCAACACCACACTTAAGTGTGCAGGAAACATAATGAAAAATAATAACAATTACTTATATGCAACAACATACAAGGATTAAACCCATATTAAACATAGATAATTAAGCACACATTAAATGAGAAAAACACATAAAGACACTTATCTTTTATGAAATTCACCAACTGCACGTAGAACTAAGATGTTCCTCCCAACCATAGATTATGTTTCTCATATACTTTCACCAACAGGTCACCCCCGAGCTGGGGCTTAAATCCACTAGGGAAATAGGGTTCCTAATTCCAGGCTAAGGTCTAATACTCAATAGAATTTCTCAATCCAAGGTGCACGCTGTTGCAACTAGCCTACAACATCTCATTCCCCATGCACCTGTCACACTCAAGGAAGTGTGTCCCTTCTCTACTTAACAGTCCCTTGGTTTCCCCCCTTCCCTTCCAGGATTCTAGCAATAGACTGAACATGAAGTCTCTAATACCTACATCTAATGCCAAATGCACCAGGAAACAATTCCCAGCAAAACTTTCACCTGGAGAGATTGCTCATTGCTAGTAGGGAAAACCCCCCTATGTTTACACCAGGGTTTACAATGTAGGAAGATCACAATCGTCTAAAAGTATCCTAATTTTTTAACTACCCCAAACATATCCCAAACTCATACGTGAAAGACAAAGTGAGAAGGATCAAGTAACTATACCTTTTACTCTGCGTCCAGTGACGAACCTCTCGCGCTTGATAGCTCCGCTGACTACAAACCTCCTCCCAAGGCTGACCTGCATTCACAAATAGATAAATAGGAAACTAAAAACATGCATCTCATATATAAATCATGGGTTAGATGTTAGAATGAAACATAAATCAAAATGAAAACATTTGACACATCATATTTCGGGACAGGAAAAGTATTTGTTTTATTGATAATACAATGATAACTTACAACAAGGTTGCCTACTGCTCCATGAACCTAGTCCGATCTCCTCTTTACCAAGATCCAAGTGCGCCTTCGTGTATCTTTCTCCTCTCAAAATTATTCTAGGGAAATGGAATGGTTTTATGATGGAGGAAAAAGGGAAAAATGGGGAATTCTGATGAAATTCTCATAAGATGGCTGCAATTTCTTGGGGAAAGGAGGGGATGTGAAAAGGATGGTTATTCGGTTGGGTGACAGGCTATATGTGTTGTTATTGTTGGGAAACTACCCAATAGCTAGTAATCTCAACAAATTCCCTGCAAATTTTTAATTTTGCAACTTTTGCGAGTATATGCGGGTTGTAGTGGTGCAACTAAAATACGTACATGGACTGTAGTGGTGTAGCAGGCATACATACATGGGAAGTAATGGTGCAGGGCGCGTACATCTTCAAAAATAGTGTTTTTAAGAAGAGCAACTCAGTGATGGCTTGGAAAAAATTGCAAGTAAGAGGGCCAGATGCCATGTATGCAAATGTAGAGCAATTTAGGGTTATAACAGATGCCTCCTAATGTGTGAGGTTAGAAGAGCATATGATGGCCGAAATACATTACAAAATCTTCACCAATGTATGAAGCGAGTGAGCTCAGGACCAGAGTTCGAGAGGCGCCATCTGCAAAAATAACAATTGTCTCTTCAAGGCGGCCATACCCATGCTCGGGGTGAAATAAATCATGGCTTCCAATCAAATACACTACAGATCCATGTCATATAACTATATAAAGTGTAGCTGTGAGAAATACACAACGATCTACATCTCAAAATCAAAGATATGCAAGTATAGTATCCATATTCAAGAAGCCAATAACACCTGATGGCTGGAGATGAGGTCTTTAGATCTTGAGCAACAACTTCAAATATTCAAAACTCGGGTAGAAGTGCAATGCGAGTGTATGAATTCACTACCCAGAGGTCTTCGACGTCTTGTCGAGAAAAGACAAGAGAATATCGATGATCAGGAAAATAACTTCATTGATTTCGAACAAGGACTTGATTGGACTTTTGGGATTGTCGGGCATGAGGTCAAGAGACAAACTACAGAAAGTCCGACTTAGGCTGGGTGAAACTTCCATTGGACAATAGCATGACAGATGATCAGACTCATGCAGCATGACATTGACATAAATTCATGATGCAGGAGGCAACACAAACTCTCCATGTGTTTGGAAGAATAACCAAACGGAGGAGGACACATCTCTATGTAGCGAGAGAAACTTCCTAAGGTCATATTATATTGAAAATATTGACAAACAAACGGAAGGATGTGCTTTGTCCAAGGGAGACTCATTGTGCTGCCAAAAAAGAATATATATTTCTCATCCTCTTTTTGGGTTTTATTTTTTATTTTTTTGTCTTTTCAATATTTTTAAAGATCTTGAAAAAGAATAAAATAATGCTACGTTACAAAGGAGGAACGAGTGTCTCAAGAATACTAGTTCCAAGCGAAAGGAACACACTAATTCTCAGAGCAAAGAGACATGTGTAGGAAAAGGACACTCGGGAAAATTCTTCCATGGGTCAAGGTGTCAAGATGCAAAGGAAAAGTGCTACAAGTCTTGGGTATAAGGCATGCTTCAAAGGTTCAGTTGAGAGCAACATGGAGCCGACATTAGGCCAAATAAGTAGAGAAGAAAATGCAATTAATAAGACACAATGAAAACCCCCTTCAATGTAATTTTAACGAGCCCAGAGAAGGTAATCTCAGTAGTTTTTTCACGTTTAGAGAGTGTGAAAAAACGTAAAAGAAGACTCCACTGGGGTACCTTTTTCAAAGATAGTCTAGTCGGTTCAAAAAAGGGGTAAAATAGCACCGAAAAGACATTTATTCAAAACCATTTTAATGAGTGTGACAAAGACAAGATCACTCACCAATATTTTCAGTTTTAAGGAGTCTGAAAAGAGCTTAACTATGGACTCATAACCTTTTTCTGGATTTAGTCCCCTTAGCTTGAAAAAGTATTAAATTTACTTAGGAGAAATCTCCCGGTGAGACGAATCTCTCGAGGTGTACCTTTTTTCTCTATAATCTACAGGCTAGAAAAAGGGGTAAACTCATGCCAGTATATGTTTTTCTAGACCAATTTAACGAGTGTGAAAGAACAAGGTCACTCAACGATGTTTTCAATTTTAGGGAGTTTGAAAAGAGATTAACTATGGACTCCATGGGGGTTCCTTTTTCATAAATTTAGTCCCTCATGCCCAAAAAAGGGTTAAACTTATACCTAAGAATTCTCTTCTAGCGAACTGAAGTTCCTAGAGTATAACTTTATTCGTACAATTGCGATGCAGACCAAAAAATGGGTAAACTACCGCCGGACAGACATGCCTTCAAATTTTAGTTTGGCGAGCGTGAACGACAACAAGATCTCTCAAAAATGTTTTCATGTTTTGAGAGTCCTAAAAGGGCTTAAAGAAGACTCCAAGAGGTTAATTTTCTCAGTTAATCTAGACAAGATTGAAAAGCATAAATATAGTCTCATTGGATGTTACTTTCAGATTTCAAAGCGAGCTTGAAAGACAACAAAGAACGCTCATTTTTGGGAGTCCCGAGGGTGAGGCCAAAGGTGATGGTGCATCAAAAAAATGAGGCTCAATCTCGTAATCATGATAGGACTAAAAGGACTCCCGAGCCTAAATTCATAGGAGACAACACACACGCCAAAATACAACAAGGATCTATCTAGGGCATCCATGTAAAGGTAGTCTCTACCACCTAATTACGACACTTCTAAAGAAGAAACGATGGTTTCGTGTCGCACTTCAGTGGGATCGATCCTATGACAAAGAGAAAAAGATGACAAGATGCAGAAACTAGAGGTGGAATCCTAACTTATATGCAAAAAGTTGGAAAAAATGACTTTTACCAAAGGACCTTTAAAATGACCCGTCTCCCCCCCCAAAAATTTACCAAACCAAAATAAAAGTGCATCGTGACGTCCAATAAGAAACTCATGAACCATGTTCAATGATTTTCAAGCCAGAAAAAACGACAAAAGGGTTCAAAAAAGTGGCAAAAGGGCCAAAAAAGTCTATAAATAGACACTGACAACTCATTTTCACCATTGCAATTTGAAAATTAACCAGAAGGTAAAAAAACACCCCTTTTCTAAAAGAGTTGATTATGGAAGCTTCAGAGAATGAAACAAACTTCCGCTCGATCCAAGTAAGTATAAACTTGTCCCTCTTGCATTTCCATACTTCCATTTCACATTTCTTTTAGTTATTGGGGGGGCACACCCTCCTAAAAAAGGGCATCCCTACGTGTACGCAGGCTGTCTAAGGGCAACCCACATATGACTACTGGTAGAAAACAATATTCCTGCATGCATACACGACTATGTCCAAGAAATCCTGCGTACACCCTCAAAAACATAGAGCTAACTCCCCCCTTGAACTTGTCATGTAACATGATGTATGTCCGCTAGAGAGAGATGGAGAATGAGGATATCGATATCTTGGTCGATGAGGACCCTGCTGCTATCGATGCATTGAAACAATGTGGGTTATGGAAGTTCTACCAGTGTCCATTCATGAGGGAACAACCCAGGCTGTTGAATGCCTTGGTGGATTATTGGCATCTTGACGTAGAGGCGTTTATGCTTGAGGGGAAGTCATTGACTCCAACGACTGAGGACATATATTTCTTGATTGGCCTCTCGAGGAGAGGGGAACTAGTCAAACTGTGTACATTTCCCCCTGGGACCCTCAACATCGCTGAACTGATCGGGATGCATTGTGAGGTCGACACTGAGAAAGTAGGTTCTTAGGTTCCTATCCATAAGATCACCAACATTTCACTGAAGGTGATAATTTTTCTTATTGAGCAGATCACTCAATCCGTGGTCTTACATCAGGCCTCCTGGGTGCACTTGTATTGTGCAATGAAGTGCCTAAATGCATGAGTATTCGACTAGAGCATGGCCATGCTTGACTCCATGAAGAGACAACTCATAGAGTGTCGAGGGCAGAGTAACAAAAACTTCAGGTTTGGTAACATTTTTTGCTCGTTCTTCTTCGAGAGGGTACCCAACATGATTCTACGAGAGACAGTATGGGGGCATGTGGCCTCCTTCCCAGGAGTGTGTAGGTGGGAAACATTATTGCCACAACAAGGGGGAGGAAGGACCATAGAGGCCTTCGATGATAAATTATTCGACTGGTGAGAAAAAAAAATCCAGTGATAGAGGACTGCACGTGTGCTAGAATCAACTTTTCTAGGGATCCATACATGCCCATGATTCTTGGAGAGGAGCGAGGAGAGATAGGTACGTTTGTTTTTAAAGTTATTTAATTTTTAGTTTATTTTTATATATATCATTTTTATGTGAATCAGAGTATCTGACAACTATGTATCTATTATGCACAAATGTGGGACCAGTGCATCCGACAAACTTCTCGAGGACCAGGCGACGTCCTCGACTAGAGGCAATACCAAAAACAGTTGACGGACCAACAGCCCCAGGGGGACCTATAGCCAAAGAGGCTGAGAGAGTATTGATACGGGTGGAGCAGAACCTCATTGCGCTCACTCAGGCAGTTCCTATTATCGAGATCGAGGATCTCCTGCCATCTATGCAGCCTGATGTAGTTTGGGTGCCACAGACATGGGTCCAACTCTTTCGGAGTTTGGAAAACGACGTTTTTCACTACAACAAGGCCAATAGGCCCTGAGCTTAGATAGGATGGACTCTTTATGTGCCGAGGAAACTCTTTTTGTATATTTTTTAGGGCATAAGCCACGTGATGTATACCAGATATTAATTTTGAGGTGTTCGTTCCCACCTATGTACTTTGAGACTTTTTGATATATATATATATATATATATATATATATATCTTGATGTCTTATGGATCACATTTCTTTACAAATGTATGTACATGTGTATTTGTGTGCTTCTTTTTATGTGTGTGCAATATGCCAATCTAATACTTGATTAGCTAGAGTATTTGTCATTTGATGAATCTCCTAGGAACATGGATATACGTAATGTAATCAAAGCAACGTTCTAAGAGATGTACCCTAAGGAAACATCGGTGTAAAGTAGGATCAGAAACGTAAATTGGACATAACCAATTGAGCATCTAAATATACCTGAAGGTAAGAGATACCATGTGACAAGTTGTCACGAAGAAACTCTATTACTGTGTTGTAATCGACGACATTGTTTGTGGCGTCACCTAGATAGATACCTACGAAGGATAGAAACTGGACTTGAGGAGTGAAAATCACACAATCTGCCGAAGCAAGCCTTCGAGTGTGTCAGCTAGCGCCATCCCTGATCCCAATGAACACCTCTGATTCACTTGACATTTGCCATAGTGAAAAATATGACATAAATAACGACACGTCCATAAAAAAAGAAGACAAAAACAACTATATAATAACTATACATATGTACAAGAAGTCACCCAGGCAACCAACCTGCGAGTAATACTTCTTGAGGTAGAGCCCATTTATGTGCTCCACCAAAGCCTTTCCCTCAAAGTCAACAAGATGATAAGTTCCCTTCTTTAAAACCTCCTTCATGATGAAAGGTATGAACCACATGGGTTTGAACTTGCCTTCCCCCAGGGCATCCTTATCTTGGTCATAGACTAGGACAAGGTCTCCTTCAGAGAAAATTTGAGAATGAAGGTATCGATCATAATGACACTTAACTCATTTCTTGTGAACCTTGTTGGCCAAGGCTGCATCACAACGTTGCTCATCGAGCTACTCGAGATATAATAGACATTCCTCAAGAAGTGAAGTGTCTGGCAATAACTCTACTGCCAAATTTAGAGATGGCATCTGACACTCTATAGGAAAGACTGCTTCCAGCCCATAAATGAGCTGAAAAGGTGAGAAACTAGTGGCATTCTTTATAGACGTTCGGTAGGCCCATAATGTCGAGTACAACATAAAATGCCAATTTGACTTGGCAAAATTGATCGTTCGTTGTAGAATAGTCTTGAGGGACTTGTTCACAACTTATATCCGACCATTCACTTGTGGGTGGTAGGGTGATGAATGCTCTTGCCTCGACCCAAGATTTGATGTTAAATCAGACATCATTTTGTTCTGGAAGTGACTACCATGGTCAGTGACAATCTCCTTCGAGATGTCGAAACTTGCTACTATCTGGTTAAAAATGAAGAGAGTTTTTGTTTCACCATCATTGTTGAATGTTATCATAGCCTCGACCCACTTTGTGAAGTATTCTACCACTATGATGATATAACAATGCCCCCTTGCTAAAGTCGGGTGGCATAGAGTATAATAAATCCTTCACTTGGTGAAGGGACCAACAACAATGATGTAAAACATGGGAGCAGGGTGTGCCCTCATCTTCCAAGAGAAGATCTAACACAGGTGGCACTTCTTGACCGACTCAACACAATCCTTGATTAACATAGGCCAAAAGTAACTGGATCGTAGAATATTTTGGGCTGTTGCCAACCTAGAAAAATGACCACCACATGCTCTAGTGTGGCAGTCATTAAGAATGATTTCCGCTTCTTCGTGTATAAGGCACAGACGAATTATGCAATCTACACCTCGACGATACAAAGTGTCATCGAGTATGAGATAGTTTTGTGCATGATGGAAAATTCATCGATGCTCGTCACGTGAAGCAGAAGCAGGGCACTTCAAAGTCTAAGGATATACTAATATATCTCCATACCAAGGGTCTGAAGATGAGATCAGAAAAATATCTCCTTTAATAGGCGATTCTTCGGGCGTAACATCACTTGATTTGACCAGAAGCTCCGAAATGAGTTCTGCAAAGACCAACGGATTTTTGGATTTCGCGAAAACAAAATCCAAGTAAAATTCCTAGAGGATTACAATCCATCTACTGATATTTCCACTGATGATTCATCGTGTCAACACATATTGAAATGGATTCACAATGACAACGATTGTGGTCTTGTGAAGTAGGATATAATGATGAAACTGTTGGACAACATGTACTGCTGCCAAATCCAGTTTCTCAACATGAGAGTAGCTAAGTTCCGACCCAACCAAGCCTCAGCTCAGGTAATAAATCACATGCTCCTCGAGTAGATTGTCCTCTTAAACCAAGGCCATACAAATGGTCGACTCTGCGATCACCAAGTACAATAAGAAATCTTTATTATAATTGGGTGGCCGAAGTAGAGGAGAATACATGAGGGTGTGATTCAACTCTTCAAAGAGCACTGAGTGGCTTCATACCAATAGAAAGGGAATCCATTTTTCAACAAACGCATGAACCCTTTAGCGATCTCGGCACAATTTGTGATAAAATGCCAAAGAAAGTTCACTTTCCCCTGTAATATCTGAAGTTGAGAGACTGTGCATGGGGGAGGCAACTAAGCTATCGCCTCAACCTTAACAGGATCGACCATGATCCCTGTTGTCGAAACTATGTAACCAAAAGGATGACCTAATGTCACACATAAACTGCACTTGTTGGGATTCAAGTGAATTTGATAGTAGCGACATTGTTCAAAAATTAGTCAGAGGTGTGTGGGATGATCATATCTCTTGCGAGAGCGTGATGCTAGATCGTTGAGATAAGCCTCGACTATATGTTTAAGGTCGTGGAAATCAAAAGACATGGCCCATTGAAAAGTGGCTCCAACATTCTTCAGGACAAAAGGCATATTACGATAA
>JZKD02S2015900.1:10901-32384 GCA_000966675.3 Picea glauca
CAATTTAACAAATTGTAGGTAACTTGGCTTCTTCAATTCGTCCAACCCTTTTACTATGTGGAATAAAGTAATCATACTTATAAAACCAAACCCCTTCTTCCCTCAATGACATGGAGTTCTTTCCCTCATAGAGTATCTCTCCTATTTGTGAATGGAAAACATGTAAAATACTGGTAATACTCTCCACAGGGTGTCATTCTTCAAAATCGGAAATGCAAAAATATACACATAAAAAATATAAACCACATTAAGTATCCATCTAAGCTAGGGCATTCATATTTTAATACTCAAATCCCAAATTAAAAAAAAAAAAGAAAAAAAACTTCAATGCTTACAAAATGACGAGCCCTTACAATTTAGTCCAATTTGAGGAAAATTTTCTTGTTTGGCAACAGACTCTTTGATTATTTCCTTGCGATCATACACATGAGCTATAAACACCTTATCCACCTTTTCACCCTGTTGGCTCCGCTTAAATTCCCTTACTACACCTTTCCAATGACATTTTAAATCATCTAGTCTTCTTTTTCTTGCCCAAATTCGATTCCTTGATGGTTGCAAAGTAACCCAAGATCCAATGGACACCCATAATGTGATCCACTTACCCATTTCATCCTTTGCATTATCAACTATAATAGTTTCCAACTTTCCTGAAGATCTATGAGTGCCCATTTCACTGCAAGAAAAAAACCAAGGATCCTTTGGAAAAAGTTAACAAGAAATTCAATTCAACAACATTTGAAATTAACTAAAATGGAATTCCTATATTGCCTTTTATGGGATTGTTGTATGGGAATCAAATAAAATCATCAGCAATTGAATTAAACAAGAGTATAGCAATGCTACACTGAACAACAATGTAAACAACATAATTGAACAAGAAGGATTGTTTGTTACTTTGTAGTATCGTGATATTCATTCTTTCTACATTTCTTTAAACATTGAAATCAACTCTTGAAAAAATGTTTTATTCTTATGAAGCCACCTTCAATAAAAAACTTTTAAGCGACAAACTCAAAAAACTTCTCAAGACTCCTTTCCCCTTACATCCATTAATGTATAAATATGCCCGAGAATAAAAGGTTGTTCCACATTGAGAACCATCATAGAAGGAAAATGAAATCTACCTATAAATGAAGTAGCATCCTATACCTTCTAAACAAGTGGAAGTAATTTGTGAGAGAGATTCATCATTTTATTTGCAGTGAACACAACAACAAGGATCGTGAATCCCTCTATCTTTTAGGTTTGTTTCTTTGGGATTTTAGAAAGGTTAGGCAGAAATACCTAAGCCAAAAGTAGGATCTACAACACCTATGTAATAAAAAAACACTGCCCAGAAAATCCTAACATCCTTATAACTGGAAAAAGCAACAAGGAACAATAATTTCATAAATTGATTAGAGAGGGAGTAGCGATAGGTCTTGAATCAGAAAACAATAGGTAGGATACATATTAAATAGGGCTTTAAAAAGGCAGGATAGTGCTTGAAACTGGCTGGAAATAAGTTATAAAACCACAGTCTATAATATTTAGAGATGACTCCGGTGTTTTTTTACATCAGCAGGATCAATAAAGCCTTGGGATTCTCCTAAAACTCTTTTTTTTCATACTTCTATTTGGCATCAATGATGAGTTTGTGATAGTAGGCACATCCCTTGGCCAAATCTAGTTATTTATCTTAGCAACAAGAGAAATTATAGTAGTCAGTGTTGAGGGGGGAAAAGGCTTTAAAGGAGTTTTGTTGTGCCAAGCCTAATGGGATTATCCTGTAGGACCGACTTGGAAGCCAAATGGAGTGAACATTACATAATTATTACTGATTTTAGGAATATAGTTAATTATTAAACAAATAAAACTTCAAATAAGTCATAAAATATTGAAATGATAAGATCTAATTTGGACTACTGAGTGTTTGTTTAGATCTTCTGTCTGGGAAGGTGGATTTGAATATTCCATTGGTAACATAAAATTTGGAAATATTCTATCTAATTAGATAAGGTTGAATGTGTGACTAGAAATATGGGAATTATTGAAACTGCTTCCTTGAAATTTGTTGAGTGCTTTCAAATCTAGATTTGATCCACTGTTGACTGCTGATTTTGAGGTCTTGAACACTCAAATTTCCATGTGCTTTTCCATCTATGTTTACTATGTGTGATATTCCACCTTCCAAGTGTGTATAGACCTTATCTTTGTCATGAAACATAACTTTCTCCCCAACCACCAAAAGGATGTTTCTTTGAAACAAGGAACTCACAAGCCTTATGAATGTTTGAACAATACCAACCTGTATAATGATCCTACTCTTTGGAATTTCCTTTCACTAATGACAGTGATATCATCCAACTTCCCACCATTGTATATATTTTAACCAGCTACTCAAGCTGCATCTGAAAAGAGGATTTTAACCTGTGTTTTGATTAGGATACAAAACAATAATGACCAATTAGGGGCAATAGCTACATAAAAACAAAGAATGTGGTGAGGATTATACCCAGATGTCAATGGACCAATGGAGCAAGTTTATGAAGAGTTCACTTTTTTGGAAACTCACCAACAATCAGTTTAACTATAATAAAGATAGCAAATCGGTTGTGCTAGAATATAATTGAAGTTTTGTTGTCTCACCTTTCTCAGTTCTCACAACACCAGTGGAATCCTAATTTGTCAATATCAATTAGTAGGTATTAAGTCATGGGAAGGATTCTCTGTAGGCCCGATCTTCTTTTGTTGCATTTGAATTGGTCATAATATTGTTGCAAGTGTTTTCCTTCATCCATGATAGGAAAATAAACAAAAAATGTAAGGAGGTTTGATGCATTTTTAATATACCACTATGAAAATAGAAATTCATCTGTTTTTTATTTAAACATGATGAATTATATTTGAAATGTCAGACATGTTTGGAAAGTAATACAACTAGGTGGTTTGGTTTTCTTTAAGGAGTTGTTCTGCTAATTTGCAATGTGATTATATGATTGATGAAGACTATACCCTTAAGCACTTTTACTAGGTTTGGAAGAGTTCAACTCTTTGAAGAACATTATGAGCCGATGACCTTATTTTGTGTAGGATGGTCTTAAGCCTTCACTACTTGGTTGGCTTTTAGCAAGGACAATTTGGTTGGTTACATAGAAACAATACATTAATGTTTAGTACTTTGTGAATGAGATTTGGTATTTAGTGAATAATTTTGTGGTTGATGAGCTTTTCTTTCCTTATACTAAAATGACACAAGTGAGTTGTAGCTACTTTTTTCCTCTATTGTATCTGGAATTCTTTGAATGTTCAAAAGGCAAGGTCTTCTACTTGTCTGGTTACTAAATCTTAGGCACCTATTACTTGTGGATTTTAATGGTCTGATGATGCAATAGTCTTCAGTGTTGGCCATGGCTTGTAATGCTACAATTTTCCCCAACACATTATAACGATTGACCTTCTTGAGTGTCTCAGGTCATACTGACAATTTCCAGATGAAACTTTTCCTCTAAGTTGACATGAATTAACACTTAGTGGTCCATATTCAAGAACTTGGATTTCAATTGGATCTTTCCTCTGTATTGCTTTACATGAAATGTATGAAGGTAGTCTTTATATCTATATGACTATGAATATGAATCCAAGGAACTGTTTCCGGTTGATTTAGACTTGTTTCGTGGATCCTTAATTTTTCTATGCCAGAAATGACTTCCAAGATGTTTCCTGAAGGATGAATTCAGAAATCGCTAATGCTATTTCTTGCTGGTCTCTAGAAATTTTTGGAAACTGTCCATGATTTCAACAAATTTTCAATATTTCTTAGTTAAACAATTGAAAAGAAAGCTACTTGATCCCACTATCCCTAATACATCTATTCTAAGCATGAAAAGATAATAAAAAAACAAAAAAAAGGCATGTCGTGAGGTTTAGTGCAAAGAAAAGTGAAGGTTTTCTGGTAACGAAGAGAGTGGGATTTTTTTGGTCCGAATTTGGTCACATAATTCAATTACCCACAATTTGTTTGTTGTTATAGCAACAGTTTGTAACAGAAATACACTCCAGTCCTCCAGAATTCCCTCGCTGTCCTTCTGTCAGCTCCCCTTGGTCCTTGGTTTGCACTATGCTACCAGATCTAGGGTTCAACCCTTCTCCAGGAAGCAATTGCAAGGTTCGACCCTCCTCACAAGGGTTGCTAGGGCTGGAATGACACTTTAGAACCTCCTTTCAAAGAAGGAACAACCCGCCAAACCCTCAAGCGACATCTACAAGGACTGTAGTAACCCTCAGCCTGTATGGTAGTGATAGTGAATCTTCCTTAGCTCAACAACATAGTGTGGATTTCTAGCTGGTAAATTATGCTCCTTCAATGCACCTTTCTGCAACCTCTAAACCTATGAAAAAGTGCATATAGGGATTTTAATTCCACCCCAGTTGACCTCAATGCATTAAAACACGCCAAAGAATGTTGTTGATGTGAAGCCTATAAATGCATTAATATTTATTCAAAACACCATTTCCTTCATTTATTATAATTATTTCATAATGGGATAGCACATTAATTCGATGCTCCATAACCAATAAAATTTTGAATTTTGGGCAGCGGGGGCAGAGATTACGTGTAGAGTATACACAATATATTATTAAAAAATTGTGATTATCTCCATATTATATAATAAAAAAATGTTTAAGATGTGCACCTCTTTTAAATTTTAGAAAATTTTGATTGGCTAATACATGATGACATGGAATTTGTATTAGGGTTGGTAGGACCATTTTTCAACCAAATTTCCCCTAATGGGCACGAGCATTAATTCCAAATGAAAAGTGCAAATATATGGAGAAGAAGAGATAACCACTAATATTTGTTGGCTATTGTGAAGACATGGAGGCATATAGGTTATTTGATCCTATTACTAATGATGTCTTGTTTCGTAGATCTATTCATTTTTATGAACATTTCAGACACTCATTTGACCCTACTCTCTCCATACATTGCCATGATGGTGCAAATGATGCTGACAATTTTGTTTTTGAAGAACAAGAAGATGATGAACATCAGACAGATGCAGATGATGAAACTTATCTAGTTGAAATCATCCAACAACATATAAGAAACTTGATTATGAACAAAAATTTAGGAGAAGATTCCAAGAGAAAAATATACTTGATCAATATGGTTATTAGCCATCAGATTTCAATTATTTTTCTCCTACTCCTTGCAACATTATTCCATAGATGACAAGTATTTGTCTTTTGAGTTATGCCATTTCAGATGATCCTCAACAATTCTCTGATGTTGTTGGTAAAAATGAATGGGAATATGCCATGACAGAGGAGTATTCTTCCTTGATGAAGAATCACACATGGGATCTCATTCATCTTCCCAAGGGATGAAAACTAGTTCGTTTCAAATGGGTCTATAGAACCAAATATGCTATAGATGATTTTGTTAACAAACATATGACACAACTAGTGGCCAAGTGATTTTCACAGATTGAAGAGATTGATTATTCTAAGACTTTTTCCTGTATTGCCAAGATGAACTCCATATGTCTTATGATTTATCTTGTTGCCTCTCAAGGCTGGTCATCTTACAAGATAGATGTGAAGAGTTCTTTTTTGCATGGGGATTTACAAGAGGAAATCTACATGGAGGAACCTCCTAGTTTTGTGCAACACTATTCTCTTGTATGGAAGCTTCAACATTCATTGTATGGTCTCAAACAAGCTCGTTAATCTTGGTTTGATAAGATGCACAATTTTTTGATCACTATAGAGTTCTGGTGTTGTCATTCTCATGCTATTATTTACACTAGAAGACAGGGAAATGATATATTGATTTTGGTTTTGTATGTGCAAGCCTTAATTATCATAGGGAGTTATTCATCCTTGATTCAAAATTTCCAACAAGCATTGATAGAACCATTCAATATGGCAGATCTTGGTCTTCTACACTATTTTCTTGGTTTGCATGTTATTCAGTCTCCAGAAGGAATATTTATTTTTCAACAGAAGTATGCCCTTGAATTATGATCTGGATTTTATGAGTAGAAAGAAATGACTACAGATTATTAACAGGTGCTTAACACAAAATAATAGAGATACAATAAAACTAGTTTTCTATTAAATAAGGAAATAAGCTGAAATTGTAAAATGCAACGAAAAGAAGCTTGCCGGAATGGTGGAGGCTTATCTCTAAGAAGAGATGTGACGGTTGCACTCATTCACAAGAAGATCATTACATTCAGGCTATGAAGTATTTTTTACAATAAAAAAGAATTCCAAAAACCCTAGACATCCAAAAACCTAACCCTAGGAGATGAAGCGCCAAAAGTCATGTGGGCCCCGTTTGGGTAAGTTAGTACATCAACTTCATGGGGTCGTAACTTTTGCATACGATCTTCATTTTAGGAATATGATAGCCCGTTGGAAAATTATCATCGAGGAGATTCATTTTGGGGGATCAATCATGCCTTTTAATATCGTTGATAAGATCAATCCCGAAAAACCTTCATTTAGGCCCTTAAAATGGCCCCGGAAGTTAAAAGTGCTAAAAATAGTAAATTGCCAAAATTGTCAGAAAACTATTTTGAGCTAGTTTGAAAAGGTGGGTGGCCACCGATATCCACCTAGATCAATCCTACCTCCTTAGGAAGAAATGGTCTCCATTGTAATGAGTTCCCCCATCAAATGAAGAAATTTCTGCTGAATTTGACCCCGGGTGAGCCACTTGCCTTGGTGCAGAAGTTGCCTTGCTTTGACGACTTGATAAATATAGATCCTTTGTTGTCAAGGGCCCTTGATTTGTGTGTCTGCAATATGATCATTGGATGCCTATTGTATGCAGTCGGGTTTGAGCTATGTTAGTGTCAATTTCTCTGCTACGTCTGAGCTATCCAATAATGGTGGGAAATAAGGGCGAAGGAGATCCACGTTGAAAACTGGGTGCAGGCCAAGGAAAGGAAGAATGTTAAGCTCAAAAGCATTATCTCCCATGGCCTTGGTGATGGTGTACATACCATAATGGAGTGGGTGAAGCTTTCGATGGGGTCTTGTAAGGCGTTCTTTATGAAAGTGCAACCAAACTTTGTTGCCCACCTGAAACTTATGTGGCACCCGGTGTTGATCATGGCACTGCTTGTACTTGTCATTGGACTTATGTAGGATATCCTGAACCTATTGGCAGATGTGCTAGATCCACTCAATGAATCGAGTGGATTTGTCAGCTTCAATTGCAGTAGGAGATGGGTCGGTTGAGGTGACTGCAAGGGGAAGTGCAACATCTATGGAACCCAATGGTTGGAATCCCAACCCCACCTAAAAGGGGCTGTGGCCGGTTGAGCTATGCAGGGATTTGTTGTAGCTATGTTGGACATAGGGAAGGCTCTCATCCCATATGTGAGGGTTCTTTGAATTATACATGTGAAGGATATGCACAATCATTTGATTGACGACCTCGGTTTGACCATATTTCTGGGGGTGGAATGTCGTGGATTTGGTGAGCTTGGTGTCCCGATATGAGACAATGGTTTGTGGGATTCCAAAATGTACCTAGAATCATTCAAAGAAGATCTTGGCAGTGGCCTCTGCTATGATGTTGTTCTTGCAGGCAACTAGAATCACCATCTTAGAAAAGTGATCAACAACCACAAAACACAGTCATTTCCCCACTTGGTGGACAGGAGACCCGATGTGTAGTCCATTGAGATGGATTCCCATGGCTTGTCAGGAGTAGGAAGAGGGGTGTACATGCCCTATTTCTTAGTGGTCGGTTTGGAAATAATGTAGGCAGTGAAAGACCTGATATACTTTTTGACCTCCTGTTGAAGTTTCAGCTAGTAGAAATGTTTCTGTAGCATCTCCAAAGTCTTTTTGATGCTAAAGTGTCATGCCACCCGAGTGTAGTGGGATTCCTATATCAGCTTTGCTCGCTCGCTTGATGGAACACAGATATGGCCCAGATGACACAAAAACCCATCCTGAAGATGGAAATTATCAACAAATGTGTTTGCACCCAACATTTGGTAGGTGGTGGCGAAGTTCGATTCTGTCTCATAGAGTTGGGGCCATCCATAGGTCTCATGGCTGTAGGAGTCTAGCACTGTGGTGAGTGCCATGATTGACGATCTGCTGAGGAAATCAGTGATGCGATTGGTGCTTCCTATTTTATACTTGATGTTGAGGTGGAATTGTTGCAAGTATGTGGACCACTTTTGATAGCGATCATTCTACATTTTTCCTTGTGTTTGCATGAACTACAGTGGCTTATGATCAGTTTGGATGACTGTCTCCTTCCAAAGAATGTAATGTCTCCACTGGCGACAGGCTTGCATAATGGAGTACATTTCTTTGTCGTAAGTAGGGTACTTACAGACAACATCTGATAGTGTCTCACTATGATAGGCCACATGGTGGCTGTGCTGAGTGAGAACAATGCCCACCTCATAGTCTGAAGCATCTGTCTCGATCTCAAAGGGATGTTACAGGTCTGGTAGTGACAGTATTGGGGCTGAGCACAAGCGTTGCTTCAAATTGTCGAACACTTGCTGTTGGGACCGACCCCATGCAAATTTCACCTTACCACCACCCCTGGTTATTTGGCTAAGGGACCATGCAATATGGGAGAGTCCAAACATGAACTTGCAGTAGAAATTGGCAAGGCCTAAGAAGCTCTGAAGCTTAGTGGGTGTGGTTGGGGTTGGCCAGTCATAGATGACTTGGATCTTGGCTGGATCCACATGTACACCATGTTGATCAATTATGTAGCCCAGGTAATAGACTGTGTCCATGCCGAAGGAGCATTTTTCCAAGTTGGCATATAGCTTGTCCTGCCGCAGGGTGTGCAGAACCTACTGAATGTGCTGCAAGTGTTCAGCCCAAGTCTTGTTGTAAATGAGAATGTCATCTAGATACACCACTACAAAAATATTGGTGAATGGTTACAGGATATCGTCCATCTTCCTCATGAAAGTGGCTGGAGAATTTGTCAAACCAAAGGGCATGACCAACCATTCAAAAAGGCCTTCCTTTGACTTGAAGGTGGTTTTCCATACATATGTCTGTTCTATCAAGACCTGGTGGTAGCAAGACTTCAGATCAATCTTACTGAAGTATTTGGCTCCCATGAGTTGATCAAGGAGATCATCGATTCGGGGAATCAGGTATCAGTTTTTGACTATGATTTTATTCAGAACTCAGTAATCAATGCAGAGTCACCATGTTCCATCTTTCTTCTGTACTAGCACGATTAGGCTCCTGCAAGGTGGTGAGATGGGAGGGATGTGCCTCTTGTGGAGCAGTTCTTGGATCTGTCGCTTGATCTCCTCATTCTCTAATAGAGAGAGCCGATAGACTGGCCCATTGGGTAGTGGTGTGTCGGGGGTTAGATCGATGGGGTGATTGACCTAGCAGTGCAGAGGTACCCCGATAGGTGAGGAGAAGATATATGAGTATTCTTCCATGAACTTATCTACTTGCTTCTGCTATGTGGAGAGGTCGGCCGCAGAGACCCTGGATGTGGCTGTGATCTTTTGCTTATTCTGAGAGAGAATCACGAAGAAGACAAACTTCCTCATCTGCGAGATGACCTCCATACATTACTTAGTATAGATCAAGGAAATAGCACTAGGTGGGACTGCCTCGGGTATCCTGTACAATTTCCTTTTCAAAGTAATAATAACACTATGAGGCCTAGACTCATATACAACATAACATTTCTATAAATAAGATTGGACCAAAAGAACATCACAAACTTCAAGAGGAGAAACATCGCACAATACCTCATCTTTGAAGGGCTTGATGTCATACGGTAGTCGACACTATTGGCTGACATGGAGATCACTTCCTTGGCAGAGCCATCCAATGGTGTAGGGTTGTGGGTGCGGTGCTATCAGCAGGGCCAGCCACTTGATGAACTCTGCTGAGATGAGGTTCTTCTGGCTACCTCTATCCACGATTAAGTGCAGCGGGGTGCCTTTTACCCACATTTGTGAATGGAATAGGCGTTCTCCTTCTTCTAGCTCATCTGGTTAACGAGGATGGATCTTGGTGGTAGAAACGATGGCACTGGGTTCCGTATCAATGATCCATCTTCCCTTTTCTGGTTTTGGATCAGAGTCTGAACCCGCATATGATTTAAAGGCTTTCACTTTGGCCACCAACAACTGCTTTGAGAGGAAATCAATAGTGTTATGCTAAGGGCTCTTATGGAAGTCACACCACTTCTCGTTATCTTTATTTGTCTTTTCGATGTCCTTCTTTGCTTGCGGATTGGACTGGTTTTCCTGATACTGTCCATATTTTCTCTATCCTTTGTTCTATGGGTTGGGGCCGCCCTTTCCTGGATTTTGTTGTGAGGGGTTCCGAGGCCCAAATTTCCACATCTTTTGTTTGAGCTTCTGCTTGATTTTGATGGCATATCGGTAGGTCGTGCCCAAGGATGAGATGTCCAAAAATTCCATTTCGGTCTAGATGTATCTATGCATAGTGCCATGTTACTTGAGCACTAGATGCACTCTGAATCTTTGATACCCAACTTGGTGCACAAGGTATGAAAGATATTCATGAAATCTGGCATCGCTTGGTCTCTTTCTTGCCGCACTGTGGTCCATTTGGTATACAAGTCGTCATAAATTCTGATAGGGTAGTATTGTTCCTTAATAGCATCCCTGAAGGAATCCCAGGTGGCCATGACTGTAAATAATGAGGGTTCCTCTATTTCCTTTTGCTCACAGAAAGTTTCCCACCAATCTTTGACATGGGGAATGGATTTGAGGAGCGCAAAAGTAATATTTTCTCCATTCGAAAAGTTATGGATAGAAAAATACCCTTCTATTAGATTCAACCAATTGTATACAACATATGCATCTATATGAACTTAAAATATAGGAATATCAAAGTTTATTTGTACCTTGAAGGGGGTGGTGCCTCTGCTCGAAGAATATGCATCGTCTATTGGTAGCCACTGAAGGATTTGCATGAAACTATCCATCATCTCATTCCTTTGTTGCGTGAGGGCTTCCTCAATCAAGAATTTGAAAGGATCTCCTGTCTTGTCATCTTTATTTTCTCCTACCATGAGAGTTCGCTTGGGTGTGCGATAGATTTTGTCCTCAAGAAAAACAAGCTCGAGACCCAACTCTTTGTACTCCGACCTCATTGGGGACATGCATTAAGACGACAAGGAGCAGACCGTTCTGATACCATTGATCTAGATTTTATGAGCAAAACAAAATGACTATAGATTATTAATAGGTGCTTAACAAAAAATAACATAGATACAGTAAAATTGGTTTTCTATTGAATAAGGAAATAAGATGAAACTGTAAAACGTAGTGGAAACAAGCTTGTTGGAATGGTGGCGGCTTATCTCTGAGATGAGATCTGACGAATGCGCTCATTCACAAGAATATCAGTAAAATGAGGCTCTGAGGGCCTTTTTACAATAAACAAGAATGAAAAAAACCCTAGACATCCAAAAACCTAACCCTAGGAGATGAAGTGCCAAAAGTCATGTGGGCCCCGTTTGGGTAAGTTAGTACATCAACTTCCCGGGGTCATAACATTTGCATACGATATCTGTTTTAGGTGTATGATATCCCATTGGAAAGGTATCATCGAGGATATTAATTTTGTAGGCTCAATCATACCTTTGTATATTATGAAGAAGGTCGATCTTGAAAAACCTTCATTTAGGCCTGTTATCCCCGATATCTAGGGATAACTAGGAGATCATGTCTCGAGGCCCATAGGTCCTAGACATGAAGTGCAGAGAGCAGGATTGACTTGGTCATGGCCCTGGATGGCCCATTTTCTTCTTCTTTTCCAGATTTGTCCTGTCAACAGTAGTAGCTTCCATCACCACCGGCTTGGACTTACTTCGGAAAGGATGCTTGCTCCATGAGGTAATTGGTCCGAGGTATCATGGTATGTGTCATGTTTGATCGTTATAACCTTCTTATATATGCATTAGGTTCCTTTCATTTTTGATGACTGCTTGGATCTTAAACTAATCCACTTGACCATTGTTGGGGTGATTGATGGGGTGACTTAGCAAGCTTATATTTATGGGTTTTGGTTAGCCACCAAAGGAGATTTGCAGAGCCATCGTTCCGCTCCCACCATTTTGTCATTTTTCATCTTATATCCCGCTCATCTATCCCATTCCCCTAGTCTAACCATTAGGATGACCTCTGAGGGCTACACTTTGTCTTGTGGGAAGAAGGGGCTAAAGGCCCAGGAGGTAAAAGTAGCTGGTAAAAGATAAAATCCATAGGAAATAAAACCTAGAGATGCTTCACTCAGGGGATCCCCGGGAAGGCAATAAAAAGCCTCTCGATAAGAAACTAAAGGGACCCTAAGAAAAATAATAAAACAAGACCTAACCAAGAGGATGGGAGGTCTCATCATGAGCCGACCCATTATGTTCATAGGTATCCAATAGTATGACTTTGCCATCATCTGGTCACCACACCAGGGCAGTGACCTTTGGTTGCATGGCCAAGGGAAAGGGGGTCTCATCACGAGCCAGCCTTATCATCTCTACGAAGATACCAATGGGTAACACTGTCATCTCTGGCCACCAAGCCAAGGCAGTGTCCTCTTGTCAGACCTTGAAATAAAAGCAATAAATAAAAAGATAAAGGCAAATAAAGGGCTTGGAAAAAATGCATCCATGACAGGTACAACTCACCTCCTACAAAGGCACCCACAGACAACACCTACCCTTGGTCTTACTGTGACTGGACATCCCTAAAACCATATCACCTCATAAAAACATGGCTTGAATGATTTTCTGAGGAAACTTTCCATTTCTTGTGGGTATTAGCCCAATAGGTTGCTTTGTTGATTTTCTTCATCTTTGTATAGTTGATCTGTGTAATGTCTTTGAGCTCTTAGAGGATATGCTAAGGATTTCATGCATGTGTTTGATAAATTTAATGATGAAATATGATTGACATTGCTATGATCTCTAGGACTGATGAGCCGATGGAGGGCGTAGTCTTTGATGTGCAGGACCATGCCTAGTGGATAGGTACCAGTGGACCGGTACACATGGGGATATGATTAGTTCGGACCTCCATGGGGCTGAAGAGACCACTAGATGGTTCCTGGGATGGTAGAGGCAGGACAACGCTGTGATGAGCCCTTGCATGAAGAAGAAGAAGGACATCCTCACCCAGGATGATTTGGCAGAGCCCGGCCTAGGGGGATCACCCACTGCAGATGAGATGATGGCTTTTGATGGATAGGACGCCACCCAGTACAGGTTGGACGTTTTCTGGAGCATGTGGCAGTGTGCTGGGATTATTTGGCATGTGTGGCAGGTTGCAGTAACCCCAGGGGGGCCAACGTTTTGCACCTTGGATGTTGATCTTGCCCAAAAAGGGCCAACGTCTCCCTCAGAGGGGCCTGACGTCTCCCTTTTAGCTCATAAATTTAACATTTTAGCATTTAATGTGACAAATAATGTGATATTGTTAAGTCAGCCTTGTCGGTTGTTTTAATGACCTATTTTTGTAATTAAAGGTCATTTGGATGATATAAATAGAGGACGTTGAGCCTCATTTTAAACATAACAAAACTCACTCTCTTGTGAGAGGATTACTTTTAGTCTTTTGTCTTTGTATTTGGCTCTTGGAGTTGAGGCGCTACACTTGAGGAGGATTATCTTTGGCATGTTCATGGTGTTTTTATCATTGGAAGGTTTACAACTAGGGTTTGATTAGCTCCTCTTTGATTTGTAAGTATATTTTTCATGCAAAACTTCTTGGTTGAATGGTTGTAGGATAAATATCTTACTTTTATGGTTACATTGTTGCTATATTGCTTAATAATTGAAACCCTAGGGAGCAAGCACACAAGTGGGTCATTGCTTCATGTACCCATGATAAAAACTTGTTTAGCCATTTGATTAAGAAGAATATAGCCTAGCCATTGCTACACTAATTATCCTTTTTCTTGAGTTAGTTTGAAACATAAATTGAAGAAAGAAGACGTCCTAGGCCTAATTGACATTACACCTAGGGTTTGACTCTTAGGGTTTGAAGAGCCTTGGCCATACAACACTTTTCAGCCCTAGATTTATGTTTTGAAGCTAGCTTTTTTTTGCCAAAGAGCTTTAAGGAAAGAGGGAGGAGCATGAGGCCTTGCTTAAGCAACACCGGAATGAGCCTCCTCCCCTTAGGGTTTTGACTTCATGACCCTGCCATTGCAGCACCATTAAGCCTAACTCTCCCGTCCTTAGATTTAGATCCTTCCAAGCCTTTAGCCTTACTCCTTGACTCCATAATACCCTAGGCACTGGTCTAAAACATGCAACATTGAGCCTTTGGTGTTAAAACAATCTTTCAAACTTTCAAAAAATTGAAACCCTAACTAACCCTAGTGACTTACTAACCCTAACTAGCTAATGACGTCATGCCTATTTTGATTTCTTGTTTGGTGTAAAACGTTGTGGCTTTGTCATCTAGCAATTGGCATTGATGTGTAGATTATTTTCATTGGCTTAACTTGCAAAACGTCCACCTCTTTGCCTACAAAAAAAAACTAACCTAGAATAGGGCTGATGTCACCCTTAGAAGGCTTGATGCAACAACATTATATGTGAGCATATTTATGGTATTTAATGTATTGTGATAATTAAAGGATTGATATTGTACTTTGAATGCTCTATCATTTTGTATATATTGAAGAAGTTATATTTTAAGCCATAGCCTTTATTGCAATCATTGACTTCGTCAATAATTATATTTATTTATGCTCATGTATAATCAAGATAGTCATTTGTTTATGAAGCACTAACCACTGTTGCACATTTTAGTTTCATTTTCCTTGTCTCGCAAACAGGTGCCCTTTTCAGTGGAATACCTTCATTTGGACTATCTTTCTTGGCAGTAATCTGTGAAGGGAAAGCCTTCTTTGACCCTTGAAACTTTATCCCTTGATTCTTTTCCTTCAACACCCCAGATTACTAGGGACGTCTCCCCGGCAACGGCGCCAAAATGTTATCGCTCAGTTTGTAGTCTAGGTCAAATGGTTGGAAGGTAAGGATTCAAACTGGCGTAACAGGAGCTTCCCCACCCACTGTCACCTTGATACAAGCTTACCTGGCGACTCCACTACAACTTTTTCCCCCTATTCTTTGGTAGTTTCAGGAAAACTATCTGGTGACTCCACTGACTTTTCTTAGCATGCCACTTTACCTTCTGTGATATTTTCAAGTTATGGGATCATGGCATACTGGGAAAAAATGTATCCAAGTATTGATTTCAGAAGTTTTCAAGGATACCCAAGTTACTTTGATAATAAATGGTTAAACAACTCTCCAACGTTTTTGGGGCTCCCAGCTCCTCACATAGTAATTTTTTTGGAACATTTGAGCGAGATAAGGCTGGGAGGAGAGGATGCTCTTATAAAGTTGTTTTTTCTCACCCTGCCACCCTACTTACAAAAATGTTTTAAGAGTTGTTGCAAGGACAGGGGTATATCATCGTCATACACTTCATCATTAAGTTTATCAAATTTACTAAGCCAGAATTGCAGACATATGAAGATGTCCTTCAAAACCTCATGGTAACCTTACACCACAAAGGGTTCACCATTGAGATTGTAGATGATCTCAGAAGAGCTTATCATGATCAATACCAAGAACCCTCTAATGTAGGAGATGAGATTTATGAAGACCATTATCAACCCCTTGAAGAGGAGCAAGATATCTCCCATAATCCAATAGAATGCAACGAAGATGTAACCGGAAACAGGAATTATGAGGATGAAGCACCAATAATCACTCCTCAGCTTGATGAAGCTCTCCAAGATCTTGTCACTCCTGCACAAGATGAAGAAAATGAGGTAAGTTATTTTGATTCTTTTGATGATACCTTGTTTTATGACTTAGAGAATGAAGAAGAAGTGGAACCCTTGGACGAGCCAGATCCCCTATGTCTCAAGACTGAAGATGTAGAGGCAGATCTTCCATCTGATCATGCTATCCAAATACTTGAAGCTCTTGCACAGGAAGGATTAAGAGAGGTACGTTGTTCCCCCTTCCAAGTTTTAAATGGTTCTTTGCCTTATGACCCAAAGAGTGAAAAAGTATTGGATGTTTTGACTCCTCCATGTTATGATACTGATACTGACATAGTTGATTTTGACGAGTTCATACATGTTGGGAGACGTAGGTGGGATGCATTTAGTTATGATACAGATCCCATCTATGACATGAAAGGTCATCTCACTTTACATCTAACAACTAGGTCAGAAGCAAGGAATCACAACGTCATGCTTTACGTCTAACAACTAGGTCAGAAGCATGACTCATCTTGCTTTACATCTAATAACGAGGTCAGAAGCAAGGAACACATCAACATCTTTCTTTATGTCTAACAATGAGTACAGAAGTGAGGAATCATCTTGCTTTACGTCTAACAACTAGGTTAGAAGCAAGGAATCAACAATGTCATACTTTACGTCTAACAACTAGGTCAGAAGCATGACTCATCTTTCTTTACGTCTAACAGCGAGGTCAGAAGCAAGGATCACACGGCATCATGCTTTACGTCTAACAATGAGGTCAGAAGCATGACTCATCTTGCTTTATGTCTAATAGTGAGGTCAGAAGCAAGGATCACACAACGCCATGCTTTATGTCTAACAACGAGGTCAGAAGCATGACTCATCTTGCTTTACGTCTAACAATGAGGTCAAAAGCAAGGATCACATAGCGTCATGCTTTATGTCTAACAACGAGGTCAGAAGCATGACTCATCTTTCTTTATGTCTAACAGCGAGGTCAGAAGAAAGGATCACACAACACCATGCTTTACGTCTAACAGTGAGGTCAGAAGCATGACTCATCTTGCTTTACGTCTAACAACAAGGTCATAAGCAAGGAAAATACATACTCCCCCTTTCAGGGAAGGTCCTTTTGGACTATACCAAGCTTATCACGAAAGTGTTCAAACTTTACATGAGATAGAGGCTTATTCAACACGTCAACAAGTTGTTCATCTGTGGTAATGTACTGGAGCTTCAAGGCTCCTCTCTGTACCATGTCGTGGATGAAATGATAGCGGATCTCTATGTGCTTCAAACTGTCGTGGAACACAGGATTCTCTATCATTTTTATGCAGCTTTGATTGCCACATAGAATCGCGGTTGCTCTCATCTCCAAATCAAATAGGTTTGTCAGCAAATTTCGAAGCCATATAGCTTCACAGCTAGCAGAACATGCAGCAATGTACTCTGCTTCCACTATGCTGAGAGAAATACTAGATTGCTTCCTAATCTACCACGAGATCATAGCTGATCCCAAACTGAAACAAAATCCGGAAGTGCTTTTTCTGTCAGCAATGCTTCCTGCCCAATCTACATCAGTATAACCACTCAATGTGAAGTCACGATCTCCATCATAGCTGAGACCATAATCCATTGCACCTTTAAGGTACCTCATCACATGTTTTGTAGCCACCAGGTGAACACATATGGGATCTACCAAAAACTGACTCAAGGTGTTCACTGCAAAACATATGTCTCGTCTAGTGTTCGTTAGGTACATCAGCGATCCAATGATATGTCTGTATAGTGTGGCATCTATCAAATATGATGAAGTATCAACCAATAGCTTCAGCTTCGCTTCCATGGGTGTATTCATGGACTTACATTCTAGCATGTCGAATCTCTTTAAGATTTCAACTATGTACATCCCTTGATTAAGGAAGATTCTTTCTGGACTGTGCCATACCTCAAGACCTAAGAAGTAATGCATTAGGCCAAGGTCTTTCATTTCAAATTCTGCGGCAAGTCTCTGTTTACATTCAGTGATGAGATTTTCTTCTCCAGTTAAGAATACTTCATCCACATACAGTAGTAATATTACTAGTTCATTGTCCATAATTTTGAAGTAGAGATTTGAGTCTGCTTTACTCTTGGTAAAGCCTAAGCTCGTTAAGAAACTGTCTATACAGCCATACCAAGCTCTAGGAGCTTTCTTCAATCCGTATAAGGATTTCTTCAATCGATAGACATGAGACTTATTCTCTTCAACCTCAAATCCTTGGGGTTGTTCTATATACACTTCCTCTTCGATAACACCATTTAGGAAAGCTGTCTTCACGTCCATCTGGTGCAACTTCCATTTCATCTCAGCAGCAAGAGCTATAATGGTTCTGATCGAAGTGTATCTGGACACAAGAGAGAATGTCTCTTCATAGTCGATACCTTCCTTCTGGGAAAAGACATAACCAACAAATCTTGCTTTATATTTCTCAATACTTCTGTCAGCAGCATGTTTTATTTTGAAGAGCCATTTTGATGATACCACATCCTTACTTTTTGGTATAGGAACTATTTCCCATACATCATTATTTATTATGCATTGGTATTCCTCTGTCATGGCATCTGCCCATTCCTTCTTTTGAATGGCCTCTTCAAAGCATGTAGGTTCTTCATCAAGTAGATTGCACATCAAAGCCGTGTAATTGGAGAATGGCTTTGGTCTTTTCACCTGTCTTGTGGTTCCTTCTGGAACACCATACTTCTCTCCATCTTGAATAAGCTCTCTTTCCCAAGCAGGCTTTCTTTTATGGGATAAGGTCATTTGAGGAGCTTCTTGGACTTATTTTATATCATGATCTTCAAGAGTCTCCTCATCAGTGGAAGCTATGACTTCCTTTACACGTTCTACAGTTATGGGAACTTCCCTCATGGATTCTATAGTCTTGGGATTTACAGGTTCCGCTTCCTATACTTCTTCAAGATGTCATCTTCTCGATTTCTTAAGTGTTGTTTCTTCATCAAAGGTCATGTCCCTGTTGATCTCAATATGGCAGTGACCAGGTATGTAGATTCTGAAGGCCTTGGATACCTCACAGTATCCCACAAATATTCCCTTCTTTCCAAAGGGTTCCAACTTGTTTCTTTTCTCTTTCGATATATGAATAAATACTAGACAACCAAATATTTTGAGATGGCTTACCTCTGGCTTGTTTCCAGTGAACATTTCTTCTGGGGTCTTGAACCCAAGTGCACTATGGGATAATCTATTCTGCACATAAACAAATACCATTGCTACTTCTGCCCATAAGCACATAGGAATATCTTGATCGTGAATCATGGTCTTTATATCTTCCATAATTGTTCTGTACTTCCTTTTAGCTACACCATTTTGTTGAGGATTATAAGGAGTAGTGATTTCCCTCTTGACCCCAACATCTCTGCAGAAGTTCACGAACTCCTTTGAGGTATATTCTCCTCCATTATCTGACCTGAGTATCTTAATCTTTCTTTCAAAAAGATTCTCTATCAAGGCTTTGAATTCCTTGAATTTACTAAATACTTCATCTTTAGATTTTAAGAAATATATCCAGGTCTTATGAGAATAATCATCAATAAATGATACATAGTGTACATACCCTCTAATGGAGGATGATGGCATTATGCCACACACGTCTGAATGGATGAGTTTCAGTGCTCCTTCTGCTTTTCTATTCGTCTTTGGAAAAGGGTTCTTGATGTTTTTCCCTTGCGCACATCCATTGCATATGCCTTCTTGATCAACCTTGAGTTCTGGTAAGCCTGTGACAGCTTTGCATATGTATGGTAGCGCCTTGTAGTTGATGTGGGCCAATCTTCTATGCCAAAGTTCACATGAGTTTTCGATGGCATGGGTGATGGCAGTTTCTGGGTGACCCTTCAGCTTATATAAGCCATTTTCTTCACTTTTGATGACGATTGCTTCATTTAAGGTTTCTCCCTTAGCCCACATAAGAACTTCTCCATCTATGAAGGCAAATCTATAGCCTTTCTTTTCTAATGCTGATATGGAGAGTAAGTTCATGTTTAGGCCTAGTACATAGAGTACGTCCTTCATTGTTATTGATTTTTATGAATCTAGCTTGTAGTTTGACTCTCCTATTCCCTTGATGGGATATTGATAATCATCTCCAAGAGTTACTTTATGAGAAAACTTTTTTTTTGAAATAAAAGAGAGAGTATTTTTCTTACCCATCATATGCTTTGATGCACCGCTATCAATGAGACATGTGTCATCTCCAGGTGATATAGATCCTGAGAGAGATGAGATCAAGACATGGTCCTTAATCATCTTCATAGGTGGTTCTTCATCTTCAGCAATGTGAGTATGTTGCCTTTTGTGCTTCCTCTTATACTCTTCTCTTCTGAATGGACAATTATTCACCTTCTTTCCCATCTTATCACAATGATAGAATTTTATAGATGAGAGATCTCATCCCTTGCGTTGTCATTTCTTCTGAAAATTTCTTGAATGAGATTCTTGGTTGTTGAATTTGTTTGATGGTTGCGGTTCTCTATGATATTCCCTTTTGAAGTAGGGTTTCTTCCTTCCTCCTTTTGTATGAGCAGCTAGGGCTTGATCATCCTCTCTTGCTAGTAGTGCTTCACAGTTGGCTACCCTTGTCTCTTCTTGGGTGCATTTTTCCCATAGGATCTCAAACTGTAGTTTCTCCTTTCTGCCACATACTGACTGGATGAAAGCATCCCAAGGTCTTGCGAGACCATTTAGGGTTGTTATTACAAATTCATCTTCGTCGAGGGTGTCTCCAATCGCTTTCAACTATTCTTTTATTTCTAAGATTCAGGAGAAATATTCTTGAATCATTTCTCCTTTCTACATCTTGGTATTCTTCAACTGAGTTCTTAGATTCATCTTTCGATTGATGTTATTTCCTTCATATAGTTTTCTTAGAGCATAAAACATCTCCTTCAGAGTTTTCTTGGATGATACATACGGGATCAGGTGATCTTTAAATTAATCTGCAATGATTCTTTGAGCCTTAATAGAGTCCTTTTGATGCTTCGCTTTCTCTACAGCATCTTCAGGTTCCTCCACTTCTTCTTTGATAAATCTTGCTAGGTCATTCTTTGCAAGGATCTGACCAATCCTATACTTCTAGGCACGAAAGTTGTCTATGCCTTCTAGTTTCTAAACAAGCTTTGTGCTTGCAGACATCTTGTACTTGAGGCAATGAAAATAACCAAAAAATTGAAAATGCTCAAAATCAAATTTTGACCTTACCAGGAGGTGCACTTGGCTGAGGTGAGTAGCCTAGTGTCCTTGGATCTGAGAAAATCCAATTTTTACCCCGTCAAATCTGATCTGTGGATTTCTGGACTGGTGCTTTTGGTACTTCTGGTACTCTAGTACTTCTGGTACTTCTGGTACTAGCTTTTCGGTACTTCTGGTACTTTTGTGAAACTAGGGTTTCACTTTTCGAGAGATCCAACCACTGAAAAGGTGAGATCTAAGTGCCAAATTGATTCTGGGGGGAGGGCGCAACTTTCTAGGTGTTTAGGGAGCTGAAAAGAGATACTTTTTCAAAACCCTAATTTGCAAGTGGTGCAACAGCGACATTTTTCCTCTTGCAAATTGTGCTTCCTTCAGGTTGGCTCTGATACCATGTTAATGTTTATGCCATTATTATAGTTCTTTGAATTTCAATAGATAAGAGCATCATAAGAACA
>JZKD02S2015900.1:43519-57904 GCA_000966675.3 Picea glauca
TTAGGGTACATCTCTTAGAACATTATTTTTATTATATTACATATATTCATGTTCCTAGGATATCTAATCGATTAACTGCTACATTGGAAAATCATGTTTTAGATTGGCATATTTCGCGCACATAAATATACAAGAACACACACAAGTGCACATATAAATATATTTGTACAAAATATATTTACTCCATAAGGAAAACATATATGTATATATAACATATCTAAAAATTGATGTCACAGTACAAAATGTGGGCCATAGGCCTCAAAAGTATCAAGAATACATTGTCGGGCTTAAGTCGTCAATACATAGAGAGATACAAAAATGGGTGCTCTAGCACACATGATGTTCAGTCCTAGTATAAGATCTAGGCCTATTGGGATTTCTATAATGTACTACAGCATTGGCCAGATGCCGGAATAATTGAACCCATGCTCTAGGTACTCCCTCGACATGAGGCTGCATAGATGGTGGAAGATCCTTGATCTTTGCCATCGACATGCTCCAAGTGAAGGACTTCAACTTCCTCTCTACCATCCTCATTAATCTCACGGACTTTGTCGACAATGGCCCTACTACTATTGCATCTCCTCCTAGTTGGACCTGCTCTCATGGATGGTGCCTAGTCCGGGGGAGTTATGTTGGCCTCACTACTCCCACATCTGTACATAACAAATTTTTTGAGCTAGTACTGTGAAATTAACAAAAATATCTGTATTGTAAATAAATTTAAAAATTATATGTGTGTGTGTGTGAGTACATACATATATCATCATGAGTTGCACTAGGGGGCATAGGCATCTCAGGGTCTCTCAAGAAACTGATCTTTGTGTAGGGATAATCCTCGATGGTTGGGATCTTTCTTCTCCACCAATTGAAGAACCTGTCATCATATGACTCTCGTACTCCCCCTGCTCCCTGACAGGGCATCAAAGTGGCCCATATACACAGTGTTGGATAGGTGGCTATGTGCCCTCGTATGCTCTCCTTTGGGCTTAGGCTCGACACTCTTTCAAAGAAGAATGCACAAAGCATTGTCTTGAATCCAAAGTTATTCTTCTTTCTCAGTTTACACTCTGTCAGTTGTATTTTCATATAGTTTAGCATCATTGTTCTCCAATCGAAGATCACTAGATATAGACATTGAACTACACAATGCATCTGATCATGAGAAGCGTAATGTAGAGCAATGGATCCAGTAATCCATCCAATCAAGTAAAGCATCGCTATCAAGCCAAGGTTCTATATCTTTTGAATGGAGACTTGAGATCCCATCTTTTTTTTGCCATCCTCACAACACATATCGGCATAATGGGATATATGATATGGCCCTAGAGGGAAGGTTTTCAATTTTACCAGCTCATCCCTCCTAGAGAGACTAGTCAAGAAGTAAATATCTTCACTGGTGACTGTCAAGGATTGGCCTTCTAACATAAAGGCATCCACACTAGGGTTCCAATACTCAACAAGGTGATTCAGTAGTCTCGGTTGGGCCCTCATGAATAGACAATGGAAAAATTTCCACAACCCACATTGTTTTAATATAGCCACAGTTGAAAGTTCTTCTTCGACCATTTGATCCACTTCATCATGCTCTCTCTCTCTCCAACGCATGTACATCCTGAATCATGTAAATTTTTGGGAGTTAGTGCCTTTCTTTTCTCATTTTTAAGAGCATGTACATGCCATGTTTGGAATATAGTCATGGACATAAACATGATAAGTTTATCTCAGCCTTCGTACATCGACACATTGAGCATGAACAACGCGCATACATGCACAGTTGTGTTAAATTTTAGGGCATGTGGCCCCCAATTTTTTCTAAAAACCATGAAAAATAAATGAATTTGCAAGAAAAAGGGAAGAGTACTTACTTGGTTCAAGAATGAGTCTATTCCGTCCACCCTGGCTCTCCAAATGTGAAATTGAAGGAAGAGGGTTTTTTCTATTTTTGGTTTTTGTCAAACAACAATGGTGAAAATGACCCCTTTCACCTCTATTTATAGATCTTTTGACCCTGTGGTGACCTAGTTTTGACCCTTTTTCTTCCCTATGGTTTGTTCGATGGATGTTTTGATTATTTTGTGTGATTTTTTTGTCGTTTACAAGTCTTATGTGCTTCAGATTTGGTATTTTTAATGCATGTGTACTATTTGTATCATCCTGTGATGAAGTTACATTTTCACCATTTGCATATAGGGTAGGCCTTTATCGTCGTACATCTTATATTTTCTTGACAATTTCCACTTTTCCATATGGTTGATCCCACCGAAGTGTTACACAGAACCTTCTATGTTGTTTTAGAAATGTCATAATTAGGTGGTAGAACCTTCCTCTCCATGGATGCCCTAGATAAATCCTTGTCTTCCATTATCAAATCCATGTTGTGAGTCTTCTATAGGCTTGGGATTCCCTTTAGTCCCACCATGAATTCGTGTTGAAGCCACATCCTTCTTCTTCATATTTTTCTAGGCCATACCCAAGGGACTCCCCAAGAGGATGGTTTGTTGTCTTTCAAGCTCACTGAAACTATGAAAGTGACATCTAACGAGAAATTATTTATCTTTTTTGGCCTCGTTTGGATTACATAACAAAAGGTGCCCCCTGGAGTCTTCTTTAAGCTCTTTTTAGACTCTCTAAAATTGAAAAGATTATCGAGCGATCATGTTTCCCTTCATGCTCATCAAAGTGAAATTCAAAGGCACATCTGTCTGGGGATAGTTTACCCCTTTTTCGATCTGGATGGATAATTTTGCGAAAAAGGTACACCCTAGGAGATATGGTTCACTAGGAGAGTATTTTCAGGTGTAAGCTTAACCCATTTTTGGGCCTAAGAGACAAAATTTTCAAAAAGGGCCATTCTCCCTCATTTTGGTTTATCAATTTTTTGGGCCTTGGATATTATTTATGAAAAAGGAAACCCCTTGGAGTATTCTTTAAGACATTTTCAGACTCCCTAAACAAGAAAAGATCATTGAGTGACCTTGTTTTCTTTCACACTCATTAATTGGTTCAAAAGGAACATCTATTTGTTATAAGTTTGACCCTTTTTCGGCCAATAGATTATCCAGGAAAAAGGTACGCCTCAGGAGACATGTCTCACCAAGAGAGTTATCCTAAGTTATGTTCTCTACTTTTTCTAGTGCAGGGGACTAAATTACAAAAAAAGATGAGGGAGTCCATAGTTAAGATCTTTTCAGACTCCTTAAAATTGAAAAGATAGTTGAGTGATCTTGTCTCTGTCACACTCATTAAAATGGTTTTGAAGAGTCATCCTTTCAGTATAAGTTTAACCATTTTTGGTAACGACTGGAATATGTACTAATAAGGAATACTCTGGCCCTAGTGACTTGAAGAGTTCTCCTTGGCATTATTTATTCTTTTTCGAGCCCCAAAGACTAAACTTATGAAAAAGATCACTCTGGAGTCATCTTTTACTAGCTTTTTAGACTCTCTAAAAGTGAAAAACCATCGAGCTTACATTCTTTGGGCTCATAAAAATTTACATTGAAGGAGGCTCATTGTGTCAATCTGAAAATTGCATTACATGTCTTACTCTTGCATGTTTGGCCTAATGTCGACCCCATTTTGTTGTTGCTAAACTTTTAGAGCATTCTGTAGGTGCAGGTCTTGCAACATTTTTGCCTTTATGTTCTGACACCCTAACCCATGGAGAAATTTTCCTAAGTGTCCTTATCCTGCACATGTCTCCTTGCACTAAGCATCAATATGTTCCATGTGCTTGGAACTAGTTTGCTTGCCCATGACACTCCTTCCTCCCATGTAACGTAGTGTTCTTTTTTCCTTTTTCAAGCTCATTAAATATATGAAAAAGAAAAAAAAATCAAATATTCCAAAAAGAGGGGATGAGAAAACATTCTCTTTTAATAGCATCAATCTAGTCACCCTTGGATAGAGCACATCCTTCAGTCTATTCTGAAAAGCACTTGAGATTTAGTATGGCCTTAGGAAGTTGTTCTTGTTACATAGAGTTGTGTCCTCCTCTGTTTGGTTACTCTTCCAAACACATGGATATTTTGTGGTGCCTCCTGTGCCACAAGATTACATGTTAATGACATGTTTCCTAAGTCTTTTCATATTTCATGCTCTTTTCCAAGGGAAAGTATTACAACCTGAGTCGGCCATTCTGCAATAAGTCTCTTTTCCTTCATCAGTCGGCCATATTTAAAAGTTTTGTCAAGTGCACATCTAGAATCAATGAAGTTTTGTGCCCGATAATCGACATCCTCCAGTATTTCTATGACGGCCTGTTGAATACCTTAAGATAATTATTTTTACACTCCTATTATACTCCTACCTGAGTTATGAACATCTTGAAGATATTGCTCGAGTTACTGAAGCTATCATCTCCAGCTACATGCATTGATGCCTCCTGAAGACTCATATCCCATTGTATTTGTATATCCTCTGATGATTTTGAGATGTAGATATATTGTGTATTATTCACAACTACAATCTATATTGGCATACACATTAGTCATGTGGCCATGATTACTATATATGACATGGATCTACAGTGTACTTNAGATTCAAGTGTACACTGACTTATTCAAAGAATTTCATGACATTGTTTCTTGGTCTTATGAGGAAATTCCAGGAATTGACCCTCATATAGTCGAACATGATATTAGGACTTATCCCAATGCTAAGCTTGTACGGTAAAAGATTCTCTCAGTCAAACCTTGCAAGGAAGCAATTATCAAAGATGAGATAGAGAAATTGATTAAGGTTGGTTTCATCTACCCAGTGCAATTGACGGAATGGGTGTCAAACCCTATTCTTTTCAATAAAAAACAAGGTACGATTTGTGTGTGCATGGATTTTCACGATATGAATAAATCATGAATGAAAGATAACTTTCCTACCCCATTCATTTATCATATTATCAATGAATGTGTGGGTTGTGAATGTTTTTCTTTTATGGATGGTTTCTCAAGGTACAATCAGATTCAGATCAAGCCCAAGGATCAACATAAGACTTCTTTCATATGTCCTTGGGGTACGTTTGCATATAGAAAAATTCCTTTTTGTCTCAAAAATGTTGGAGCTACTTTTCAGTAGGCCATGTCGTTCATCTTCCATGACCTCAAACATATAGTCGAGGAATATCTTGATGATATTGCATCACATTCTTGTAATATATCTGATCATCCCACTCACCTTTAACTTATTTTTGAGAGGTGTTGTTGCTACCAAATTCTCCTAAATCCAAAAAAGTTTAGTTTTTGTGTTATGTCGGGATGTTTATTAGGTTTTATCATGTCCACTAAAGGGATCATGCTCAATCCTCTTAAGGTTGAGGTAAGAGTTCAATTTCCTCCCCCATGCATAATTCCTCAGCTTCAAATTCTTCAAGGGAAAGCTAACTTTCTACGATAATTTATTGCTAACTATGCCGAAATAACTAAAGGGTTTATGCATTTTTTCAAAAACAGGGTCCCATTCTTTTGGGATGAAGCAACTCAGGGCTCTTTTGAATCATTGAAATTTCCCCGGAGTCTGCGCCTCTCCTCATCCCTCCTAATTATGGCAAAGATTTCATGTTATACTTGGCTACAGAAGAATCCACCATCAGTATGGTGTTGGTTCAAGAGGATGACATGCTCTAGGAACACGTTATCTACTACCTTAGTCAATGCTTTGTTGGACCAAAAATCAACCATACTCATGTTGAGAAACTAGCTTTGGTAGTTATCCATGTTGTCCAAAGGTTTCATCATTATATTATACTCTGTAAGACCATTGTCATAGTCATTGTTAGTCCTTTTCAATATGTGTTGACATGACAGGTCATCGGCAAGAATATTAGTCGATGGATAGACATTCTTCAGGAATTTTATTTGTACTTTATTTTAGTGAAGTCTAAGAAGTATTCGGTCTTTGTTGAGTTAATTTTGTAACTTTTGATTGAGAGTGGCAGTAATTTTCCTAAAGAGACGTTGATCAATGAGGATCTCTTCCTTATTGCATCATCTGACCCTTGCTATGGAGATATACTTGTGTACCTTTAAAATCTAAAATGTCCTTCCTCTGCTTCTCTTGATGAGCATCAATGGATATGCCATCAAGCATGAAATTATCTTATCATCAATGAAACTTTGTATCATCGAGGAGTTGATTACATTCTTCGTTGTTTTCTGACTCATGAGGAGGCAGATCTTGTGTTAAACGACTGCTACACTGGAGCATGTGGTAGTCACTTTTCTAGGTTCGAAACAACCCAAAACATCCTTTTTGTTTCATACTTATAGCCCTCATTAATCAAATATTTTATAGAGGTGGTTAAGAAGTGTCACCCGTATCATATCTTCTCTTCGAAGATGTAGGAACACCCTGCTCCTATGTTTCTTGTTATTGTTGTTGGTCCCTTCACTAAGTGAGGAATTGATTTCACTAAATGACACCCAGTGTATGCTAGGGGGAATCGTTATATCATTGTGGAAATAGACTACTTCACCAAGTGGTTCGAAGCCATGCCAACATTTAGTAATGATGGGGAAATAACGACACTTTTGATTTTCAACCAAATTGTTGGTAGGTTCGATATACCGAAAGAGATTGTCACATACCACGAAATTCACTTTCAAAATAATATGATGACTGAGTTAACATCAAATCTAGGGTTTAATCAAGAAAAATTGTCAGCCTATTATCCAAAAGAGAACGGTCAAGTGGAGGATGTCAATAAGTCTCTTAAAACTATTCTCCAACGGAAAATCAATTCGGCCAAGTAAAATTGGCATTTGATGTTATATTCAACACTTTGGGCATATCAAACTTATGTAAATACTGTTACAGGTTTCTATCCTTTCCAACTTGTTTACGGGCTGGAGGCAATATTGCCTATAGAGTGTCAAATTCCTTCTCTCAAGTTGGGAGTGGAACTACTTCCCAACACAACTACGCTTGAAGAGCTTCTTATCTATCTCTAGCAGCTCGATGAACAACATCGAGATGCAGCCTTGGATAATGAGGCTCATAAACAATGTGTCAAGTTTCAATATGATTGATCATTCTACCCTAGAGTTTTATCTAAAGGTGATCTTGTCTTGGTCTATGATCAAGATAAATATCCTTTGGTGCCAAGAAAATTTAAACCCATGTGGTTCGAACCGTTTATTATTGAGAAAGTTTTTGAAAAAGGCGCTTATGAATTGGTTGACTTCAAAGGTAATGCCATTCCTGAGCCTAGAAATGGGATTTACCTTAAGAAGTATTATTCTTAGGTTGGTCACTTGAGTGTGACTTCTTGTAAATAGTGTACATTTTTATCTATACACTTTAGTATCTTTTTGTTTTGTGGATGTGTAGTTTATTGTGTTTCTGCATTGTGGAAGATGTCAAGTGAATCTAAGTTTTATGTTGGGTTTGCGGACAATGTTATCCAACACGCTTCGAGGCTTGATTCTGCATCTTGGGTGATATTCACGCCCACTGCTCAGTTGGTATCTTCTGGAGTTGTTTGTCTAGGAGAAAGAACTAACAATGTTGTTGATTACAGTGTTGTAATAGAATTACTACGTGATGTGTTATCACGTGGTATTTCTCACCTGAAGGTTCATATAGATTCTCAACTGGTAGTGTCACAGTTAAATGGAGTGTACTGCATCCACGATCCTACCCTTCACCGATGATTCCTTAGGGTACATCTCTTAGAACATTATTTTTATTATATTACATATATTCATGTTCCTAGGATATCTAATCGATTAACTGCTACATTGGAAAATCATGTTTTAGATTGGCATATTTCACGCACATAAATATACAAGAACACACACAAGCACACATATAAATATATTTGTACAAAATATATTTACTCCATAAGGAAAACATATATGTATATATAACATATCTAAAAACTGATGTCACAGTACAAAATGTGGGCCATAGGCCTCAAAAGTATCAAGAATACATTGTCGGGCTTAAGTCGTCAATACATAGAGAGATACAAAAATGGGTTCTCTAGCACACATGATGTTCAGTCCTAGTCTAAGATCTAGGCCTATTGGGATTTCTATAATGTACTATGGCATTGGCCAGATGCCAGAATAATTGGACCCATGCTCTGGGTACTCCCTCGACATGAGGCTGCATAGATGGTGGAAGATCCTTGATCTCTGCCATCGACATGCTCCAAGTGAAGGACTTCAAGTTCCTCTCTACCATCCTCATTAATATCTCAGAATTTTCCGAAAATGGCCCTACTACTATTGCATCTCCTCCTGGTTGGACCTGCTCTCATGGATGGTGCCTAGTCCGGGGGAGGTATGTTGGCCTCACTACTCCCACATCTATACATAACAAATTTTTTGAGTTAGTACTGTGACATTAACAAAAATATCTTTATCGTAAATAAATTTAAAAATTATATGTGTGTGTGTGTGAGTACATACATATATCATCATGAGTTGCACTAGGGGGCATAGGCATCTCAGGGTCTCTCAAGAAACTGATCTTTGTGTAGGGATAATCCTCGATGGTTGGGATCTTTCTTCTCCACCAATTGAAGAACCTGTCATCATATGACTCTCGTACTCCCCCTGCTCCCTGACAGGGCATCAAAGTGGCCCATATACACAGTGTTGGATAGGTGGCTATGTGCCCTCGTATGCTCTCCTTTGGGCTTAGGCTCGACACTCTTTCAAAGAAGAATGCACAAAGCATTGTCTTGAATCCAAAGTTATTCTTCTTTCTCAGTTTACACTCTGTCAGTTGTATTTTCATATAGTTTAGCATCATTGTTCTCCAATCGAAGATCACTAGATATAGACATTGAACTACACAATGCATCTGATCATGAGAAGCGTAATGTAGAGCAATGGATCCAGTAATCCATCCAATCAAGTAAAGCATCGCTATCAAGCCAAGGTTCTATATCTTTTGAATGGAGACTTGAGATCCCATCTTTTTTTTGCCATCCTCACAACACATATCGGCATAATGGGATATATGATATGGCCCTAGAGGGAAGGTTTTCAATTTTACCAGCTCATCCCTCCTAGAGAGACTAGTCAAGAAGTAAATATCTTCACTGGTGACTGTCAAGGATTGGCCTTCTAACATAAAGGCATCCACACTAGGGTTCCAATACTCAACAAGGTGATTCAGTAGTCTCGGTTGGGCCCTCATGAATAGACAATGGAAAAATTTCCACAACCCACATTGTTTTAATATAGCCACAGTTGAAAGTTCTTCTTCGACCATTTGATCCACTTCATCATGCTCTCTCTCTCTCCAACGCATGTACATCCTGAATCATGTAAATTTTTGGGAGTTAGTGCCTTTCTTTTCTCATTTTTAAGAGCATGTACATGCCATGTTTGGAATATAGTCATGGACATAAACATGATAAGTTTATCTCAGCCTTCGTACATCGACACATTGAGCATGAACAACGCGCATACATGCACAGTTGTGTTAAATTTTAGGGCATGTGGCCCCCAATTTTTTCTAAAAACCATGAAAAATAAATGAATTTGCAAGAAAAAGGGAAGAGTACTTACTTGGTTCAAGAATGAGTCTATTCCGTCCACCCTGGCTCTCCAAATGTGAAATTGAAGGAAGAGGGTTTTTTCTATTTTTGGTTTTTGTCAAACAACAATGGTGAAAATGACCCCTTTCACCTCTATTTATAGATCTTTTGACCCTGTGGTGACCTAGTTTTGACCCTTTTTCTTCCCTATGGTTTGTTCGATGGATGTTTTGATTATTTTGTGTGATTTTTTTGTCGTTTACAAGTCTTATGTGCTTCAGATTTGGTATTTTTAATGCATGTGTACTATTTGTATCATCCTGTGATGAAGTTACATTTTCACCATTTGCATATAGGGTAGGCCTTTATCGTCGTACATCTTATATTTTCTTGACAATTTCCACTTTTCCATATGGTTGATCCCACCGAAGTGTTACACAGAACCTTCTATGTTGTTTTAGAAATGTCATAATTAGGTGGTAGAACCTTCCTCTCCATGGATGCCCTAGATAAATCCTTGTCTTCCATTATCAAATCCATGTTGTGAGTCTTCTATAGGCTTGGGATTCCCTTTAGTCCCACCATGAATTCGTGTTGAAGCCACATCCTTCTTCTTCATATTTTTCTAGGCCATACCCAAGGGACTCCCCAAGAGGATGGTTTGTTGTCTTTCAAGCTCACTGAAACTATGAAAGTGACATCTAACGAGAAATTATTTATCTTTTTTGGCCTCGTTTGGATTACATAACAAAAGGTGCCCCCTGGAGTCTTCTTTAAGCTCTTTTTAGACTCTCTAAAATTGAAAAGATTATCGAGCGATCATGTTTCCCTTCATGCTCATCAAAGTGAAATTCAAAGGCACATCTGTCTGGGGATAGTTTACCCCTTTTTCGATCTGGATGGATAATTTTGCGAAAAAGGTACACCCTAGGAGATATGGTTCACTAGGAGAGTATTTTCAGGTGTAAGCTTAACCCATTTTTGGGCCTAAGAGACAAAATTTTCAAAAAGGGCCATTCTCCCTCATTTTGGTTTATCAATTTTTTGGGCCTTGGATATTATTTATGAAAAAGGAAACCCCTTGGAGTATTCTTTAAGACATTTTCAGACTCCCTAAACAAGAAAAGATCATTGAGTGACCTTGTTTTCTTTCACACTCATTAATTGGTTCAAAAGGAACATCTATTTGTTATAAGTTTGACCCTTTTTCGGCCAATAGATTATCCAGGAAAAAGGTACGCCTCAGGAGACATGTCTCACCAAGAGAGTTATCCTAAGTTATGTTCTCTACTTTTTCTAGTGCAGGGGACTAAATTACAAAAAAAGATGAGGGAGTCCATAGTTAAGATCTTTTCAGACTCCTTAAAATTGAAAAGATAGTTGAGTGATCTTGTCTCTGTCACACTCATTAAAATGGTTTTGAAGAGTCATCCTTTCAGTATAAGTTTAACCATTTTTGGTAACGACTGGAATATGTACTAATAAGGAATACTCTGGCCCTAGTGACTTGAAGAGTTCTCCTTGGCATTATTTATTCTTTTTCGAGCCCCAAAGACTAAACTTATGAAAAAGATCACTCTGGAGTCATCTTTTACTAGCTTTTTAGACTCTCTAAAAGTGAAAAACCATCGAGCTTACATTCTTTGGGCTCATAAAAATTTACATTGAAGGAGGCTCATTGTGTCAATCTGAAAATTGCATTACATGTCTTACTCTTGCATGTTTGGCCTAATGTCGACCCCATTTTGTTGTTGCTAAACTTTTAGAGCATTCTGTAGGTGCAGGTCTTGCAACATTTTTGCCTTTATGTTCTGACACCCTAACCCATGGAGAAATTTTCCTAAGTGTCCTTATCCTGCACATGTCTCCTTGCACTAAGCATCAATATGTTCCATGTGCTTGGAACTAGTTTGCTTGCCCATGACACTCCTTCCTCCCATGTAACGTAGTGTTCTTTTTTCCTTTTTCAAGCTCATTAAATATATGAAAAAGAAAAAAAAATCAAATATTCCAAAAAGAGGGGATGAGAAAACATTCTCTTTTAATAGCATCAATCTAGTCACCCTTGGATAGAGCACATCCTTCAGTCTATTCTGAAAAGCACTTGAGATTTAGTATGGCCTTAGGAAGTTGTTCTTGTTACATAGAGTTGTGTCCTCCTCTGTTTGGTTACTCTTCCAAACACATGGATATTTTGTGGTGCCTCCTGTGCCACAAGATTACATGTTAATGACATGTTTCCTAAGTCTTTTCATATTTCATGCTCTTTTCCAAGGGAAAGTATTACAACCTGAGTCGGCCATTCTGCAATAAGTCTCTTTTCCTTCATCAGTCGGCCATATTTAAAAGTTTTGTCAAGTGCACATCTAGAATCAATGAAGTTTTGTGCCCGATAATCGACATCCTCCAGTATTTCTATGACGGCCTGTTGAATACCTTAAGATAATTATTTTTACACTCCTATTATACTCCTACCTGAGTTATGAACATCTTGAAGATATTGCTCGAGTTACTGAAGCTATCATCTCCAGCTACATGCATTGATGCCTCCTGAAGACTCATATCCCATTGTATTTGTATATCCTCTGATGATTTTGAGATGTAGATATATTGTGTATTATTCACAACTACAATCTATATTGGCATACACATTAGTCATGTGGCCATGATTACTATATATGACATGGATCTACAGTGTACTTGATTGACAACCATGCTTAGTTTGTCGCGAGTATGGGTATGCCCGCCTCGGTGATTATTATTATTATTTTTCATATGACACACTTGTGAATACTCATCGAGCCTCACTCGAATCAATTCCTTACCATTTTATTAAGATGTTATAGTGTATTTCGGCCATCAGTTTCTCTTCTGACCTCACACATTAGGGGGCATCTATTATAGCTCAAAATGCCACTGTCATGCATTTTTTACTTTGGCTTGCTTACTTACACATCCACCAACCACTTTTTCTAAGGTTCTTCTTAAAAAACAACTTTTTGCATGGTGTACATGCCCTACTACATATTCATCACATGTACATATGCTAGTTGCATGCCTGACAGCCCACATATACTCTAAAAAGTTGCAAAAATTAAAACAATTTGTGCTTTCAGGTGGAGTTTACAGGCTATGTGAGGTTGCACAACCATCTTACTCATTTATCCCTTCTGAAAACTAATTAACCATCTTTTATCCATATAAAAGGGGCCCTATGGGGGTCATTTGGAGATATGAAAGAAAAGGCAAGTGAACTTTGCCAAATTTTCTCCCTTGCATTCCAAGTCTTTTGCATCATGCTCTAAGTTTCATCCTGAACATTCCCTTCTAGTCATCCTTCTTTATACAATCCATCATTTTACCCTATATTGGCATGTTGGTTATGAGGATATCATACTGAGAATAGTGCACTTGGAGTGAAAGTAGAGGAACCCAGGCGAGATTCGTGGAGCGACGTTGACAATATTCATGTTGTAACTTCCAATCTTGTTATCAATAAAAGAGAAACTTCTAATCCCAGATCTTTATGTCTCTATGTTTATGTTTATGAAATTTTTTCATGAATATCTAACACTTTAGATGATCTTAGTATTTATGCATATGTTTTCATAGTTTGTTCTGTGAATTTGTTTTAGGCCAGCTTTGGGAGGAAGCCTACAATTTTGGAATGGACAACAACAAGAAGGGATCTACGACAGACAAAAGGACTTAAGGTACACATTTTGATCTTATATCCCTTCTCTTAATTATCATTAGTTCTTGTTGGATTTGAGTAAAATAGAAGCATTTCTATCTTTTAAGGTGTCAAGGCTCTACCTAGTCACTAGACCCAGATTAGGGGGATTTTTCCCCATAGCACAACTAGGCAAGGGCAACATAAACTCTTAAAGGTTGAGTTGAAAGGACAACTTATAGACAAGGAAAATAGTAGTATAGGAAGAAGGAAAAGGAAAAATCCCCTTACCTCCTTTAGTAAAATTGTTTGGCACCAACCTCCTCCCAAAATATTAAAGTCATAAGAATTTGAAAAATAGTTTAATTTTAAGTTAAATAGCCTAAATAATTATTTTTTAAATTTCATTGTTTTGATAATTATAATATTTATTAATGTATATTTATATTTATTTAAATTATTAAAATACATTATATTTATTATTGTTTCCATTTAAATTATATTAATTGTGTATTTTAACTATCAACTTCTACAAAATATTACAAACCAATTATTTTAAAGATTAAGTAAATTAATTCAATTTAAAAGATACATATTCTTTACATTTATTAAATAGAATAAAGTTACCCCCAACCACCTAAGATAAATCCAATTGAAAACCATTTAATATTCACCCAGAAACATGTTTTGTTAGCTAAGCAAAATTATGTATGCTCTTCAAATTTACACAATCGATTCAATACACCCCGGAACATGCTTTGTTAGCTAAGCCAAATTTCATATTCTCTTCAACTTTACACTATCGATTGTGAACAACTCTTCCAAGGAAACCTAGGTTTTAATTCGTATAGTTCATTACACTCTTTAATTTATAGGTTGTGAAGCATAGCAAGACCACAAAGTCCTCCTATAATTTTGAAATTATAACAACTACTCACTTCTACAGTGGTGAGTGTCTTGGGTAATGTTCCAACGTAAACCATATTAATACACTTTTTCAAGGTGAAATCTCGAAGGTTAGGGTATACACCTTCATCTAATGATACCTTTGGTATTTATGACACAAAGACAGGTCCATGTGGTGGAGGTTCATCAAGATCAAGTGTGTCAACTGTAAGAAATATCTATCTATCTATCTATCTATCTATCTATCTATCTATCTATCTATCTATCTATCTATCTATCTATATATATATATATATATATATATATATATATATAT
>JZKD02S2015911.1:0-11955 GCA_000966675.3 Picea glauca
TCAATTTGTTAGTGACTCCATAACCCAACAACAAAGGCACTGGAACTATTGGTTCTTGGCAGCCCATAGGGAGCATGCCATCCCCTTTGGAGCCTAATGTTATCACATAAAATTGTCAGGACCTTGAGGGTTTGTAGTTTCTACCTAAGTCTGTGATTTTTCTTTTATTTTCCCCTTTTTGCAGACCCGATCATAGTTTTCTTGTCCCTCCCAGCATGTATCTTTATTTTATTGCAGTCATCCTTTTCAATCAACCAATTTTCCCTGTCAAGATTGCCTGAAAAATATAGGCCCTGAGTTTCTCTATCTGTTCCAAAGGGTGATCACTTCTCCCTTTACCTCCACCATTGAGCCTTTGTTTCCCCAAACCTAAGTCATCCCCTCCAAGTCTTCATTATCGTTGTCTGTAGCACTGAGAGCGGTCAAGTTGCAACACGAATCAAGTGAGAGGGAAAAGACCAGTTTCTAATGGAAAGGATCCATCAATGGAGCAGATCGATGGTCATCGGGTAGTCAGGGCCGTGAAGTTTCCCAAATTTTAGTGCCAAGGTAGAGGCTCGATATCAAAGGTCAAAAAAGTTTGATCTGGGCCATAGATATTGAGGAGATAGGTGGCGGTCATCTGGGGTTTCGCGGAAATGACTTTCGGGGGTTGTGTAATGAGCTACACACATTTTTTGCAAAATGAAAAATAGATCTGAGCCATCCATTCCAGCATGATACTTGGCGTAGGATCAACATTTCGCTGATTCACTACTGAAGAAATTCAACAGAGGGAGCAACGAGAACTCACGATACATGAAGTTCTGATGTGCTAGGAAGTTCTAGCCCCAGGACATATCCAGAGGCCATGTGTCGGAGCTGAAGGGAGGAGCTAAGGATTATTAAGTCCTATTTCAGGTTTCAAAACTTGAAGGAGTCGAGAGACTTAGCAACATGATTTGCAAAGTCGCGAATTCCAAAACGCCTTTGGTGTTTAGGCTTGTGGTAAGAAAGGTTAGCACTCGTTGTGTAGTTTTATCAGGGAAAGGAATGGTGCCAAAGGGAAAAGGTCATGCCAAAGAACTGAGAGCGTTCATGTTTGAAAATAGAAGGAAAGTAGCGAATCCCAAGGTTCTGAAGACATCTTGAAGAAGTCATGGGAACCACCTACGACATTGATGTGTATCAGGCTTCATCTTGATCTCGAAGAAGTTAGTTAATGAAAGCAGGGGGAGGTAGTTGAAACCTCGTTTCACCTTGTAAATGGAGTTCATGGAAGCCCCAACCGTAGAAGCAGGTTGACAGCCCAAGTTCACTTTGTCAATGAAGTTTTCTCTAGAGCCATGCAGATCTGAGCCAATGTCTGACAAATACTGCATGCACAGTTTGCAAAATATCACGCACACCCCAAGCATTAAATGCAGTGTCCAGAGCATGTTTCATAAGGGAGGAGTTTCTCTGAGTATAGATACTCAGTTTTCATATTTTGTAAGGGTTGATGGTTGAGCAGAGCTACCGCATGTAAATTTCTAGCTAAGGCCTCTGGTTCTCTGCTTATGTGATGTATTTGAGACTTCTTGTCTAATGAAAGTCAGTTCCTTTTTCATCTCTTTGTAACGACTGTATTAGAACACTCGAGCATGAAAGATCTAGTCAAGGATAGTTGTGTTTATGTGATGTATGTTTGATCACAGTTACACCATTGTCAGTTTTAATCGGTTCCTTATGTTGCTTTCCTTCCAAAACTGAATGACCCGGGCATGGAAGATCTAGTCGGGCAATTATTTTTGAAATGTGACATATGATTGATTTTAGTTCATAATAATTTCATTTAGTTCCCTATAGCTTTCAGTCAAGAATATCTTGTCTTTCGATTTTTCTTCTCCTTTGGTTGCCTAAAGACCAGACATCCACAAAAGACCACTTCAACTTCCTTGGGTTCTTCCCCCTACTCACCACCATGCAACAAACCTCTAACTGAAATTAAATGAAGACCTCACTTGTATATGCATGCCAACACAGTTTTCTGAGTTAAAGAGATATAATCCAGAGATTGTGTCCATTTGACCACCCTTAAATCCATTTAATGTGACATACAAACTAATGGGCCTTGGGCTTACTTATGCTACAATCCAGAGGTGACTTCCAACGCTAACATTTATGGCGTCACTGTCGGGGATGAAGTTGAATATTTTCCCTAGGATTGAACGACAAGATTACTAGTTCTGAAGGTGCATCGGAACTTAGTACATTAAAGATTGTGACTCTGCACCTGGCCACTCCACTGTGGTGACTCCATTGAGGCAATTTTATTGGCGAATCCACTGTTCCAGTTGTGGCTTCTAGAGGTAGACACACGAGGTCTACCCTGCAACTGCCTTTAGTAGCACCTAACGCTGACAAAAAGAATATTGTCAGTAAAGGAAAGGCCCTTCGTGGAGGTACTTATACTACTAAACCAGGTATTTTTGATGATTTTCATTATCCTTTAGGAACTCCAATCTCTTCATCACATTCTACTGTTATACCTTCCACTGGAGTTTCCCGAAATTTGAATTTTGGGAGTATTCTTGTTGAGTCTTCCCCTCCTAGTCTAGTAATGGAGGGAGAAATCTTTGTCACTCCTCTCTCCCCTAGGGTTGTACCATGGTTTAGACCCGGAACCTCAAAAGATTTTTCTACCCTGAGCTTTACCACTCCTCCTATTACTGTTGCCGCTACCACAACAAGGGAAACTTTTGTTTCCCCAAGCCTAGTATCCTTTCCTCCAAATCCTCTGCAGATCCTTTTTCTTCCTGGAAGATCGGTTCTAGTCTCCTCTGTTCGAATCATTTCTCCTCCTAGTTCCCCTCCACCTCATATCCCTATGGCAGGTGCTAATCCTCCTAGAAACATAATGGATTCCATAGTAGCTACAAGATATTCCCCTCTAGTCCTACCTCAACCAATGAATGCCCCTCCTACTGGATATTACCTAAAATATATGCCTAAGTTCACTAGAGAAGAAGGCATAACTGCTAAAGAGCACCTTGTTTCCTTCTACAATTATGCAGACAATCTAAATATTGAAAATGAAGATGTCGGGATGAGAGTATTTGTCCAAAGCCTTGATGGTGAGGTTAGGAAGTGGTTTAGGGGATTAACCCTTGGATCTATTGTTGGGATTGAATATTTACATGATGTTTTCTTGAGGCAGTGGGGGGATACAAAATATTTTATGTATTATATCACAGAATTTGGGTCTTGTTGGTCACTATAATTGCTTAATTAATTCAAACAATCAAGTGCTACATAAATTGTCAACCCAGGGAAGTNTTGATCTCGAAGAAGTTAGTTAATGAAAGCAGGGGGAGGTAGTTGAAACCTCGTTTCACCTTGTAAATGGAGGTCATGGAAGCCCCGACCGTAGAAGCAGGTTGACAGCCCAAGTTCACTCTGTCAATGAAGTTTTCTCTAGAGCCATGCAGATCTGAGCCAATGTCTGACAAATACTGCATGCATAGTTTGCAAAATATCACGCACACCCCAAGCATTAAATGCAGTGTCCAGAGCATGTTTCATAAGGGAGGAGTTTCTCTGAGTATAGATACTCAGTTTTCATATTTTGTAAGGGTCGATGGTTGAGTAGAGCTCCCACATGTAAATTTCTAGCTAAGGCCTCTGGTTCTCTGCTTATGTGATGTATTTGAGACTTCTTGTCTAATGAAAGTCAGTTCCATTTTCATCTCTTTGTAACGACTGTATTATAACACTCGAGCATGAAAGATCTAGTCAAGGATAGTTGTGTTTATGTGATGTATGTTTGATCACAGTTACACCATTGTCAGTTTTAATCGGTTCCTTATGTTGCTTTCCTTCCAAAACTGAATGACCCGGGCATGGAAGATCTAGTCGGGCAATTATTTTTGAAATGTGACATATGATTGATTTTAGTTCATAATAATTTCATTTAGTTCCCTATAGCTTTCAGTCAAGAATATCTTGTCTTTCGATTTTTCTTCTCCTTTGGTTGCCTAAAGACCAGACATCCACAAAAGACCACTTCAACTTCCTTGGGTTCTTCCCCCTACTCACCACCATGCAACAAACCTCTAACTGAAATTAAATGAAGACCTCACTTGTATATGCATGCCAACACAGTTTTCTGAGTTAAAGAGATATAATCCAGAGATTGTGTCCATTTGACCACCCTTAAATCCATTTAATGTGACATACAAACTAATGGGCCTTGGGCTTACTTATGCTACAATCCAGAGGTGACTTCCAACGCTAACATTTATGGCGTCACTGTCGGGGATGAAGTTGAATATTTTCCCTAGGATTGAACGACAAGATTACTAGTTCTGAAGGTGCATCGGAACTTAGTACATTAAAGATTGTGACTCTGCACCTGGCCACTCCACTGTGGTGACTCCATTGAGGCAATTTTATTGGCGAATCCACTGTTCCAGTTGTGGCTTCTAGAGGTAGACACACGAGGTCTACCCTGCAACTGCCTTTAGTAGCACCTAACGCTGACAAAAAGAATATTGTCAGTAAAGGAAAGGCCCTTCGTGGAGGTACTTATACTACTAAACCAGGTATTTTTGATGATTTTCATTATCCTTTAGGAACTCCAATCTCTTCATCACATTCTACTGTTATACCTTCCACTGGAGTTTCCCGAAATTTGAATTTTGGGAGTATTCTTGTTGAGTCTTCCCCTCCTAGTCTAGTAATGGAGGGAGAAATCTTTGTCACTCCTCTCTCCCCTAGGGTTGTACCATGGTTTAGACCCGGAACCTCAAAAGATTTTTCTACCCTGAGCTTTACCACTCCTCCTATTACTGTTGCCGCTACCACAACAAGGGAAACTTTTGTTTCCCCAAGCCTAGTATCCTTTCCTCCAAATCCTCTGCAGATCCTTTTTCTTCCTGGAAGATCGGTTCTAGTCTCCTCTGTTCGAATCATTTCTCCTCCTAGTTCCCCTCCACCTCATATCCCTATGGCAGGTGCTAATCCTCCTAGAAACATAATGGATTCCATAGTAGCTACAAGATATTCCCCTCTAGTCCTACCTCAACCAATGAATGCCCCTCCTACTGGATATTACCTAAAATATATGCCTAAGTTCACTAGAGAAGAAGGCATAACTGCTAAAGAGCACCTTGTTTCCTTCTACAATTATGCAGACAATCTAAATATTGAAAATGAAGATGTCGGGATGAGAGTATTTGTCCAAAGCCTTGATGGTGAGGTTAGGAAGTGGTTTAGGGGATTAACCCTTGGATCTATTGTTGGGATTGAATATTTACATGATGTTTTCTTGAGGCAGTGGGGGGATACAAAATATTTTATGTATTATATCACAGAATTTGGGTCTTGTTGGTCACTATAATTGCTTAATTAATTCAAACAATCAAGTGCTACATAAATTGTCAACCCAGGGAAGTCTGTTATTTCAAAGGTAACCACGCACTATATATGCTCAATTCCAAAATCAACCTAGAGTTGTAGTAAAGGAAACTATATTAATCACACTTGCCTTGAATGAACTGAAGTTCTAGCTGGAATTACAGAAAAGCAACCTACTTATTGCAGAGCTTAAAGAGATGATTAATCTAAAGAATCCCGGATTACATTAAAATAACAACTGCAACAGGAAAGAACAACTATTTTGTAACCATAGAACAGGACCCTATTCCCAAGCAGGAACTTCAGTACTTTGTTTCTGATTAACACACTTTCATGAACTCATTAATGCATTGAAGGATAACTATTCTAACAGAGAACAGGACCCTAATTCCTTCCTTTAAGCAGGAACCTTCAGCACCAGTCTCTGATTAGTACACTCATGAAAATAATTGAAAGCTAACTACTTCTAACAGAGAACAGGACCCTAATTCCTTCCCTTAAGCAGGAACCTTCAGCACCAGTCTCTGATTAGCACACTCATGAAAATAATTGAAAACTAACTACTTCTAACAGAGAACAGGACCCTAATACCTTCCCTTAAGCAGGAACCTTCAGCACCAGTCTCTGATTAGAACACTCATGAAAATAATTGAAAGCTGACTAATTCTAACAGAGAACAGGACCCTAATTCCTTCCCTTAAGCAGGAACCTTCAACACCAGTCTCTGATTACCAAACTTCATAAATCCATCACACAAGATTGCTAATTAAAATGATTAACAATTAACCAAGCATGAACTTCATGAAAACAATGTAACGTTTAATAAAATAGAGTTCTTAATAAGACAGAGTTCAGTAGTGTTTCAACAAAGAAAAAATTAATCAAGGCATAAACAGAGATCACACTAACACACTATAAAACTAACGGGTGAATCTTGTGAAGAAGGTGGGCCCTCCCTTCTCACAAGATTCCCCTAAGATGAAGAGGCTCGAGAAGGATGCTCAAAACAGTCTTTTATTCATCTATCAATGTATCATATTACAATCTGAAAATGAAGTATGTCATTCTCTGTGAAACTTTCTTAATACAAAAACTAGAGATTCTTTCGAATGATGATTTCCTCTTATTTAAAGAGGGAATCCCTTCGATACAATTGATAAAAAATTACATATGTATATCTAAGTCCTATTCTTAGTCAGATCGAATTTCTAAACCAAAATAGGATGTCCTAGTCTTCCGCAACAGAATGCTATTGCAAGTGTTGAATGAGGTGTTGTTGTTACGGCTGGAGTAACAATTTTTTCTTGTTTTTGTTGTTTCATGTTGTTTCGGCATCGCAAATCGCGGGTTGTTTCAGCCACGGGATTTGCGCTCTGACTGTTCAACACTTCTCAGGTAGCAGCGATGGTTGATGCTTGGCTCACGGTGTGGCTGTTGTAGTCAATCTGTGTGAGTTGATGTTGACCACGGACTGTGTAAAAACTTCCTTTGTGTTTCAGCATCATTGACCATAGACTGTGTAACATATTCCTTTGTGTTTCAGCATCGTCGACCATAGACTGTGTAACAACTTCCTCTGTGTTTCAGCATCGTCGACCATGGACTATGTAACAGCTTCTATGTTTCAGCATCGTCGACCATGGACTGTGTAACAGCTTATGTGAATTGTTGTTTCAACAACATGCCTCAAATGCTAATCTGCAGTTTGAACTATTTCAACACTTATACATTTCTAATCAATGGTTAAGTACGAGAGTGATGTGAAATTATATGCAAAATAGATTAAACGTATAGTAAAGAGAAGAGACGTTATATACCTTTGGAAAGATAAGATAAAGTGATAATATGAGTTTAAATGTGAGTGATAAAGAGTGTAGTAGTGGCAAAAAGTATGGGAAAAAGGGTACATTGTGTGGTCCTAACATCCCCCCCAACTTAAAGTGTTGCATATCCTTAGGCAACTTCACTCTGAATCAGAGTCTGAAAACCGACTCTGAGCGTGCAAGTTACTCAAGTAGTAGTTGTGGGAGGTACTGTCCATTGGCACTCTAAACCCTTGGACCCATTGTAACCTTTTCCAAGCTGTTGTTTATGTCTTCTTAGGCATCTTATAATGGATATGATATCTTTATATTGGCAACCAGAGGATAGGAAAATAAAACCGGTACCATATCCAGCTTTCAACACATTGCTGAACAGAATGGATGTAGTTAGGTACCCTGGAGATTGCTACCTCGAGATTAGTAGGGCTAAAAGGATTGTGTTCCTGTCTTTTCTCAGTGGATTGCTACCAAAATAAGTTATTTGCCTGGAGGGAAACAATATCTATGGATCTGATGAAGTGCTGACAATTCTGAAGCACTGTTGATTGTAGCTGTTGAACATGTTGAGTCATCCAAGGTTTCTTTAAGAATTGATAATATTCTGTGACAAAGGTGGTTGCATTATGTGGTTCTGGTCTTATCCAGAGAAGGCGATTATCTTCATTGTGCTTGGCAACCAAGAAGTCATCCTGCCACAAAATCTGATTTCGGGGAAAGGAGGTGAATGCTCGAATCTAGATGTCTCGGAAAAGAGGATTAAGGTTCAGTTGCCTGTTCTCGGGGATGGCCTCGTTATGAAAATACGCCTCATAGAGGAGGTGTTGATCCCTAGCAGATGCGTCTGTAAAGGTTTTGACAAAATCTGTTGGGTGTAGTACTGCATGGGGTCTGCCTTCTGTGATTGATTTGATCTGAAACCATGTAATTCGTTCCATAAGGAAAAAAGAGTAATTGCAGGATGGTTTTCTTGTGGCCAATATCTTTTGTGCCAAGTCAAATACCAGGGCCAATCTGCCTTTCAACTCTTTGTTTTGTTTCTTAAGGGCATGAGCTTCCTGACGTGTCTTCTCTAAAGCTTCCCAATTTGATTAGGTATGATTTATCCAGATTTGTCTGTGCTCTTGCAGGATTTTGGCCTGTGCAGCAACATACTCGTTCTTCCATCTCTGTATTACTTCCTGCTCATCCCACGACTGATTTTGTGTTTCAGTGTTGCAAGTAGTGGGATGAGGTAAGGTCTGAGTAGATTTTTCCACAAAAGTGTGGATACTAATCTGGCTGGGAGGGGCAGATTCCTTAATAGGTACCGTCTGTACAAATTTGTTAACAAAAACAGGGGTTTCATTTGTTGTAGTGCAGGGCTTAGTCTTAATATTGGGAGGTCTTGTTGGTTCTTGTGTTTCAGCTGTAGCTGGTTCTTGTGTTTCAACTGTAGATGGTTCTTGTGTGACAGCAGGTTCTTCTTCTTTGACTACAAAATTTGAAGGAGTAGGGGGAGCTCCTAGCATTGGGACTTGAATTACCCTGTAGCCTACTTTATAGTAGATATCCCCACATTGACAACACATATATTCTTTACACAGGCTCCCTGTTGTAGTCCCCTCTGACATGGTTGCTATACGAGCTAGGGTGTGTAAATTAAGTTCCTTTTCATATGCTTCCTTTGCCATGGCTAGTTCTTGCTTGTATGCTTCCAGTTCAGACTTTAGAAACTCATTTTCTTGCAAAACATAGGCCATTGTTGGTTCTGGTTGAGGGATGACTAGTTCTTGTGTGGCAGTCATAGCCTCACTAGTTGGTTCTTGTGGAGCATCTACAGGAATGGCAGTTGATTCTTGTGTTTCAGCTTCTTGATGTAAGGAAAGTAATGTTGCAGCACCCTGAACCTCTGATTCCTATATCTCAGTATCAGTATCAGCAGCTGGTTCTTGTGTTTCAGCTGTAGCTGGTTCTTGTGTGGAAGCTATGGTTGGTTCTTGTGTTTCAGCCACTGAATGAGTAGTTGGTTCTTGTGTTTCAGTTATTGAATGAGTAGCTGGTTCTTGTGTTTCAACTATTGAATGGGTAGCTGGTTCTTGTGTTTCAGCTACTGTATGGGTAGTTGGTTCTTGTGTTTCAGCTACTTGATTTGAAACAAGTGATGTCGCAACACCCTGGGCATCTGGTTCTTGTGTTTCAATTCCTGTGGGTGGAATAGGCAAAGATTCCGGGATCTGGGAGGTTGGAGGTGTATGGGGTATTAGTCAGATGGGTTGGGGATCTAGGGTAGTGGCAATAATGGCTGGCCTTGTTGAGTCCTGTGTTCGTTTTCTTTGTAAGAAGGGCAGAAAGAAGGGAATTTTCTTTCGTTTACATGGGGATTTTTCCTCAATGATGGGGCAGGGGAAATTGTCCGACTCAGAGTCATCGCTAAGAATATGAAGGGCGGGAGTGGATGATTCTGGTAAAGTATGAGGCGGGCTTGGTATGACATGGGGGTTAATTGGACTGATTGGTTCTGTAGGGTTTTGGGGTTGTTGTTCCTGGAGGTTTTCAAGAATTTCAGCAGCTTCTTGGGGGTTTATGGGTGGGTTGTTTAGTGGAGGGTTTTGTTGGGAAAAACCCTTTAGATAAGCAGTTGGACGAGACGGTGATGGGTAAGTGAAAGGGTGGGATCTTTATCCTTTTTGCAGTAGTGCGCCATATTTTTAAGACAATCAAGCAAATAATAAGGAATATTCACCCTTCTATTATGCCGTAAATGAGACAATAGGATGAAATCATGCTGGTAGACTACCTGGTATCGGCCTTCGTAGGTGAGGCAATGTTTGACGAATTTTGCAACTTTCGGCCATGGAGGCGGCAAGGAGCTGAGTCGGATACCCCGACCTTTGGGTTCAATTTGTTCTTCTGGGAAGAAGAAGTTCTGCTGGGCATTCCGAATGATATGTTTATGGCTGAACATGCGAATGCCATTGGTAGGGAGACCCAAAACTTGTGCTATATCCTCTTTTGTTACTGAAATTCGGACCCCTTGAATAATGTAATGGTATTCTTGAAGGTTTTGAGCGAATTGTAGAACCTGTTGTTCATCATACCCCTGGAGTCTCTGAAAATAACTGAGCCATCCTGCCTATTGAAAATTTTGATAAGCTTCTGGATACAGTTATAATAGGGTTGTTGTGGCAGGTTCGTACCGTAGAACAGAGCCTCCCATAGCTACCATCTCGGTAAAATATGTCGTCAAAGAGTTTTAGTAACAGCTTCTGCGCAGAGTGAGTTTTCCAAGTGAAGGTATGCAAATGGTGGTAAAGCACGTGAAAGGATGGTAAAATAGGCATGGTGGTGGTGAATTCGTGTGAAATGATGGTATAAAAGGTTTGATATGTCCTCCCCTCCCATCAAGTGCGGCTAATAATGATTGCACTCGAGTGGGCATAATGATTTGGAATCTTCTCATTAACTATAGCTTAACTGTATTACATAAAATTTACATTCCTCGCCTTACCTTCTAATTCGTGCTGCAAACAAAATATAATGCCTGTCCACGATAGTTATGCAGTGGTTGTGGTGGAGACTTTTGATTTGTTAAATGAATTGTATTAAGGATTTTTTGACTGGAAGGACAAACTATAGTATGAGAGCACAAAATATTGCTGACAGGTAATGTTGAAAAGTTGGTGTTTCAGCAACAGAAAAGAATGGGGTGAAACAATTGTTGGACGGTGTTGTTTCGTCGATGAGGAAATGTGAAGAACTGTTGAACAATGGTGTTTCAGCAACAGGAGAAACGGGGCGAAACAATTGTTGGACGATGTTGTTTCGTCGATGAGGAAATGTGAAGAACTGCTGAACAATGGTGTTTCAGCAATGGGGAGAAGCGGGGAAAAACAATTGTTGGACGGTGTTGTTTCATCGATGAGGAAATGTGAAGAACTGCTGAACAATGGTGTTTCAGCAATGGGGAGAAGTTTTCTGCAATGGTGTTTCAGCAATAGGGGAAATGGTAAAAGGTTGTTGACAGTGGTGTTTCAACAACAGAAAAGAAAGGGGCGAAACAATTGTTGGACGATGTTGTTTCGTCAATGAGGAAATGTGAAGAATTGTCGGACTGTAGTGTTTTGGCAATAGGGAGAAGGCGAAAAGTTGCTGTGAATGGTGTTTCAATAATAGGGAAAGCAAAAAAGTTGTTGAACAGTGGTGTTTCAACAATGGGAAAAATCAAAAAGTCGTTGAACGGTGGTATTTCAGCAATGGGAAAGCTTGTCTCTTCGTAAAATAGAATCGTCCTTTCCTAATAGCCTATGCTTTGATCAGGAATCTGCAAAAATCGATTCTAACATGGTCTTTCTTGACAGGGATTATTAGTAAATAAAATCTAATCTAATACTAAATAAATTAACTTAAAAGAATTAATTGCAATGAGGGGTAGAAGCCCCCTCTAAGAAGAGGTAATGGGAGTCTGCCATGCATGCGGCCTTAAAATCTTCTTTGGAAATAGGGCGCTGGTACAGATGGAGCCAATGACCATTTACAAGTAACAGTGTTTTAGAGTCATCGATTGTGAGGAGCCTTACTGTTCCATTGGGGAAAATAGTGTCTACTTCGTAAGGTCCAAGCCATGTTGTACGTAGTTTCCCTTGAAATTCTTTGAACCGGGATTCATACAGTAGGGCCCAATTACCTTTTTGGAACTGCTTGTTCTTGATAGTTTTGTCATGCCATTTTGATCTTTGTTGTTGAATTATGGTTGTCTGTTGAATGGCATCTAGTCTTT
>JZKD02S2015911.1:16765-27151 GCA_000966675.3 Picea glauca
GAATGTTCTTCATGGGGGCTACCCCTCTAGGAAGATCACCAATAGGAAATCCTAATGTAGAGAAAGAATTTTCATCATTTACCTCTCCTTCAGGACCTGCCTGTTCTTCGTGATGAAATTCTTCATTGTACTCATCCATTTTTTCTTCTTTCTGCTCCCTTGCTGCGCTTTCTCTGTCCTCAATGTTTCCTGCTAGTTTCTGGACTGTCTCAGGACTCCAAACTTCTTTTCCTATTTCATTTCTTGAAATGAAGGCTGGGACTTTTGTTTCCGAAGGTTTGGTCATTGAGCAGCAGATTCAGACTTTGATATAATCTCGTCAATGTAAGTCTTTCTTCCTCCTTTTCCTTTTCCCTTGCCACCTGTAGGGTCAGTATTTTTGGGGTCTCCGTGTCCTTCCATGCAATCTTTGTATCTGAAAAATCATAAGTGCTTTTGAAATCTAAAATTACCTTCCCCGACAACGGTGCCAAAATGTTGGTCACTATAATTGCTTAATTAATTTAAACAATCAAGTGCTACATAAATTGTCAACCCAGGGAAGTCTGTTATTTCAAAGGTAACCACGCACTATATATGCTCAATTCCAAAAGCAACCTAGAGTTGTAGTAAATGAAACTATATTAATTACACTTTCCTTGAATGAACTGAAGTTCTAACTGGAATTACATAAAAGCAACCTACTTATTGCAGAGCTTAAAGAGATTATTAATCTAAATAATCCTGGATTACATTAAAATAACAACTGCAACAGGAAAGAACAACTATTATGTAACCAGAGAACAGGACCCTATTCCCAAGCAGGAACTTCAGTACTTTTTTTTTTATTAACACACTTTCATGAACTCATTAATGCATTGAAGGCTAACTATTCTAATAGAGAACAAGACCCTAATTCCTTCCTTTAAGCAGGAACCTTCAGCATGAGTCTCTGATTATCACACTCATGAAAATAATTGAAAGCTAACTACTTCTAACAGAGAACAGGACCCTAATTCCTTCCCTTAAGAAGGAACCTTCAGCACCAGTCTCTGATTAGCACACTCATGAAAATAATTGAAAGCTAACTACTTCTAACAGAGAACATGACCCTAATTCCTTCCCTTAAGGAGGAACCTTCAACACCAGTCTCTGATTAGCACACTCATGAAAATAATTGAAAGATGACTAATTCTAATAGAAAACAGGACCCTAATTCCTTCCCTTAAGCAGGAACCTTCAGCACCGGTCTCTGATTACCAAACTTCATAAATCTATCACACAAGATTGCTAATGAAAATGATTAACAATTAACCAAGCATGAACTTCATGAAAACAATGTAACGTTCAATAAAACAGAGTTCTTAACAAGACAGAGTTCAGTAGTGTTTCAGCAAAGAAAAAATTAATCAAGGCAAAAACAAAGATCACACTAACACACTATAAAACTAATGGGTGAATCTTGTGAAGAAGGTGGGCCCTCCCTTCTCACAAGATTCCCCTGAGACGAAGAGGCTCGAGAAGGATTCTCAAAACAGTCTTTTATTCATCTATCAATGTATCATATTACAATCTGAAAATGAAGTACGTCCTTCTCTGTGAAACTTTCTTAATACAAAAACTGGAGATTCTTTCGAATGATGATTTCCTCTTATTTAAAGAGGGAATCCCTTCGATACAATTGATCAAAAATTACAGATGTATATCTGAGTCCTATGAGTGATCAAGAGTGTAATATTGGCAAAAAGTATGGGCAAAAAGGTACATTGTGTGGTCCTAACAGGTCTCTAAAGAGAAAGGAGTTAGAATCGTTTTCCGATTTTTCCAAAAGATTAAATAAAATGTACAATAAAATCCCTGTTGAGATAAATCCCACAGAAACCTCTGCTAACATCACTTATGCTAGCGCCTTTGACCCCAATTTATGCCTCCTATTAAGAGAAAGAAGAGCTAACTCCTTGTCTCATATGCAATATGCAACCCTGGAAGTAGAATCCAATGTGTTGGCAGTTGACAAACTTTGGAGCAAAGCCGATAGAGACAGTGATTCAGATTATTTTCGGCACGAAATGAGAGCGGAGATATAATAAATAAATGCACAAAGATATTGCAGATATTAAATAATATAACATAAATGTATCAGAGATGAAACCATAAACACAGATATATAGTAATACATGATTTCTATTAATCAAAGAAATGTACAGAGACTGTAAAAATATATAGTGAAAGACTCGCTAGAATGGTGGCAACTTATCTCTAAGAAGAGATGTGACGGCTACTCGCATTCGCAAGAAGATGATTACAATGAGGCTCTGAAGGCCTTTTTACAATAAATGAGAATGCCAAAATTCCTATACATCCAAAAACCTAACCCTAGGAGATGAAGTGCCAAAATTCATGTGGGCCCCGTTTGGGTAAGCTAGTACATCAACTTCCCGGGGTCGTAACTTTTGCATACGATCTCTGTTTTACGCGTATGATAGCTCATTGGAAAGGTATCATCGAGGAGATTCATTTCGGAGGCTCAATTATGCCTTCGAATATCACTGAGAACCTGGATCTCGAAAAACCTTCATTTAGGCCCTCAAAATGGCCCCGGAACTTAAAACCTGCTAAAAATAGTAAATTGCCAAAATTGCCAGAAAGATGTTTTGAGCCAGTTGGAAAAGGTAGGTGGAAATCAATATCCTCCTAGATCAGACAGAGTAAGAGGAATATCTAAGGCCTCAACCTCTATTTATTCTACATCCTACCCTCAAGTAGATGAATTAACCAAGATGGAAAGTCCATGTCTGCAGAGATGGAGAAAATGAAAACAAAAGGGAAGAAGACATACAAAAACCCCCAAAACAATGATAACAGAGGTAAATTCAGGAGGTTGAACAACAATGATCCTCATATTATATCGAGGGAACAAAGGGACAGAGATAGAAAAGATTAGAAGATCCAGACTCCCCTTCAAAATAACCTTGTTATTGATGAGGAAAGGGAAGAAGAGGAGCTTGACCCTGAAATTCACTGTATTGGAGACACCTCCCCATTTCCCCATTTGACTCAATCCACATACGAGGAATCCCTTTTGAACATTCAAATAAATGAGCTAAGGAAGGATGAAAAGGACAATACCACTCCCAACATATACAACCTCCAATCCAAGAGGAAAATAGAAGAGTCTAACATCCCTGCTCAGCCTCCCAGAGTAGAGAAGCCTGCTAAGCATGCGACAAATACCACCAAGGAAAAGAAATCTCAGGATCCCTTGCCAGTAGCCAAATACCCCATCCTATAGGTGAGATAAATTATGAAACCCTCTTCCTCCTTTAGCTTTGAGCATGAAATTCAGAAGATTAGAATCCCTATCCCCTTGGCAAATCTAGTCAAGCACGAAGACTTCAAAAGGTCCCTCTTTAAGTTGTTGAAGTCCTAACCACCCTGTCATTACATAGACTCATTAAACCTCCAAGATGAAAATCATACAGTCATATTAGGTCCTATGGCAAAAGACATAGATTATTCATCCCCTCCCTTCTACACATCCCTCAACATACATGACAAGGTGTTGCACAACTGTCTGATGGATTCAAGGGCTTTCCATAATTTTATGCCCAAAACTATCATGGAATAATTAGGACTGGAAGTCACAAAGGCTTATCATGATTTGTATTCTTTTGACTCGAGGAGAGTGCAATGTATTTGGGTCATGAAATATCTGGTGGTAACAATATTTCAGCTGCCCATGAAAAGTGTAGTCATGGATATCATGGTGGCTAATGTTCCTCCCAAGCTTGGCATGTTGTTGTCAAGAGCTTAGATAAAAGGACTTGGGGGAACCTTGTAGATAGACCTCACATGTGATACCATTCCAGTCTTTGGAGGGGATCATAGGAGATTGTATAGAGAAGCTCAGTTGGCCTACATCGGCAGTGATGAAGTCGATCCCACTAACCATCCTATCTTCGCCCTTGACACTGATATGGGATCTAGCATATTGAAGATCATTAATTCTCCTGAGCCTCCTCTTAAACTTAGAAAAAATCCCATTTCTTTTCATGAAGAGTTTTCCCCCACCACCTCTATTTGGAAGATGTTCTTTGATGGAGCCTCTTCTAGGGAGGGTGTTGGTGTTGGACTGGTATTTATTTCACCAGCTCAAGAAGCCATACAACTATCCTACAAGCTAGAATTTGAAGCTACCAATAATATAGCAGAGTATGAATCTCTTGTGTTGGGATTAAGGGCTGCAAAGGACATGGGGATTGAAGAGATATCTGTGTTTGGATATGTTGAACTGATTATCCTGAAGATCATAAATATTTATCAAGCTAAGCATCCCAGGATTAGGAGTTACAAAAATGAAGTATGGGACCTCATTGACAGTTTTTTCCTAGCTTTCAACATATCATTTATTCCAAGAGGAGAAAACATTGTGGATGATTCTCTGGTTGTTTCAACAAGCAATTTTAGAGTTCCTCTACCACCTAAACTCAGGTACAATGTAGAAGTGAGATATAGACCCTCTATACCTGATCATTTCAAGCATTGGAAAGTGTTTGAAGATGATATTGAAATCAAAAGATTCCTGGAGACTGTTGATGAGTTTTCATCATTACATATTGATCAAGATCCTCATCCTGAAATAAATCCTCATACTAGTGCGCTTCTGAACAAAATTGTTGACCATCATATTGTTCAGTTGCCCAACAATCACATTCCAAAAGGACTGGTTCCTTTGGAAATATTATTTGATAAAAATGATGTGGTAGCAAAGGGTAAAATCTCAAATGATGATGTTGATGCAACGAAGTGCAAAATTGGCACATAGAAGGAGCCAAAGATTGTCAAATTGTCAAGCAGATTGACAGGAAAGCAGAGGGCCAGGTACACTCAGCTACTAAAATAATTCACTGATGTGTTTTACTGGACATACAAATACCTCATGATATATGACATAGTTGTCATTGAACATAAGATTCCACTGAAAGAGGAGGCCAAACCATTTAGAAAAAAATTAAGATAGATAAACCCTATGTGGCTGCCTATTATGGAAAGATAGGTAAAGAAGCTACTGGATTCCCAAATCATCATGCCCTTGAGATATTAATAGTGGGTGGCCAACCTGGTCCCAATAAGGAAGAAGAGTGGGGAAATGAGACTTTGTGTCGATTTCAAAAACCTGGACAGGAGCTCAAGGAAAGACAACTACCCCTTGTCGAATATGGAACACATATTAAAAAGGATAACTAGCGCATCTAGGATATCCATGATTGATGGATTTTTAAGCTACAATGAGATCTCGGTCCTGCCTGAGGATAGAGAAAAAATGACCTTCACCACTCCCTGGGGCACCTTCATGTATGCCGAAATTCCTTTTGGGTTGATGAACGCAGGGGAAACCTTTCAGCGAGCCATGGACATAGCCTTCATTGGGGAAAAAGATAAATTTGTCGTCATCTACCTGGATGATATAACTGTGTTTTCCAGATCTTATAAAGAGCATTGTCAACATATGAGAAAGTCTTCTCAAAATGCAGAAAGTTTGTTCTTTCCCTCAATCCCAAAAAATCCTTATTTTGCATGCATGAGGGAAATTTGTTGGGGCACATAGAATTAGCTAGAGGAGTAAGCATTGATCCCAGCTAGATGGAAGTAATCCAAGCCATATCACCCCCCATATCTAAGGAAGTCCAGTCCATCCTGGGAAAAATGAATTTCTTGAGGTTTGTTTGTAATTTTGCTGAATTGGTAAAGCATATCACAACAATGCTTAGTAAGGAGAACGAAGTAAAATGGACTATTGAGTCTAGAGAATCCTTCAACCAAATCAAGAGGTCATTTATTGAGTCACCTATGCTTATCAGTCCTAATTATTCCAAGGATTTTTTGATCTTTTCATTTTCCTCTTTTGACACAGTGGTAGTTATTCTATTGCAGAAGAATACTGAAGGACTAGAGCAACCCATTTCATTTTTCAGCAGAGCATTGAGGGATGCCAAAATCAAATATGACCTTATGGAGAAGAAGGCCTATGTCTTGGTCAAAGCTCTCAAAGATTTCAGAATTTATATTTTGCAGTCAAAAGTTATCACATATGTTCCTGCAACTGTTGTTAAGGAAATTCTCATTCAACCAAACATATATGGAAGGAGGAGCCACTAGATTGCCAAAATCCTTGAATTTTTTCTAGAGATCAAGCCCACCAAATTGGTGAAAGGCCAAGGTTTATCCAAGTTGTTGGCTGAATTTAATTGCAAAACTTTGGGAATTAAATTCATCAATTATAAAATCAACAGGTTGAGGTGGTCAATGAAGACCCTCAAAGTGGTCCTTCCTTAGCAAGGTGCACCTGGTACGAAGACGTTATATTTTTTCTGTAGGAGTTGCGACCTCCAGATGGAATGGAAAGAAGTAAGGAAAGGGTTTTAAAACTTAAAGAAATCATGTATTGCCTTATTGACCAGGTTCTATATTGGAAGGGCCCTATGGGAGTGCTCTTAAGATTTCTGGACCCATCGGAGGCCCAAAGAATTATATTTCATTTCCATGACAACCTATGTGGGGGACACCACTTCTAGAATACCATAGTCTACAAAATTCTCAGGGTTGGGTACTACTGGCCCACTTTATTCGTTGATGTCTGCACAAATATCAGAGCTTGTATTAAATGTTAGAAATTTTTGGGAAAGCAATAGCTCAAGTCCCAGCCATTAAAACCTGTGCTAGCTTCAGGACCGTTTCATTAGTGGGGACTGGATTTCATTGGGGAAATTCATCCTACTTCAAGTGGACAACACAAGTGGATATTAAATTCTATAGATTATTTCACCAAGTGGATATAAGATATTCCCACGAGGAGTGCTTCTCATAAAGTGATCATCGATGGAAGCAGTGTCCCAATTAGAGCTTGGGAGATAACCACATTTCTGATAGGAATCATGGTATCTCGTGGGACCATAGTAGAATGGGCCATATAAAGAGTAGCAATTGAGTGAGATCCAATTAACAACTGGTCTGAAATGATGGTGACATTAATGGTGGTTCCAGTAAAATATTTTAAAGGTACCGTATAGGTAACAAACGTCTCAGGCACTTGTGATGTCGTAGGTCGATCAGGATTCACTCCTAGGTTACCGTATAGATCATGTACTGTCAAAGGGATAGAACCAAAACTAGAAGTTCCAAAAGTGTGAACCAGGGTCCTAAATTATGCACTTTGAAAAAATGGATCCTCTACTCTAGATCCTGTGTTGGGTCCAGTAGGTACTTCAAAATTTTCATCAACAATAATTTATCCTGATGAATTCATCCAAAGCGTATGTGGATTTAATATAAAACTCAACGCTGGATTAACAGGGAGGTGGAAATCCTCTAAGGAGTTCAAAACAATTCAAAATCCTTCCAAAGAGTGTGTGCTTCCAACCTCAAAATCTACTTCATTGTTGACTACTCCCTCAAGAGAGCCTTCTGGTGAGTTAGGAGGCAAAGGTTGGTAACCTTCTGAATCTTCTGGGGGTATCCCTTGCATCATAAGTGAATGACGAAGGACAATGTTTCTTGAGCCGAGTAGAGAACGAATAAAATCTATTGTTGACTAGAGGAAACAAACAAAACTCAAAAATCTAGGAATCAAACCAAGTAAACAAACCTTCTTATTTCTAAGTCACTAGTTGGTGATGAAATCCAATGTTGTGAAATAAAGACAAGAAGGGGTTGGGATAAGCAGGTGGAAAATTTATGTTGACGACCTGTTTAACGGACTTAAACCTTGGTGCAAGCTCCCACACAAAATCATGGGTATACCCTCCAAGGAGCCTGAGTGAGTTTGGCCAATGTCAATTCCAGGTACTGTGAAGACTTGACCCTCCACAATCACCTTGTGTAAAGACCCTAAAGAGATAGGCTACTAAGGTTACCAAATACAATAGTAATTCCTGGGGAAACAATCGACAGTCTGATCCATGTGCAAAGTCAGGGTATCTAGCCCTAAATAAACTCAAAAGGCTTTGACTCATAATTGTGGGTATACCTTCAAGCGACCCCCATAATACATGCAATATCTACACCAATACCAACAAAGCAGGGTGAGTAACTCTGCTAGTCTTAATGCGACCTTAGGTTTGACCCTTGTGTGAGAAGGGCTTCCCAAGACAAAATGCAACAATTGGATTTGAACTCTCCCTACCACAAGATACTATTGTGTGTTTTTATGCTTTGGAGAGTGTGCCTTACAACCTATTCCAAAGCGCTATTCTATCTAATGTTGGTGAAAAAGATCCCTAGAAAATAAAATTTACTAATAAATTTTAAATTTACACCGTGTTTTAGAGGCTATTGCTTACTCAAAAAGGGATATGGAAGTGAAACTGTTGATGTTGTGACCTTGACCCAATAAAAATGAAAAAAGAGATGAATGTACAATTTTCAATTCAATGAACTTTAGTTCCAGTAGGGAGAAGGTATTTCTTTTGAAGTACAACAAGCTACCAATTGCAATTCCTAATTCTGAATGAACACAATTCCAAACAATCATGAACTACGAATTTTCTAATTTCTTCTCTTTAAAAATATTTCGAATGTAAAAAATTTCTTATGAGAGATTACTAAAAGAATAGGTGAATTCAGTTCTTCCTTTACAAAACAAAATCAGAGATGTGATAACGGAAGGGAAATGTAATCCAAGAAAATCAAGACATTCTCAACACAATTCCCAAATCAAATTCACAATGTAGACACAAATGAAAAAGACAAGAAAACATTTTGACATAAGAAAGAAAAAAGAGTTTCTTAATAAAAAACCAATCTGACAAACAAAATGAATCCAAAACTCAGAACAAACCAAAGACCCTTTGTCAAACAAGCACTCAAATCAAGATCTGAGATTATATCCTTGTGACAATGAGAAAAAGTAAAAAACTTGCAAAATGTAAAGAAAGACTTTCAATCACCAAAAACCAATCAAAAGTAAGTTTTAAACTTAGAAATAAATCAAACATGGGCACAGGAAGTTCACCCCAGACTACCAAGGCAAATCTGGGTGGCAAAAGACAAATGACTAACTTCATCAAAACCTATAGGAGTCGTCGCAGGCTGGGTATAGGACACAGAGCAATGAGCTAAGGTCATCGTAGGCCACTGGAAATGTAGAGTGCAATATCATTGCACTGGATTGGCTAGGCAGAGAGCGATGTCTCAGGGTCATCGCAGACTGACAATAAGGTATAGTGTAACGATCTCTATAAATTTGAAAAAATTGGAAGAAAGACAAAAAATCCAAAGGAACTTCTAAACCCATGGAGTCTAAATGGATCACCGACAGACTCAGAGAATGAAATTTATCAGAAGAAGGCAAGCTAAAGGAAAATGGGAAGAAAAAAATCAAAAGGAGGTCATATCCCCAGTATGATCACCAATTGTTTTATGGTACTTATTGATAAATGTAGACATAAACAAATCTCCCTAGATCCACCTAGATCTAGAACAAAACATAACAGAACATGATGCTTTCCCTAAGCTTTGACGATTGAGTTTACTATTTAACAAGATATGGGCAACATACCGTTTAAATATCACTTCCTCTTTCCATTGTCCTAGCTCCACTCCAATGTTCCTGTGATATTGAATCTACAAGGGAACAAAAGACAACCAAAGTGAAAGAAATAATATACTCAACGAGAACCTATGTATGTGATCAATGAATCATACAATAAAACAAGATGAGTTTTATGGGAAAGAAACATATCATTGTATTATATAATAGTGAAAGTGGAGATTACAACCAAGGCCTTGATGTCACAAGGTCCCCTTATGATGACCCTTTTCTCCAACACACACACTTAGTCCAATATTGAATGAAGAAGATCCACAATGACTTGATGAACTACAATGAGGTTCTCAAGAATGATCCAATGCAGAACTCTCCATGCAATATTAGCTTATTCAACCTTCATTAACCTTAAAATCAACCTTAACCTTTTCCATGAGAAATCTCTCTTTATATAGGGGAAATAGATATGGTTAAAGAGATTGGGATTGTTATCACATGGTTTGTAGGAAAGGTCCAAGAGCTTGAGTCAGGGCTTGAAACCGGCGTAACAGGAGCTTGCCCACCCACTTTCACCTCGATGGGGAGCTCTTTCTATTCAGGAGGGAAAGTCCAAGGGAGACGTCCCTAAGGCAATCTGGATTAAGGAAGGCTAAAGAGAAAAGGCCAAGTCAAGGAAAACCCCTTCCACAGATTGCTTCCCAAGAAGAGATAGTCAAAGAGAACAATCTACTGATGAAAAGAACCTGTTTGCGAGACAAGACAAAGAGACAAACTAGAATGTGCTTGCAGTGGGTTAGTACTTCATAAAATCAATGATTATCTCCAAGTGTATATATGAGCAATAAATAGATATAATTATTGAC
>JZKD02S2015922.1:16484-38767 GCA_000966675.3 Picea glauca
TGAGCCCATTCCAATATATTGTGATAATACAAGTGCCATTAGTATCTCAAAAAACCCGGTGATGCACTCCAAGACTAAGCACATTCCAATCAAGTATCACTTTCTATGGGAATAGATTGCAGAAAAGAACATCAGAGTTGAGTATGTGGGAACAAAAGAACAAGTGGCAGATATATTTACAAAACCACTTCCACGGGAAGCCTTTGAACATCTTCGCCAAAGAATTGAAGTTATTTATACTCCAAAAATGAATGATTTTTGAATTCTTATCTTATGTCTTAGATGTACATGAGGATGCACCATAAGAGGACAGTCTGTCAGGGGGAGCAGCCCCGGATGGAAAGATACCTTTGCCATTCATGACAAAGGGGGAGAGATTTATCAGATGCAGAGGATAGAGGCATGGTTTCAAGGGAAGAATGAGTGATATGATTTCAGTGTTGCATCAAAGTGTTTCCATCAATGACAAAGGGGGAGATTGTTGATTAAGGTTGGCTGTTGACGACATGGACATCAACTACGCCGTCCATAGGATTGATCAATATTCATTCGTGTGAGATGAACAGGCTCTTTCAATTCCTCCGTGGAATCTTTTCTAAAAACCTGATCCAAAGGTCTTTAATTCACACACATGGATTTTCTGCACTAAGTCGTGATCTTCCCCGACTCAGTTTTGGGTTTCGGGGTTTCGTGATCCCCACCGTCAAGAGTTCCTATCCTCTTGAGCTCACGAAATCTGATTCGCCGATGTGCTCCATTCCATCCTTAGCTCCTCCTGGCTATTCCCTGTTCCATGTGACCCCTTCTCATAAGACCATAGCCTTATGTCTTTCGGAATTTAGGGTTTCGTCTTTTCTAATGTCGAGAACCTCTGTCCCCTCGAACTCCCGATCACCGATATACTGATACGCGCTTTATTCATTAGCCCTCCTAGCTAAGCTCCTGGCCTATATGACCACTATCCCCTCATGACCAAATTCATATTCATTTCAGGGTTTTCAAGCCTTCAAATGTCGCAATGGATTTGACCACAGGATTCCCGATCCTCTGAATCTCGATTCTCCAATATGGCTCTCCTATCGGTGCCTTTTGTGAAGGCCTTCACTTGCTGCCATGCGTCCCTTCAAGATGGATGACCCTGATCCAATATTCACAATTTCATGACTTTGAATGTCTCAGGCGCCTCGTCTCCAGAACTCGCGAAATGTCGAACTCCGATGCTCCGATATACTGAAAGCTGGCCCCTCGATGGCACTTCCTCCTTCTTGTCGGGGTTTCGGACTTTGCGATTTTGAAGTACAAGAGTATCCTGTACTCAGGACATCTGAAATGCCTATCCTCGACTCTCTTCAGATCTCCACCATGTGTCTCCTCAAATGAATGGTTCCAATCCTTCCCAGGACCTTTACCATGGAGATTCCTGATCTCTTGTCCTCGTGACTCCCAATTTCATGATTGTTGAAGTCCTAAGATCCCGATTCCTTTAAGACTCTCCTTTGCAATCCTAATTCCAGATCTTTGAAATGGATGATCACTCGACATGCTTCCTCCCTCAAACAAATGGCTCAGATTCTTTCGCTGTATCAGAACTTGACATGTCCCGACCTCATCGACCTCAGGACCTCCAATATCCCGAGTGCCGATATCCCTATGCCAAAATGCCCCTCGGGACTTTCACCTCGACTATTCCCAATGGTAAAACCTGTGCAACTCCTGCCTGATCCGATGGATGACGAGTAATTAGACCAAGATCCAATGGTATAGATCTGTTCTTCCTGCGTGATCCTCCTACTTCTCCCTGGATGTGAAAATCAATGGTCCAGATCTCTTCCTCCTGCCGATCTGACTGCTGTTGTTCTCTCCTGAGCTTGTGCACACCTTCTTCCCATGACTTGGGAGAATTTTGAAAGCCAAAGGCCTCAACCTTTACCCCCTTTCACCTCTGCGAACTCCTCACTCTAAGTTTTTGCCAGTGCATAAAAACGTTGTTCCTCCTAAGCTTTTACTCCCGAATCCTCAAAGGATTCTCTGACTTCTGTGCCTCTGTAGAATCTTTGCCTGCACACTCAGTGTTGTCTCTCCTGAGCTTCTTAACACTCTGACCCCTACGAGATTTTATCTTTCTTCCCTTCTCCTACAGATTGAGAATGTAATGCCCTCCTGGCTCTCTATTTTCTCAAGTAGCCTCTTGCTGAGCCTATCAGGGTGTTCAACAACCCTGTGAAGATCCCTCAGTGGATTCTTCCTCTAAATTCAAGAACTCAAAAAGTTCTCTCTTCCTGTGCCTATCTGCACACTGTCTCTATGTCCTCCTAGTAGAGTATCTTCCTCTAGAACTTCCAGCAGTTCTATCTCCTTCTCCTGTGCACCTATGCACTCGCTTGATGTCCACTTGGTAGAGCTCTTCAGAATCCTTAGTGATTCTAATTCTCCTTAAGAACTCATAGCAGAGTTCTCCTTCAGCACCCTGTGCCTATGCTTAATGCCCCCCCTGGTAGAGTTCTACATAACTCCTCAGAGATTATGTCTGTAACTATGTCTTCTTCCACACAGCCTTACCTCCTGAGGTGTTCAACAACCTCATAGGTCTTTTCCTGAGTTGTTGATTTCAGTTGTGTGCTCACCTGGCACATCTTTGTCTGAATCTGCAGAGTTCAGATATGCAACCTCTATGCATGGCTATCAGAACCTGTAGCATTCTATCACCACCTCCTGGTGCGAAGCCTCAAAGACCTCTCAAGCCTGAAATCAACAACTCCTTCAATGTATAAACACAACATACATTCACAGCATATAAAGAACACTCACAGACATCCACATGACACAGAAATATATGTAGGAAAAACTGCTTCTATTTATATTAAAATAGAAAATGCCTATTTTTACAAGGTGTTCCTGAGCATGACCTATAACAAGGTCTCGTCTCCTTATCTGCTGCTCTCTCACAGATTCTCTTCTCTCCTCTCTAAGCTAGATCTACCCACTGCTAAAGAGATACAATTAATCTTTTACCTGAGGGGGCTCTTTGAGCGCTTCCCTCCAATCTACCTACCCTATTCAATTGCATTGAACGAGATGTCTAGTCTGATATCGGATCTAGATATCATCCATACAACATTTAAGACCGATCCTATCTACAGCCTGGACAAAGGCACGGCTCCACAGCTCAACAACCTACGCATTTAATTACTTTAAATTCAAATTTTAAATGAGGTTGCGCCTCTCTTAGATGCATGATTTGAATCTGCTGACTTGGCTAGCTGGCTGGCTGGATGATGTGGAGAGATGATCTAGCATCATACTCAGCTACAAAATTCATGAGCTCCTTCTCATGAGATTCCCATCTCAGCTGTGGGAATCCTCGTGGATCCCAAATCATCCTTTGGAGCTATTCATCTGCTCTGTCTCCTTTATGTCATTGTTGTTGCGCTACTGCTGCTACTGCTTCTTCTTTTCTGCTCAGCTGCTCCTCACTAGTATTCCTTGTTGACCTCAACATCAACCTTCTGATCACCTCGATCGCTTCATCCAACTATTCCAATGGCTAGCTCTATTTTTCTAGTATCCCCAACTACAAAAATTTTCTACAATTGGGTAGATCATCATGATCTCCCATGTTTTATTCTTCATCAGCTTCCAACTTCACCTGTTGGATGTGCACACCCTGCACCTTCACCCTTCTCTCCAGGACTTCAATTTGATCATACAGATCAACAAAGAAAATGTTGTCTGCCTCTTCTTCTTCTGCTGCTGCAAACTCCCATGTTGCAGTATTTTCAGTCTCCTAACCGAAAATACTAAGGCATTCCTCAGAGTGCTCATCATCCTCTTCTACTTCCTTTTCTATCAGCTTCAATACTACAACTTCCTTTATTTCGCCTTCTTGGCTGAAAGTGTTGAGCCACTCCTCTGAATGCTCATTTTCTTCATCGCTTGCTTCTACTTATGCTTGGGCAGTCTCATACAACTACTCCAATTCTTCCTTGACAGTCACAGCTGACTCTTCTTCTGTTGTTGTTGCATCTGCAACACAAATTTCTGCCTCCTCTCGGGAAAATGATAGGAATATTCCAATTCCTCCAATCATCATAAGGCTCCTCAGATTGTCTTCTTAGATGGTGCAAGTTTTTAACTTGTCATCATCTTCATTCAAATGGCTTGAAAAACCACATGAATCTTCCTCCTCTGTCATCTGCACATGTTGATCTAAACTCATCTCTGAGTTCATGAGACCCACAGATAGTGTCATCTACTCTATCAGCTCTTCTGGCTGATTCCAACTCATCTTCTCATCCCTGCCCACCTGGCAATATGGGGTGCTTATGTTGCTCTCCTAGTTGTCCATGGAATCAATTGATTCCATCTCTATTTCCTTGCCCACCTGGCAAACTGGAAACCTTTCAATGCCCTCCTAGTAGTCTGTGAGATCCCCTAGTGACCTCATTTCACTGCCCAGTTGGCAATGTGAAATTCCCTGGCTATCCTCCTGACAGTCTGTGAGATCCCGCAGTGATCTCATCTCATTGCCCACCTAGAAAACTAGAATTTCTTCTCTACCCTCCTAGCAGTTCTTGAGATCTTCAGCCAATCCCAATATTTTCTCTTCATGATGGAGACCTCTCCCAGTCTCTGGTTCGCATACCTGAACCATCTCCTCAGGTCCATTGAGTTTTTCAGCATACCTCAACCATCCCTTAATTTTACTTTCGACTTCTTCATGGGCCATTCATATACCCATCTCGGCTTGGATTTCTGTTGCATCCACAATTAAATTTCTTCTATGTATACCCTTATTTCAGCAAGCTCTTTATCCATTTTTGCAATCTCTTTATCCATTTATGCAAGATTTCCTACCTTGCTCTTCCTTCGAGCATGCCTATGGTCTTCANGCCTCTCGATGGCGCTTCCTCCTTCTTGTCGGGGTTTTGGAATTCGTGATTCTGAAGTACAAGAGTATCCTATACTCAGGACCTCTAAAAGGTCAGTCCTTGACTCTCTTCAGATCTCCGCCACATGTCTCCTCAAACAGACAGTTTCGATCCTTCCTAGTACCTTTACCATGGAGATTCCTGATCTCCTATCCTCGTGACTCTAGATTTCACAATCGCTGAAGTCCTGATATCCCGATTCCTTCGAGACTCTCCTCTACAAGCGCAATGTTGGATATCTAAAATGGATGATCACTCGACATGCGTCCTCCCTCAAACAGATGGCTCAGATTCTTTCACTGTTTCGGAACTTGACATGTCCCGACCTCCTCGACCTCAGGACCTCCAATATCCCGAGTGTCGATATCCCGATGCCCAAATTCCCTTCGAGACTTTCACCTCAGCTATTCTCGATGATAAAACTCATGCATATCCTATCTGATCCGATGAATGACGGGTAATTGGACCAAGATCCAATGGTCTAGAATCGTTCTTACTGCGCGCTCCTCCTACTGCTCCCTGGACGTGAAAACCAACGGTCCAGATCTCTTCCTCTGACCGATCTGACGGCTGTTGTGCTCTCCTGAGATTGCACACACCTTCTTCCCATGACTTGGGATAATTTTGAAATCCAAAGGCCTCAACCTTTGCCCCCTTTCACCTCTGCGAACTCCTCACTTTGATTTTTCGCCAATGCACGTAAAAATGTTGTTTGTCCTAAGATATTACTCCAGAATCCTCAAAGGATTCTCTAACTTCTTCGCCTGCACACTCAGTGCTATCTCTCCTAAGGTTCTTAACACTCTGACCCCTACAGGATTTTATCTTTCTTCCCTTCTCCTGTAGATGGAGAATGCAACGCCCTCCTGGCTCTCTATTTTCTCAAGCAACCTCTTTCTGACCCTATTAAGGTGTTCAACAACCCTGTGAAGATCCCTCAATGGATTCTTCCTCTAAATTCTAGAACTCAAAGAGTTCTCTCCTCCTGTGCCTGTCTGCACACTGTCTCTATGCCCTGCTGGAAAAGTATCTTCCTCCAAAACTTCCAGCAATTATGTCTCCTTCTCCTATTCCCCTACGCACTCGCTCCATGACCACTTGGCAGAGCTCTTTAGAATCTTTAGTGATTCCGATTCTCCTTAATAAATCACAATAAATTTCTCCTTCAGCACCCTGTGCCTGTGCTCAATGCCCCCCCTGGAAGCTCTACATAACTCCTTAGAGATTTTGTCTGCAACTGTGTCTTCTTCCACACATCCTTACCTCTTGAGGTGTTCAACAACCTCATAGGTCTTTTCCTGAGTTGTTGATTTCAGTTATGTTCCCACCTGGCACGTCTTTGTCTGAATATGCAGAGTTCAGATATGCAACCTCTATGCATGGCTATCAGAACCCGCAACATTCTGTCACCCCCTCTTGGTGTGAAGCCTCAAAGACCTCTCAAGCCGGAAATCAAGAACTCCTGCAATGTATAAACACAACATACATTCACAACATATAAAAAACACTGACAAACATCCACATGACACAGAAATATATGCAGAAAAAAATGCTTCTGTTTATATTAAAATGGAAAATGCCTGTTTTTACAAGGTGTTCCTGAGTACAACCTGTAACAAGGTCTCGGCTACTTCTCTTTTTCTCTCTCACAAATTATCTTCTCTCCTCTCTAAGCTAGCTCTACCCACTGCTAAAGAGATACAATTCATCTTTTACCTGAGGGGGCTCTTCGAGCGCTTCCCTCCAATCTACCTACCCTGTTCAATTACATTGAATGGGCTGTCTTGTCCACTATCGGATCTAGATCTCAGCCATACAACCTTTAAGGCTGATCCTATCTACAGCCTACACAAAGGCACGGCTCCATAGCTCAACAAACTACACATTTAATTACATTAGATTCAAATTTTAAATGAGGTTGCGCCTCTCTTAAATGCGCGATTTGAATTCACTGACTTGGCTAGCTGGCTGGCTGGATGACATGGAGAGATGCTTTTGCATCATAATCCTTAGCTACAAAATTCATGAGCTCCTTATCATGAGATTCCCATCTCAGCTGTGGGAATCCTCCTGGATCCCAAATCATCCTCTGGAGCTATTCATCTGCTTCATCTCCTTGTTGTCATTGTTGCTGCACTGCTACTGCTATTGCTTCTTATTTTCTTCTCAAATACTCCTTACTGGAATTCCTTGTTGACCTCAACATCATCCTTCTGATTAACTCAATTTCTTCATCCAGCGATTTCAATGGATAGCTCTATTTTTGCAGTCTCCTTAGCTGCAAAATTTTTCTACAATTGGGTAGATCATCATGATCTCCCATTCTTTCTTCTTCATCAGCTTCCAACTTCACCTGTTGGATGTGCACACCCTGCACCTTCACCCTTCTCTCCAGGGCTTCAATCTACTCATACACATCAACAAAGAAAATGTTGTCTTCCTCTTCTTCTTCTTCTGCTACAAACTCCCTTGTTGCAGTCTTTTTAGTCTCTTGACCGAAAATACTGAGCCATTCCTCAGAATGCTCATCATCCTCTTCTGCTTCCTTTGTTATCAGCTTCAGTGCTACAACTTCCTTTCTTTTACCTTCCTGGATGAAAGCATTGAGACACTCCTTTGAATGCTCATTTTCTTCATCGCCTGCTTCTGCTTATGCTTGGGCAGTCTCAAACACCTTGCTCCAATTCTTCCTTGACAGTCACAGTTGACTGTTCTTTTGTTGTTGTTGCATCTGCAACATAGATTTCTGCCTCCTCTCAGGAAAATGATAGGAATATTCCAATTCCTCCAATCATCATAAGGCTCCTCAGATTGTCTTCTCGAATGGTGCAAGTTTTTAACTTGTCATCATCTTCATTCACATTGCTCGAAAAACCACATGAATATTCCTCCTCTGTCAGTTGCACATGCTAATCTAAAATCATCTCTAAGTTCATGAGACCCACAGATAGTCTCATCTGCTCTGTCAGCTCTTCTGGCCGATTCCAACTCATCTTCTTATCCCTACCCAGCTGGCAATATGGGGTGCTTCCGCTGCTCTCCTGGAAGTCCATGGAATCAACTGATTCCATCTCTATTTCCTTGCCCACCTGGCAAATTGGAAACCTTTCGCTTCCCTCCTAGCAGTCTGTGAGATCCCAAAGTGACCTCATTTCATTGCCCAACTGGCAATGAGAAATTCCCTGGTTGTCCTCCTGACATTCCATGAGATCCTGTAGTGGTCTCATCTCGTTGCCCACCTAGAAAACTGGAATTTCTTCTCTTCCCTCCTGGCAGTTCTTGAGATCTTCAGCCGATCCCAATTCATTCTCTTCATCACTGAGACCTCTCCCAGTCTCTGGTTCACATACCTGAACCATCTCCTTAGGTCCATTGAGGCTTTTAGCATACCTCAACCATCCCTTTCACAACCTACGTTGTCTTACTGCCATCAAATCCTTGAGTGGCCATTTTACTTTCGGCTTCTTCATGGGCCATTCATATACCCATCTCGGCTTGGCTTTCTACTACATCTGCAGTTCAAGTTCTTCTATGTCTGCCCTTATTTTAGAAATCTCTTTATCCATTTTTGCAAGCTTTTCTGCCTTTCTCTTCCTCCCAGCATGCCTATGATCTTCAGTAGCCATGGTGTTGTCCCTGTCTACTATCCTAGAAAACTTGCTACTGTCACTCCGCACTAAGAGTGTTTCCAGCTTCATCCTCCAGTCTCCCTGACTATGTATGGACTGTTGCCTACCTGCAAAGAATCCTTATAGAGTCTCAGTACTCTGCCTTCCTTAACTTCTCCCTCATGCCTGAAATATACAAGCAAGACTCAACTCTGATACCACTTGATGACACGAAAATTAGCTACGTCGTCCATAGGATCGATCAATATTCATTCATGTGAGCCGAAGCGGCTCTTTCAATTCCTCCATGGAATTTCTACTAAAAACATGGTCCACAGGTCCTTAATTCTCCCACACAGCTTTTCTGCACTAAGCTATGATCTTCCCGGACTCAGTTTTAGGTTTCGGGGTTTCGTGATCCTCACCGTCAAGAGTTCCTGTCCTATTGAACTTACGAACTTCGATTCACCGATGTGCTCCCTTCCAGCCTTAGCCCCTCCTGCCTATGCCTTGGTCCATGTGACCGCTTCTCATAAGACTGCAGGCTTATGTCTTTCGACATTCTGGGTTTCATATTTTTTTATGTCAAGAACCTCTATCCCCTCGAACTCCCAATCATCAATTTTTTGATACACGCTTTATTCGTTAGCCCTCCTNGAAATCAAGAACTCCTGCAATGTATAAACACAACATACATTCACAACATATAAAAAACACTGACAAACATCCACATGACACAGAAATATATGCAGAAAAAAATGCTTCTGTTTATATTAAAATGGAAAATGCCTGTTTTTACAAGGTGTTCCTGAGTACAACCTGTAACAAGGTCTCGGCTACTTCTCTTTTTCTCTCTCACAAATTATCTTCTCTCCTCTCTAAGCTAGCTCTACCCACTGCTAAAGAGATACAATTCATCTTTTACCTGAGGGGGCTCTTCGAGCGCTTCCCTCCAATCTACCTACCCTGTTCAATTACATTGAATGGGCTGTCTTGTCCACTATCGGATCTAGATCTCAGCCATACAACATTTAAGGCTGATCCTATATACAGCCTGCACAAAGGCACGACTCCACAGCTCAACAGCCTACACATTTAATTACATTAGATTCAAATTTTAAATGAGGTTGTGCCTCTCTTAAATGCGTGATTTGAATTCGCTGACTTGGCTAGCTGGCTGGCTGGATGACGTGGAGAGATGCTCATGCATCATACTCCTTAGCTACAAAATTCATGAGCTCCTTCTCATGAGATTCCCATCTCAGCTATGGGAATCCTCCTGGATCCCAAATCATCCTCTGGAGCTATTCATCTGCTTCATCTCCTTGCTGTCATTGTTGCTGCACTGCTACTGCTATTGCTTCTTATTTTCTTCTCAAATACTCCTGACTGAGAGTCCTTGTTGACCTCAACATCATCCTTCTGATCAACTCAATTGCTTCATCCAACGATTTCAATGGCTAGCTCTATTTTTTCAGTCTCCTCAGCTGCAAAAATTTTCTACAATTGGGTAGATCATCATGATCTCCCATTCTTTCTTCTTCATCATCTTCCAACTTCACCTGTTGGATGTGCACACCCTGCACCTTCACCCTTCTCTCCAGGGCTTCAATCTACTCATACACATCAACAAAGAAAATGTTGTCTGCCTCTTCTTCTTCTTCTGCTACAAACTCCCATGTTGCAGTCTTTTTAGTCTCTTGACCGAAAATACTGAGCCATTCCTCAGAATGCTCGTCATCCTCTTCTGCTTCCTTTGTTATCAGCTTCAGTGCTACAACTTCCTTTCTTTTATCTTCCTGGATGAAATCATTGAGCCACTCCTTTGAATGCTCATTTTCTTCATCGCCTGCTTCTGCTTATGCTTGGGCAGTCTCAAACACCTTCTCCAATTCTTCCTTGACAGTCACAGTTGACTGTTCTTTTGTTGTTGTTGCATCTGCAACATAGATTTTTGCCTCCTCTCGGGAAAATGATAGGAATATTCCAATTCCTCCAATCATCATAAGGCTCCTCAGATTGTCTTCTCAGATGGTGCAAGTTTTTAACTTGTCATCATCTTCATTCACATTGCTCGAAAAACCACATGAATCTTCCTCCTCTGTCAGTTGCACATGCTAATCTAAAATCATCTCTAAGTTCATGAGACCCACAGATAGTCTCATCTGCTCTGTCAGCTCTTCTGGCCGATTCCAACTCATCTTCTTATCCCTACCCAGCTGGCAATATGGGGTGCTTCCGCTGCTCTCCTAGAAGTCCATGGAATCAACTGATTCCATCTCTATTTCCTTGCCCACCTGGAAAATTGGAAACCTTTCGCTTCCCTCCTAGCAGTCTGTGAGATCCCAAAGTGACCTCATTTCATTGCCCAACTGGCAATGAGAAATTCCCTGGCTGTCCTCCTGACATTCCATGAGATCCTGTAGTGATCTCATCTCGTTGCCGACCTAGAAAATTGGAATTTCTTCTCTTCCCTCCTGGCAGTTCTTGAGATCTTCAGCCAATCCCAATTCATTCTCTTCATCACTGAGACCTCTCCCAGTCTCTGGTTCACATACCTAAACCATCTCCTTAGGTCCATTGAGGCTTTTAGCATACCTCAACCATCCCTTTCACAACCTACATTGTCTTACTGCCATCAAATCCTTGAGTGGCCATTTTACTTTCGGCTTCTTCATGGGCCATTCATATACCCATCTCGGCTTGGCTTTCTACTACATCCGCAGTTCAAGTTCTTCTATGTCTGCCCTTATTTCAGAAATCTCTTTATCCATTTTTGCAAGCTTTTCTGCCTTTCTCTTCCTCCTAGCATGCCCATGGTCTTCAGTAGCCATGGTGTTGTCCCTGTCTACTCTCCTAGAAAACTTGCTACTGTCACTCCGCACTAAGAGTGTTTCCAACTTCATCCTCCAGTCTCCCTGACTATGTATGGACTGTTGCCTACCTGCAAAGAATCCTTATAGAGTCTCAGTACTCTGCCTTCCTTCACTTCTCCCTCATGCCTGAAATATACAAGCAAGACTCAGCTCTGATACCACTTGATGACATGGAAATTAGCGACGTCGTCCATAGGATCGATCAATCTTCATTCATGTGAGCCGAAGTGGCTCTTTCAATTCCTCCATGGAATCTCTACTAAAAACATGGTCCACAGGTCCTTAATTCTCCCACACAGCTTTTCTGCACTAAGCTGTGATCTTCCCCAACTCAGTTTCAGGTTTCGGGGTTTCGTGATCCTCACCGTCAAGAGTTCCTGTCCTGTTGAACTTACGAACTCCGATTCACCGATGTTCTCCCTTCCACCCTTAGCCCCTCCTGCCTACGCCTTGGTCCATGTGACCGCTTCTCATAAGACTGTAGGCTTATGTCTTTCGACATTCTGGGTTTCATATTTTTTTATGTCAAGAAACTCTATCCCCTCGAACTCCCGATCATCACTTTTTTGATACACGCTTTATTCGTTAGCCCTCCTGGCTAAGCTCCTGGCCTATATGACCACTATCCCCTCGTGATTGCAGACCTATTTCTTTCGGGGTTTTCGATCCTTCAAATGTCGCAATGCATTTTCCCATGGGATTCCCGATCCTTTGAATCCCGATTCTCCGATATGGCTCTCCTATCGGTGCCTTTCCTAAAGACATTGACTCGCTGCCATGTGTCCCTTCAAGATGGACGACCCTGATCCAATCTTCGCAATTTTACGACTTTGAATTTCCTAGATGCCTTGTCTCCAAAACTCGAAAAATGTCGAACTCCAATGCTCCAATATACCGACAACTGACCCCTCGATGGTGCTTCCTCCTTCTTGCCAGGGTTTCATACTTCGCAATTCCAAAGTACAAGAGTATCCTGTACTCAAGACCTCCGAAAGGCCGATCCTCGAATCTCTTCAGATCTCTGCCATGTGTCTCCTCAAACAGATGGTTTCGATCCATCCCGGGACCTTTACCATGGATATTCTTGATATCCTATCCTCATGATTCCCAATTTCACAATCGTTGAAGTCTCGATATCCTGATTCCTTCGAGACTCTCCTCTGTGAGCCCAATGTCGGATCTTCAAAATGGATGATCACTCGACATGCATCCTCCCTCAAATGGACGACTTAGATTCTTTCATTGTTTTGGAACTTAACATGTCTCGACCTCCTCGACCTTAGGACCTCCAATATCCTAAGTGTCGATATCCAGATACCCAAATGCCCTTCAGGACTTTCACCTCGACTATTCCCGATGGTAAAACACATGCATCTCCTGTCCGATCTGATGACTGACAGGTAATTGGACCAAGATCCAACGATCTAGATCCGTTCTTCCTGCGCGGTCCTCCTACTGCTCCTTGGATGTGAAAACCAACAGTCCAAATCTCTTCCAACAACCAATCTAACGGTTGTTGTACTCTCCTGAGCTTGTGCACACCTTCTTCCCATGACCTGGGAGAATTTTGAAAGCCAAAGGCCTCAACCTTTTCCCACTTCACCTCTGTGAACTCCTCATTCTGAGTTTTCGCCAACGCGCGTAAAAACATTGTTTGTCCTGAGATTTTACTCTCGAATCCTCAAAGGATTCCCTGACTTCTGCGCCTCTGCAGAGTCTTCGCCTGCACACTCAGTGCTATCTCTCCTGAGATTCTTAACACTTTGACCCCTATGGGATTTTATCTTTCTTCCCTTCTCCTGCAGATGGAGAATGTAATGCCCTCCTGGCTCTCTATTTTCTCAAGCAACCTCTTGCTGAGCCTATCAAGGTGTTCAACAACCCTGTGAAGATCCCTTAGTGGATTCTTCCTCTAAATTCTAGAACTCAAAGAGTTCTCTCCTCCTGCGCCTGTCTGCACACTGTCTCTATGCCCTCCTGGAAGAGTATCTTCCTCTATAACTTCCAACAATTCTTTCTCCTTCTCTTATGCACCTATGCACTCGCTCCATGCCCACTTGGCAGAGCTCTTCAAAATCCTTATTCATTATGATTCTCCTTAAGAAATCATAGTAGAGTTCTCCTTCCGCACCCTGTGCTTGTGCTCAATGCCCCCCCTGGAAGATCTACATAACTCCTCAGAGCTTCCGTCTACAACTGTGTCTTCTTCCACACATCCTTACCTCCTAAGGTGTTCAGCAACCTCATAGGTCGTTTCCTGAGTTGTTGATTTTAGTTGTGTTCCCACCTGGCACGTCTTTGTCTGAATCCACAGAGTTCAGATATGCAACCTCTATGCATGGCTATCATAACCCGCAAAGTTCTCTCACCCCCTCTTGGTGTGAAGCCTCAAAGACCTCTCAAGACTGAAATCAAGAACTCCTACAATGTATAAACACAACATACATTCACAGCATATAAAGAACACTCACAAACATCCACATGACACAGAAATATATGCAGGAAAAATTGCTTCTGTTTATATTAAAATGGCAAATGCCTGTTTTTACAAGGTGTTCCTGAGCACAGCCTGTAACAAGGTCTCGACTCCTTCTCTTTTTCTCTCTCACAGATTCTCTTCTCTCCTCTCTAAGCTAGCTCTACCCACTGCTAAAGAGATAAAATTCATCTTTTACCTGAGGGGACTCTTCGAGCGCTTCCCTCCAATCTACCTACCCTATTCAATTGCATTGAATGGGCTNATTCGTTAGCCCTCCTGGCTAAGCTCCTGGCCTATATGACCACTATCCCCTCGTGATTGCAGACCTATTTCTTTCGGGGTTTTCGATCCTTCAAATGTCGCAATGCATTTTCCCACGGGATTCCCGATCCTTTGATTCCCGATTCTCCGATATGGCTCTCCTATCGGTGCCTTTCCTAAAGACATTGACTCGCTGCCATGTGTCCCTTCAAGATGGACGACCCTGATCCAATCTTCGCAATTTCACGACTTTGAATTTCCTAGATGCCTTGTCTCCAAAACTCGAAAAATGTCGAACTCCAATGCTCCAATATACCGACAACTGGCCCCTCGATGGTGGTTCCTCCTTCTTGCCAGGGTTTCAGACTTCGCAATTCCAAAGTACAAGAGTATCCTGTACTCAAGACCTCCGAAAGGCCGATACTTGAATCTCTTCAGATCTCTGCCATGTGTCTCCTCAAACAGATGGTTTCGATCCTTCCCGGGACCTTTACCATGGATATTCTCGATATCCTATCCTCATGACTCCCAATTTCACAATCGTTGAAGTATCGATATCCTGATTCCTTCGAGACTCTCCTCAAAGGATTCCTTGACTTCTGTGCCTCTGCAGAGTCTTCGCCTGCACACTCAGTGCTATCTCTCCTGAGATTCTTAACACTCTGACCCCTATGGGATTTTATCTTTCTTCCCTTCTCCTGCAGATGGAGAATGTAATGCCCTCCTGGCTCTCTATTTTCTCAAGCAACCTCTTGCTGAGCCTATCAAGTTGTTCAACAACCCTGTGAATATCCCTTAGTGGATTCTTCCTCTAAATTCCAGAACTCAAAGAGTTCTCTCCTCCTGCGCCTGTCTGCACACTGTCTATATTCCCTCCTGGAAGAGTATCTTCCTCTATAACTTCCAACAATTCTTTCTCCTTCTCTTATGCACCTATGCACTCGCTCCATGCCCACTTGGCAGAGCTCTTCAAAATCCTTATTCATTATGATTCTCCTTAAGAAATCATAGTAGAGTTCTCCTTCCGCACCCTGTGCTTGTGCTCAATGCCCCCCCTGGAAGATCTACATAACTCCTCAGAGCTTCCGTCTACAACTGTGTCTTCTTCCACACATCCTTACCTCCTAAGGTGTTCAGCAACCTCATAGGTCGTTTCCTGAGTTGTTGATTTTAGTTGTGTTCCCACCTGGCACGTCTTTGTCTGAATCCACAGAGTTCAGATATGCAACCTCTATGCATGGCTATCATAACCCGCAAAGTTCTCTCACCCCCTCTTGGTGTGAAGCCTCAAAGACCTCTCAAGACTGAAATCAAGAACTCCTACAATGTATAAACACAACATACATTCACAGCATATAAAGAACACTCACAAACATCCACATGACACAGAAATATATGCAGGAAAAATTGCTTCTGTTTATATTAAAATGGCAAATGCCTGTTTTTACAAGGTGTTCCTGAGCACAGCCTGTAACAAGGTCTCGACTCCTTCTCTTTTTCTCTCTCACAGATTCTCTTCTCTCCTCTCTAAGCTAGCTCTACCCACTGCTAAAGAGATAAAATTCATCTTTTACCTGAGGGGACTCTTCGAGCGCTTCCCTCCAATCTACCTACCCTATTCAATTGCATTGAATGGGCTATCTAGTCCACTATTAGATCTAGATCTCAACCATACAACATTTAAGGCCGATCCTATCTACAACCTGCACAAAGGCACAACTCCACAACTCAACACCATACGCATTTAATTACATTAAATTCAAATTTTAAATGAGGTTGCGCCTCTCTTAAATGCACGATTTGAATTCGTTGACTTTTCTGGCTGACTGGCTGGATGACGTGGAGAGATGATCCTGCATCATAGTCCTCAGCTACAAAATTCATTATCTCCTGCTCATGAGCTTCCCATCTCAGTTGTGGGAATCCTCGTGGATCCCAAATCATCCTCTGGAGTTGTTCATCTGCTTCGTCTCCTTGCTGTCGTTGTTGTTTCACTGCTGCTGCTCTTGCTTCTTCTTTTCTGCTTAGCTACTCCTCGCTGGAAGTCCTTGCTGACCTGAACATACACCTTCTGATCACCTCGATCACTTCAGCTGGAAGTCCTTGCTCAGCTGCTCCAACTGTTCCAATGGCTAGCTCTATTTTTTCAGTCTCCTCAGTTGCAAAAATTTTCTACAATTGGGTAGAACATCATGATCTCCCATTCTTTCTTCTTCATCATATTCCAACATCATCTGTTGGATGTGCATGCCCTTCACCTTCACCCTTCTCTCCAGGGCTTCAATCTACTCATACAGATCAACAAAGCAAATGATGTCTGCCTCTTCTTCTTCTGCTACTGCAAACTCCCATGTTGCAGTCATTTCAGTCTCCTGACCGAAAATACTGAGCCATTCCTCAGAATGCTCATCATCCTCTTCTGCTTCCTTTGCTATTAGATTCAGTGCTACAACTTCCTTTCTCTTGCCTTCCTGGTTGAAAGCGTTGAGCCACTCGTTTGAATGCTCATTTTCTTCATCGCCTGCTTTTGCTTATGCTTGGGCAGTCTCAAACACCTTCTCCTATTTTTCCTTGACAGTCACAGCCGATTGTTCTTCTGCTGTTGCTACATCTGCAACACAGATTTCTACCTCCTCTCAAGAAAATTATAGGAATATTCCAATTCCCCCAATCATCATAAGGCTCCTTAGATTGTCTTCTCGAATGGTGCAAGTTTTTAACTTGTCATCATATTCATTCACATGGCTCGAAAAACCACATGAATATTCCTCCTATGTCAGCTTCAAATGTTGATCTAAACTCATCTTTGAGTTCATGAGACCCATAGATAGTCTCATCTGCTCTTTCGTCTCTTCTGGCTGATTCCAACTCATCTGTTCATCCCTACCCACCTGGAAATATGGGGTGCTTCCGCTACTCTCTTGGAAGTCCATGGAATCAACTGATTCCATCTCTGTTTCCTTTCCCACCTGGAAAAATGGAAACCTTTCGCTGCCCTCCTAGCAGTCTGTGAGATCCCGCAGTGACCTCATTTCATTGCCCAGCTGGAAATGAGAAATTCCTTGGTTGTCCTCCTGATAGTCCGTGAGATCCCGCAGTGATCTCATCTCGTTGCCCACCTGGAAAAATGGAATTTATTCTATGCCCTCCTGGTAGTTCTTGAGATCTTCAGATGATTCCAATTCATTCTCTTCATCACTAAGACCTCTCCTAGTCTCTGGTTCGCATACCTGAACCATCTCCTCAGGTCCATTGAGGTTTTCAACATACCTCAACCATCCCTTTAATAGCCTGNATTTAATTACATTAAATTCAAATTTTAAATGAGGTTACGCCTCTCTTAAATGCACGATTTGAATTCCCTGACTTTGCTGGCTGACTGGCTGGATGACGTGGAGAGATGATCCTGCATCATAGTCCTCAGCTACAAAATTCATTATCTCCTACTCATGAGCTTCCCATCTCATTTGTGGGAATCCTCGTGGATCCCAAATCATCCTCTGGAGCTGTTCATCTGCTTCGTCTCCTTGCTGTCGTTGTTGTTTCACTGCTGCTACTCTTGCTTCTTCTTTTCTGCTCAGCTACTCCTCGCTGGAAGTTCTTTTTGACCTCAACATACACCTTCTGATCACCTTGATCACTTCAGCTAGAAGTCCTTGCTCAACTGCTCCAACTGTTCCAAGGGCTAGCTCTATTTTTGCAGTCTCCTCAGCTGCAAAAATTTTCTACAATTGGGTAGATCATCATGATCTCCCATTCTTTCTTCTTCATTAGCTTCCAACATCATCTGTTGGATCTGCATGCCCTTCACCTTCACCCTTCTCTCCAGGGCTTCAATCTACTCATACAAATCAACAAAGCAAATGTTGTCTGCCTCTTCTTCTTCTGCTACTGCAAACTCCCATGTTGCAGTCATTTCAGTTTCCTGACCGAAAATACTGAGCCATTCCTCAGAATGCTCATCATCCTCTTCTGCTTCCTTTGCTATTAGCTTCAGTGCTACAACTTCCTTTCTCTTGCCTTCCTGGTTGAAAGCGTTGAGCCACTCGTTTGAATGCTCATTTTCTTCATCGCCTGCTTCTGCTTATGCTTGGGTAGTCTCAAACACCTGCTCCTATTCTTCATTGACAGTCACAGTTGATTGTTCTTCTGTTGTTGCTACATCTGCAACACAGATTTCTACCTCTTCTCGAGAAAATTATAGGAATATTCCAATTCCCCCAATCATCATAAGGCTCCTTAGATTGTCTTCTCAGATGGTGCAAGTTTTTAACTTGTCATCATCTTCATTCACATGGCTCGAAAAACCACATGAATATTCCTCCTATGTCAGCTTCAAATGTTGATCTAAACTCATCTTTGAGTTCATGAGACCCATAGATAGTCTCATCTGCTCTTTCGTCTCTTCTGGCTGATTCCAACTCATCTGTTCATCCCTACCCACCTGGAAATATGGGGTGCTTCCGCTACTCTCTTGGAAGTCCATGGAATCAACTGATTCCATCTCTGTTTCCTTTCCCACCTGGAAAAATGGAAACCTTTCGCTGCCCTCCTAGCAGTCTGTGAGATCCCGCAGTGACCTCATTTCATTGCCCAGCTGGAAATGAGAAATTCCTTGGTTGTCCTCCTGATAGTCCGTGAGATCCCGCAGTGATCTCATCTCGTTGCCCACCTGGAAAAATGGAATTTATTCTATGCCCTCCTGGTAGTTCTTGAGATCTTCAGATGATTCCAATTCATTCTCTTCATCACTAAGACCTCTCCTAGTCTCTGGTTCGCATACCTGAACCATCTCCTCAGGTCCATTGAGGTTTTCAACATACCTCAACCATCCCTTTAATAGCCTGCGTTTTCTTACGACCATCAACTCCTTGACTGGTCATTTTACTTTCAGCTTCTTCATGGGCCATTCATATACCCATGTCGGCTTGGCTTTCTGCTACATCCACAGTTCAATTTCTTCTATGTCTGCCCTTATTTCAACAAGCTCTTTATCCATTTCTGCAAGCTTTTCCGCCTTTCTCTTCCTCCCAGCATGTCTATGGTCTTTAGTAGCCATGGCGTTGTCCCTGTCTGCTCTCCTAGCAAACCTGCTATTGTCACTCCGCACTAAGAGTGTTTCGAGCTTCATCCTCTAGTCTCCCTGACTGTCTATGGACCATTTCCTACCTGCAAACAATCCTTACAGAGTCTCAGTACTCTGCCTTCCTTTACTTCTCCCTCCCACTTGAAATATACAAGAAAGACTCAGCTCTGATACCACTTGACGACACGGACGTCAGCTACACCGTCCATAGGATCGATCAATCTTCATTCGTGTGAGCCGAAGCAGCTCTTTTGATTCCTCTTTGGAATCTATGATAAAACCCTAATCCACAGGTCCTTAATTCACCCACACAGCTTTTCTGCACTAAGTCGTCATCTTCCCCGACTCAGTTTCGGGTTTTGGGGTTTTTTGATACCCACCATCAAGAGTTCTTGTCCTCTTGAACTCACGAACTCCAATTCACCCATGTGCTTCCTTCTGGCCTTAGCCCCTCCTGGCTATGCCTTGGTCCATGTGACCGCTTCTCATAAGACCGCAGCCTTATGTCTTTCAGGATTCTGGGTTTCATCTTTTCTGATGTCGAGAACCTCTATCCCCTTGAACTCCGTATCGTCGATCTGCTGATACACGCTTTATTCATTAACCCTCCTGGCTAAGCTCCTGGCCGATATGACCATTATCCCCTCGTGACCGCAGTCCTATTCCTTTCAGGGTTTTCAAGCCTTCAAATGTCGCAATGCATTTGCCCACGGGATTATCGATCCTCCGAATCCCTATTCTCCGATATGGCTCTCCTATCGGTTCCTTTCCCGAAGGCCTTCACTCACTAACACACGTCCCTTCAAGATGGATGATCCTAATCCAATCTTCATGATTTCATGACTTCCAATGTCCCGGATGCCTTGTCTCTAGAACTCATGAAATGTCGAACTTCGATGCTCCGATATACTGACAGCTGGCCCATCGATGGCGTTTCCTCCTTCTTGTCAGGGTTTCGGAATTCACGATTCTGAAGTACAATAGTATCCTATACTCAGGACCTCTGAAAGGCCAATCCTCGACTCTCTTCAGATATCTGCCACATGTCTCCTCAAACAGACCGTTTCGATCCTTCCCGAGAGCTTTACCATGGAGATTCCTGATATCTTGTCCTCGTGACTCCCGATTTCACAATCGCTAAAGTCCAGATATTCCGATTCCTTCAAGACTCTCCTCTGTGAGCCCAATGTCAGATCTCTGAAATGGATGATCACTCGACACACATCCTCCCTCCAATGGATGGCTCAGATTCTTTCATTGTTTCAGAACTTGACATGTCCCGACCTCCTCGACCTCAAGACCTCCAATATCCCGAGTCCCGATATCCCAATGCCCAAATTCCCTTCAGGACTTTCACCTCGGCTATTCCCGATGGTAAACCTCGTGCATCTCTTGTCCGATCCGATGGCTGACAGGTAATTAGACCAATATCCAATGCTCTAGATATGTTCTTCCTACGCGCTCCTCCTACTGCTCCCTGGATGTGAAAACTAGCGGTCCAGATCTCTTCCTCTGACCGATATGAAGGCTGTTGTTCTCTCATGAGCTTGCACACACATTCTTCCCATGAATTGGGAGAATTTTGAAATCAAAAGGCCTCAACCTTTTCCCCCTTTCACCTCTGTGAACTCCTCACTCTGAGTTTTCACCACCGGGCGTAAAAACGTTGTTCGTCCTGAGATTTTACTCCAGAATCCTAATAGGATTCTCTGACTTCTCTGACTTCTGTCTCTCCTGAGCTTCTTAACACTCTGACCCCTACGGTATTTTATATTTCTTCCCTTCTCCTGTAGATGGAGAATGTAATTCCCTCCTAGCTCTCTATTTGCTCAAGCAATATCTTGATGACCCTATCAAGGTGTTCAACAACCCTGTGAGGATCCCTCAGTGGATTCTTCCTCTAAATTCTAGAACTCAAAGAGTTCTCTCCTCCTGTGCCTATCTACACACTATCTCTATTCCCTCTTGGCAGAGTATCTTCCTCTAGAACTTCCAGCAATTATGTCTCCTTCTCCTGTGCACCTATTCACTCGCTCCATGCCCACTTTGTAGAGCTCCTCAGAATCCTTAGTGATTCTGATTCTCCTTAAGAAATCAGATCATGATTCTCCTTCAGTACCATGTGCCCATGCTTGATTCCCCACCTGGAAGCTCCACATAACTCCTCAGAGCTTCTGTCTGCAACTGTGTCTTCTTCCACATAGCCTTACCTCCTGAGGTGTTGAGCAACCTCATAGGTCTTTTCCCGAGTTGTTGATTTCAGTTGTGTTCCCACCTGGCACGTCTTTGTCTAAATCCGCAGAGTTCAGATATGCAACCTCTATGGATGGCTATCAGAACCCACAACATTCTGTCACCCCCTCCTGGTGTGAAGCCTCAAAGACCTCTCAAGCCTGAAATCAAGAACTCCTACAATGTATAAACACAACATACATTCACAGCATATAAAGTACAGTCACAAACATCCACATATCACAGAAATATATGTAGGAAAAACTACTTTTGTTTATATCAAAATGGCAAATGCCTGTTTTTACAAGGTGTTCCTCAGCACGGCCTGTAACAAGGTCTCGGCTCCTTCTCTTTTTCTCTCTCACAAATTCTCTTCTCTCCTCTATAAGCTAGCTCTACCCACTGCTAAAGAGATACAATTCATCTTTTACCTGAGGGGGCTTTTCGAGTGCTTCCCTCCAATCTACCTACCCTATTCAATTGCATTGAATGGGCTGTCTAGTCCGCTATCAGATCTAGATCTCATCCATACAACATTTAAGGCCAATCCTATCTATAGCCTGCAAAAAGGCACGGCTCCAAAACTCAATAGCCCATGCATTTAATTACATTAAATTCAAATTTTAAATGAGGGTGTGCCTCTCTTAAATGCGCGATTTGAATTCGCTGACTTAGCTGGCTGGCTGGTTGGCTGATGTGGAGAGATGCTCCTGCATCAGTTTTCATTGATGTCAATCCTTGAAGAAATACCCATAGCACAAAGGTTTGGGTAATGGACCCAATAGTGTTTGATGTAAATATGACTCATTATTT
>JZKD02S2015922.1:38777-57904 GCA_000966675.3 Picea glauca
TGTAGAGAAAAATGAAGACTTATGGGTCCCCTCTTCCTCTTTGAGAGGGCTCTTGAGTTCCCTAATGGAGAACTCTTCTTACAATGGAAGAAAAATGGAAAATGATGAAGAAAATTAATGCATATTCCCTCAAGAGGTGACTGGAATAGCCTATTGCAATGATGCTTGAATACTCCAAGGAGAAAAGAGGATTCTTAAGGGAGAATTGAGACATCATAACAATACTATGAATATCTTGGTTTCTTAGTGCACCCATGGCTTTCATTTATAGCATTTCTTCAAGGAAAAATATAATTTGTTCTTGGTGTGAACAAGGGGCCTTTTAGGGCACCCTTTGGTCCTTGACCAACCCCCCATTCAGATTTTTCTCAGATATGGAAGTCAAATCAGGTTGGGAGCTCGTCCATAAGTGGTTGGGGGGCCGACAAGAACCATTGGTGCATTGTTCTCTCTAAGGGCTTTGCTGGCCTGCACACTCCACATGCGCTTCCTTTAATGAATTTGAGCATGTCAATTTTTTCCCAATTGTATAGTTTTTGCCTTTTGAATTGTATTTTAGTGCTGCATTGAACTAATTGTTGACATTGTTGTATTTCTGTAACCATTTGGGTGCAATGTTGCAGACCAAATTTTAGTGATAACAAAGACTCTTTTCACTCCTATTATCTTATATGGATGTGAAGTTTGGGGTTTCATTATCTCTCAAGAATCTTAATGAAAGATATAACAGATCCAAAATAATTTTATAACTTGTAATATCAAAATTAAGGGAAATACACCCTATCATATCCTCCTCATTGAAGCGAGTCTTTCCCTTGTTAAGAGAACAACTATAATTAGGTACTTAATGTACAAGAACAAGATGAAAAACATGTATAACAAGAGGCTCCCCAAAATATATTTAGAATCTATCCAAAATCACCAACAACTCAAGTGGGGATGGCATAATGATTCCAAGTCTTGGCTAAATCATTGGAGAATAAAATAAGAAGTCGTTATACAGAATGTCAATGATATTAAAAATATTGTATAAGCTAAATTTATGAAAAATCTACGGTGAAATAAAGAATTAGAGAATAAAGACAAATAAAGATATTATAAGGAGGTGCTTAATCCTAACCTTGAATATCAAAAGTATCTCTCTATTTTGACTAGCGTAAATAAGAGAATCAATATTTCTATATCAAAAGTATCTCTCTATTTTGACTAGCGTAAATAAGAGAATCAATATTTCTGTTAAAATAAGAACTAATTCTCATGAGCTGCATAGTGAAATTGAGCATTGTACAGTCCCCAAAGCACCATGGAAAAAAATAATCTCACCTTTGTGACACCAAGAGGGTTGAGGATGAAAAACACTTTCTCCTAGAATTCCCGAGGTATACTCAAATTAGTTCCCAATTTCCAAATATTTGTCACAATATTGACATTCCTAACCTTCTAAGTCATAAAAAATTAGTGATCTTGGAACACTTCTCTTAATGCTTTTCAAGTATTGAAATAACATTTTAAACAAATCAAAGTAATCTCTTGCTTTTCTTAAGGTCCTATAGACCAATTTTTGNCTAGGGTTTGACACTATGGACGGATATAGGACTATTTTTAAACCTTCAGGGAAGTGTTAATGGCAGTATTACTAATTTTAGCAACTAGTTGATAGTCAGGGTTTAGTTTTCTTCATTGAGTTATGGCTAGTTCGAAGCCATTAATGTAGGCGGTGGTAGGGGGTATAGCCTCGGGGCTATTTACTGGTATTCGCCTAGGGAGATGAAGGCTGACTTTTTTCTTAGTGGGATTTAACATGGGCAAGTATTTAGTGAGGCTTCCACCAACAATTGAGTGTGATTTATTATTTTAAATAAGTACTTCCCGTGAGTCTTGTCAACCCTGTTTTTTCTGAATTATCTGTCCCTGGAAGCTTCTCCTGATTCGGAGAATCCTCCTTGATCTATGGCCCTGGAAGCTAGTGTTCTGTTGGGTGTGGTCAACGAGGCAGAATGGGAGTGAGTTGACATATTTGCAATGGCTTATGCACTGTGCAGGAATGACTGTGGGGGGGGAGCTTTAACTCATGCATTAAACATTGTAGACAAGGTACCACCGTCTTCTTTGTCTAATCCTATTAGGGTGGAAGGCTCGAGGTTTTAGGGTGTTGGCAAGTATATGAACCATTTCATTGAAGGAGGTGTAATCTTGGGCTCTTTACTGAGTGGTGAAGGTGGCTCAAAGAATGCTCCTAGTTTCACACAAGACTATACAAAATTGAGGGGTTTTTCTGGTGCACATAAATGAGAACATTTTAGTGTTAAGGATAAAAACCAGAAGAAAGCATCGAGGGTCTGGAAACCCAAAAGATAGAAGAGACGACTGGTTATAGGTATGGATGTCAGATTGGAGGAGACGTGTAGATTTTCCCTTTGTGCACTGGTGGGGCATTTTGCCTATAAAACTAAGAGTAATCCTTTGTTTGCAGATTGGATGGAATTACACTGGGTTCCCTTACTCGGCCATGTGCCTAAATATATTACTCTGACATATGGGTGGTTTAGCCTTGTATTCAAAATGTCTGAAGATGTTGAAGTCATTCTTGGTAGTTTCTGGGATTTTGTTGCGGGGAGCCTCATGTTGAAACATTGGAGGATGGGATTTGATCCAGCGAAGGAATATTTCAGCTGCCGCCATGTATGGGTTCGCCTCCCTAGTTCATCCTTAAACCTATGGAACCATTCAGCGTTGACTTCTATTGGAAATCTTCTAGGACAATTTCTCAAAGTAGAGGAGAGTCTTCTAGGGACTACCGACAAGCGCATGGTGCAAGTCTTGGTGGATATCGATGTCAGTATAGGCTTGATGGAGACGATGGAAATAGAATGGAGGGGAAAAGTGATGACTCAATGCCTAGATTACCATGGAATCCCATTTAGATGTTCATACTATAGGAGGACTGGTCAGTTACGCAGGAATTGTACAAATTGGACCGGCTCTGTAGACACTGAAGACGACGAGGACTCTCCACTATTTAATGGGTATATGGAGGAAGTGGAACCAGAGGCATTAGGGGGGTTCTCCTTTGGAACCAACGAACATGATTCAAGGACTCACCACTTGGGATCCATCCTTGGTAAGTTGCAAACTTTTTGTCCTATTTTATTTTGTAAATTCTCTCCATGGGAATGAAATTTTATTGAGAAATTATCACTGGTGGAGGAAACTTTTGATGGACTAAGACATTCGGTCGAGGAGACTATGGGTTCGGGTGAATCTCCGATAAGCCTAGTAGGGTTAGCCGAACCACTTTCCATGGTGAAGGTTAACTTACTGACCCCTTTTCCTACACAGACCCTCCCTAGTGAGGATATTACATCTGCCCATACCGCGATTGCCTTTCAAAGTCTGGGATTGGATGTTGTGTTTGATACACTGGTTCCCTCCTATAGAGGACTGATAGATCTGATACTACTGTTGACTTATTTGGGACAGCATGTTCACCAACAACTTGTCACAGAAAGAAAGTTGGATCCTACTAACAAGTCACAAGGTAATTCCATGGCCTGGTCTAGGGGTATAGGTGTGGAATTATCTCCTCTCAAAACCAGGAGCCCTAGGAAGAAGTCTGGACAGTCTTCGGTTCATGTCACCAATCCAACTACTACATCTGATTCAGGGCTACTTAGAGGCATGAAGGCCCTTTCCAAGGCTAAGCCATGATCCTCTTATCTTTAAATGTTAGAGGGGTGGGGGGTCCCCATAAATTGTCTTCTTTACATAATATTTTAAATTTTACTAAGGTGGATATTGTGTTTTTTCAAGAAACACTTGTGGATGAATTGAAGGTCTATAATTTTATGTATTCTCTTTGTCCTACTTGGTACATATGTGTGGTTAGTGCAGTTGGGAAGTTGGAAGGGATTTTGGCTACTTGGAACACCAGTATTTATAATCTTAACCCATTTCTAAGCATTGGTGGTATATTGTTGACAGGTATATTCATAAGCCTAGAAATAGTAGGATTAGTTTTATAAATGCATATGGTCCTTGCGTGGGGAGAAGAGTGTTCTAGGAATAGGTTGAATCCAATGGATTATTAGCATGGGAAAATCTCATTTTCGATGGTGACCTAAACTTCACTACGAGCATAGATGAAGTGTGGGGGGTGGATGCTCACCCTAATCCATTGGCAGGCTTCTTCAGAGATCTCTTTTAGAAGAATCGTATGGTGGATGTGAAGCCATCGGAGTTAGTGCCCACATGGCGTAATGACAGAAGTGGTGAAAAAAATATTCAAAAAAGGATGGACATAGTATATGTGGCAGAAGCTTTATTGCATGAAACTGCAAGACTTAGATCGTGGTTTGGACTCCCATACTTCTCGGATCATGCGCCAATATTCTTTCAGTTGAAAAATGGCTATAGCTCGGTGGCCTATCCATTTAAATTCAATCATGCCATTTTGAAGGATGGGTCATTTGGGGTATTAGTCCAGTCAGTTTGGAATGCTCCATACCTCTATAGTGTGGCAGGTGCCCAAAGGAGACTTGTACACAAGTTAATTAATTTAAAGAATCATGCCAAGAGTTGGCAAGCACAAAATAAGATTATGGATAATAGAGCATTGGAATCTCTAGCACGGGAATTATTTAAACTAACTAAACAGAGTTGGGAAATTAGTTTAAGTCATGACCAAGGAGATCGTGTGAAGAAGTTAGAATTGGATCAAAATTCTTATTTGATGGAGGAGGAGGCCCGCTGGCGTTTGAAAATCCAAGCACTATGGATTAAAAATGGTGACAAAAATATGAATTATTTTTATCAATATGTTAGTTTTAGACAGAATAAAAAAGATCTCTGGGAAATATTGGATGATCGGGGAAAATCACACCTGGGGCAGGAGGCCATAAAAACTAAATCTTTGTGTTACCTTAGGTGTTTTTATCAAGAATCGGCGGACAACAGAATTGTGGAACAGATTGAGGCAGTTAATCAGTATCCCAGGTTGGTGATGGAGGAGGAGGTGCAAGTATTGGAGAACCTGGTTACGAAGGAGGAAGTACTTGAAGTTATGAAAGAGTTTATGAAGGATATGAGCCCATGCCTCGATGGGTGGACTGTTGAGTTTTACCTGCACTTCTTTGAGTTGGTGGCATCTGATTTGGTAGAAGCAGTGGAAGAGGCACGCGTGATAGGGGCGGTGTATAAGGGTATGAACACGAACTTTATTGCATTAATCCCTAAGGTAAATGGGCTAGCTACATTTTGTTACTTTCGACCAATTTATTTGTTTAATATTTGCTATAATATCATTACAAAGATAATTGCCAAGAGGATTAGACTGATTCTTTCCCGTACTCTGTCGTAAGAGCAATTCATCGTTCTCAAGTGTAGACAAATTGGGGATGCAATTGGGACTATACCCGAGTGTCTACATAACATTAAAGAGAAAAAATTGAAGGATTTAATCCTTAAAATTGACTTAAAAAAAACATATGACTACATTAGCTGGGATTTCCTCAGGTTGGTTTTACTACAATGTGGATTTGGGCTTATGATGATTAACTGGAGAACCTAAATGGTTCTCATAAATGGAGAACCTAAATTTTTTTTAGTAGTGGGAGAGGACTTAGACAGGGGTTTCCTCTATCGCCCCTACTATTGATTCCCATTATGGAAGGATTAAGTCTTTCCTTAACAAAAAGTACAGGGGAAGGTCTTTTGTCCGGTATAAAGGTTTCGATATTTATCGAGATCTTCCATCTACTTTTTGTAGATGATATCCTCATCCTAACAAATGATTCACTTGTGGAATGGTGGGAGATAAGTAGGGTTTTAAACCATTTCTGCTTGGCATCAAGTCTACAGGTAAACTCATAGAAAACTACTCTTTATCTGTATGGGGTTTTCCAGTTGGTTCTTGACTCATCGAATTATATTCTTCCTTATATTTATCAAGCACTTTCGGATGGGTTTAGATACCTTGGGTATTTCCTTAAGATTGATAGATACAAAAGTGAGGATTGATTTTGGCTCATTGAGAAATATGATCAAAAGATTAACCACTGGTGCAACTGGTGGTTAACTCTAGGGGGACGTTTGACTTTGATAAAAGAGGTTTTAGAGAGTCAACCGATTTACTGGTTGACTTTAGTGAATCTTCCTTCTCCAATAATTATTAAAAAATTTCAACACATATAAAATTTTATGGATGGGAGCTAGAAAAAAGAAAATCCTACATATCTATGACTGGAAGTGGATTGCAAGACCAAATATCTATGGGGAATGGGGATTATGGAATATCCTAGATTTTAGTAAATCCATGGCTGCTAATAGTTTTTAGGGAGCATTAATGAAGGAGGGTTTATGGAATAGGATTATAAAAGATAAGTGCATGCCATTTGTATCTACTAATAACTGGATCCGAACAATGAATATTACAAAGGAGAAAGGTTCTAAGGTATGGAAATATTTATTAAATTCCCTCCATCTATTACTTCACTGGTTGGCATGGAGCCCGGGGAATGGGCACTCTATCTTTATTGGGAAAGATTACATTCTGGGGATCGGTTAGTCGGCTATTTTATCGGAGGAATTGATTGAGGTGATAAATAGAAAAGGAATTTATTATCTATCCCAGGATAAAGCAATGTCACAAGTGGGCCATATCACATCCAATTGGATATCTAGTGAAGATTTGGAATTGACTAGGTGTTTACGAGTTGAATGGAAAGCTTACCACGTTGCTCTTATTAACAATGGTATTATATTATAGGATAAATATGATCAACTTAAATGGACTGGAGGTAACAAGTATGATCAGGTAATGGTAAGGAACATCTATCTAGCAGTCGAAAGTCATAAATGGATCTATAAGTCTGGTGGTTGGCGTAAGGCCATGTGGGATTGGGATTGTTCATTGAAAATTAAGATATTTTTCTAGTTAATGATGGAAAATAAAATTCTTTCGTTGGAGACCCTTCAACGAAGAGGATTCATAGGTCCTAGTGTTTGTAAATTATGCATGAAAAGTACAAAATTGACTCAACATCTATTTTTGGAGTGCGCCTTCATGCAGGAGGTCTGGATTAGCCTTAAAAAGTTTATCAACTATACTGGAAGCTAGGTGGGGGATAATTCAATTGACTGCTACAAATATTGGAGAGTCCAAAATTAACATCTWCCCACTCTCCTAGCTATAATCTGTTGGTCTATATGGAGGGAGCGCAACTTTGCAGTCTTTGATGAATGCATTCCCAAGATTCCGAATRTTATTCATAGTGCTTTATTTTCATACAACGAATATAAAAASAAACCTCYGGAGGMTATCCARTGATTTAAGGTGCCTGTTCTGGACAAGGGAGGAATGATGGGTTGGTTTGATGGAGTGGCAATAGAAAATGGATTGAACAATAGAGYGGGAGGCATCATAAGGATTAATGATCAAAGCAGCTACCACTAGCTCCTTAATTGTGGGCCTGGTACTAACACCCAAGGAGAATTACTTGGTGTGTGGGAACTATTMTCCTTGTGATGCAAGAGCATCGTACAAAKCYAAAGAACAMACCTAGCCAAAGGAACAACTGGACGTGCAGATGAAAAAAAAGGGGCATGTTTTTACGAAAGTGTTTTGAATTTTGAAAACTGAAGCATTAATGTAATAATCTAGGTGAAGCRTACATACATTTATGTCTTGGAGATATGAATAKATATGGAGAAATTACTCTCACTTGCTGKATGTAATAGGAATTTAAKTCTGTTAATGTAAAGTAGGTAGATATGAATGTTAGATTAKACAGTTTAGAAGTGTAGGAGGGAAAACRGATATAGACACCATCACCCTTGTATCATTGTATGAAGAAGTATATTATCATTCAGAATTCATAAGATGGAGAGCTATAGMARAGAGTTGTAGAGAAGACCCCATGTACAGRAGCAYTTGAGTTAATATATAAARCTTTGACTCAATTTTTATGGTGTTATGATGCTTACTATTTACATTAGTTGAATGGTATGTTTACAGTTGGTTTGTTTCTYTGTTATGCATTTATATCAATGTTGTGTTGTGTGTATGATTTCATGTTGAATGTATGAAGTTAGAGAGAGAAGAAKAAWGAGTTTCAATTATTTCTCTTCCTRAGAATTCATACAAGGAGTGCAATGAATGTCCACAAGCTGTGCGTTGATGAAGGTATGAGTTTTATCTTAGAAATCTCAGGAGAGATATCATTGTTCTCATATCAGCAGAAGTGCAGGTGAAGCACAGAGTTGTGCAAGGTGTGAGTAGACTAGCTGAGGCTTTAGAACTTATCAACTAAGGTGAAGGTTGAAGGACCATTGTTGCAAAGAGTGCACATGATCAAAGAGTCAAATAACCAAAGGCTATTTGAAAGTTTGTCGCAAGGAGTGCGAGCATGATTCTTTTTGGAAGGCTTGAGTTTGCAAGTAAAATCTCGGGAGAGATAATGCCTTTGAAGTGTTCAAAGGGAGACGAAGATCGAAACCATTGCATAGAAATTAAGTTCAGGAGGGAGAACACTCATTCATTGGGAAAAAGTCATTGAGGAGTGAATTGAGAGGTCAAAATTCTCCGTGGAAAGCTCGCAAAGTCGCGAGGACTGTAGGATCTAGTGAAGCTATAAGGTGGTTAGGATTTGGATGAACTCACCACCCTAATATCAAGAATCAATGTGAACCATTGATCATGGTCAATAAGATCCGTTGATCTCGTCTCAACCTACGTTGTTGGATCATTTCGCGAATTTGGGGTTCGTGAGTTTGGAGGGCAGACCAAATTCTTGGTTTCATACCAAGTTGCGGGGAACAGGGAAAGAGATCTGGACCGTTGGATCCAAGCCACGGGAGAACTATTGGAACAGAAGCTTCACGGGGTATCATGTATTGGAGGTTCACGGGTTGAAAGAACTTATTTTTGACTGCAGAAGTCATGAACTGCCGAATGCTGAGGGCTCGTATGAACACGTAGCACACCCAATAAGTGGGGCCATGTGGTTGACAGGTGGCATAAAAAAAAATGCCAAGAGAAAGGTGGAAGCGGGTGACAGGTGGAGGACACACATCACCTGGGAAGGACTCAACCCATTGTCGACTTATCCTATCTCGGGGACTTGTAAAGGAGGAGCATGAGGGCTCAACACTCCAACTCATGAAGTTGCGAGTTACGAGGTGTTCTAGGGTTAGTCCCTAGTCGACGGTTGCTTGTAGAGGTGCTAATAAGGAGGATCCATACCCATATCACATCTCAGGTATCAGAGCTTTGGAGAAAGAGGAGTCAAGGTCATCGATTCATGAACTCGTGAGTCGCAAAAGGCACTTGTGCTAAGGTCGGGTTGTGGTTTCATGGAGACATAAGGCTCACACCTGGTGTTGATTTGCGTAGGGCAGGTTTTTATGAAGGACTTGTGGATCGAATTTGTGAGGTTCCAATAGGGACCTAAGTGAGACGATTCAACTCGAGGTGAAGGAAGAACTATCCTGAGCGGATCTCAACCAGAGGGTCGGGGGTCCTGCTGCCATTTAGTATCAGAGCCTAGAATAATTTCTTTTCTTTCTATAGTATAAAGAAGGGAGAAAATTTTACATCGATGCCACCAAGAAGAAGAGACAAGCAAATACCTGATCCAACAGTGGAAAGAGAAATGTCGAGAAGAAGAGACAGGCAAATAACTGATCCAGCAGTGGAAAGAGAAATGCGTGAGTTACGTGCCAGGCTTGATTCTATGAAGACAACAGAAAGGCGCACAGTCGACACTAGGGATATCAGCGAAGATGAAAGTGAAAATGAAGTTGGAAATGAAGAAGAAGAAGTTGGAGTTGAAGATGCTGCAGAAGAATGCGTCTTCAGAGTTGTTGCAAGGATAGGTGCTAGAGCAAAAATGAACATTCTAGTGTATGCGGGAAACTTGGATGTTGAAGAGCTTCTAGACTCTATTAGAGCTCTAGACAAATACTTTGACTACGAGGATGTCAAGGAATACAAGAAATTCAAACATTCCATTACCAGACTTAAAGGGCATGTCACACTATGCTGGGATGAGCTGCAGGTTGACAGACGCTGCAAGGGAAAGAAAAAAATCAAGAAATGGGATAGTATGGTTGCAAAAATGAAATCCTAATTCATGCCCAAGGATTATCAAATCACTCTGTTTCAAACGATGCAAAATTTGAGATAGAAGATGATTTCATTGAAAGAATACACTGAAGAATTCTACAGGATAAACGTAAGAGAAGGTCATCGGGAAAGGAATGATGAAAAAGTTGCCAGGCACATGAATGGTCTGTGATATGAAATTCAAGATGAGATGAGGATGATGACCATTCGAAATGTGGAAGATTCTTATCAGATATCTCTAAAATCTGAAGAGAAGCTGAGGTGGAAGCAAGGTCAAAGAGGCCGAGGTAGAATTCAAGCCAGAGGAAAAACAATTGCCCAACACAAAAATCAGAAACCTAAAGAAGAGGGGAAGAAACCTCAACCTCAACCTGAGAGAGGAGGAAGCTCACAAGGAAGGAAGTATGTTGATAGAAATACTTTTCCTTGATCCAGAGGAAGAAGAAGAGGTAGAGGAAGTGAAGTGAAATGATTTGTCTATGGAAAAATTGGACATAAATCCCATGAGTGTCCAAATAGGAATAAAGAAGGTGGTGAAACTCACATTGTCAATGCTCAAGGATAGAATGTTGAGGAATAATATGCTAAGGGTGAAAGATCCTTAATGAAGAGGAAAGTTCTCTTAAAGATAGAGAAGGAGGAAGATAACCCAGCCCAAAGAAACAGTCTGTTTAGGACTGCTTACAAAACTAAGGATAGAGTATGCAAGGTCATAGTGGATAGTGGTAGCACAGACAATATCGTATCTACAGAGATGGTAGAAAAGCTGGAGCTGGAGACTGTTGTAGACTAGTACGAGGATAGATGATCTACCAGAAGAAATTTAGGAGTTGGTGGAAGAATTTGTTGATATAGTAGTGGATGAACTACCTTGTTTGTTGCCACCTATCAGGAGTATAAGCCATCATATTGATCTTATACCTGGAGCCATTTTACTGATCAAAGCATCATACAGATTGACGTCGCAGGAAAATGAAGAAGTTAAGAGACGGGTCCAGGACTTAATGGACAAAGGATTGATATGGTAAAGCTTGAGTCCATTCGTTGTTCCGATAGTGCTCAGCCCAAAGAAATATGGAGGTTGGAGAATGTGTATAGACTCAAGGAAAATCAATAAGATTACCATTAGATACAGTTTTCCATTGCCAAGGATGGATGACTTGATGGATTGCTTGAGTGGAGAAAGTTTTTTTTAAAAGATTGATTTGAAAAGCGGATATCATCAGATTAGAATGAGATAAGGTGATGAATGGAAGACATCATTCAAGACAGATGAAGGGCTATATGAATGTATTGTCATTCAATTTGTCTTAATGAATGAACCCACTACTTTCATGAGGTTGATGAACGAAGTCCTGAAGGATTTCATAGGGAAATTCATCATTGTATATCTTGATGATATATTAATTTTCAGCAAAACTAAAGCAGAGCACTTAAATCATTTAGCTGCAGTAATGAGAAGATTACAACAACAGAAATTGATGATCAATATGAAGAAATTGTCATTTATGAGGACACAACTCATTTATTTGGGTTTTGTTATCTCTGCAACTGAACTGAAAATGGATCCAAAAAAGATAAAGGCGATTAAGAATTGGCCATCGCCGAAGAGTGTATTTGAAGTTAGAAGATTCCATTGTTTGGATAGCTTCTATAGGAAATTCATCCGAAACTTCAGTGTAATTAGCGAATCGATGATGATACGGTGAAGAAAAGACATAAATCTTTTCATTGGACGAAGGAAGCAGAGAAGAGTTTCAATCTACTGAAGAAGAAGATCACTGAGAAACCAATTCTGGTTTTTCCATATTTTAGCAAGACATTCTAGGTCAGGTGTGATGCGAGTGAATTTGCAATTGGATTTTTCTTGAGCCAAAACAACAGGTCGATCATGTACTTCAGTGAAAAACTGAATGAAGTGAAGATTAAGTACTCAACATATGACAAGGAATTCTACATGGTCATACAAGCACTGAAGAAATGGAGACACTATTTGGTTCCCAAGGAGTTTTTTTTGTACAACGATAATCACGCTTTGCAATTCATAAATCGATAGGAGAAGTTGAACCAAAAACATGCTAAATGGTTTGAATTCATGCAGAATTTTACTTTTGTGACTAAGCATATTTCTGGAACTGTTAACAAAGTTGTTGATGCTTTGAGCAAGAAATGTTTGCTTATGCAGGAATTCAGAGTCGGGTTTTGATAACCTCAAAGAAATTTATAGGGATGATCCAGACTTCAAGGAGGCATATGAGGCATCTGAAAATCCAGTTCTCAGAGAAAAAATCCAATGGAATGAATACATGATCTAGGATGGATGATTGTTCAGGGGAAATCAACTATGTATTCCGAAATGCTCCATGAGGGAGAACCTGCTGAAGGAAAAACACAACAGAGGATTGGTCGGACACTTCGATCATGATAAAACATTCTCAAAGTTGAATAGCTCATATTATTGGCCAGGGATGAGAATAGATGTGAATAAATTTGTGGATAGGAGAAAAAAAATTCAGCACATGAAGGGAAAAAGGCAGAACACAGGGTTATATCAACCGCTACCAATTCCTGAAAGGCCATGGGACATAGTGAGCATAGATTTTATATTGAGAATACCAAGGATAGAGAGAGGATATGATTAAATCTTTGTGGTAGTTGATAGATTTTCAAAAATGGCACATTTAATACCATGCCAGAAAACTAGGGACGTAACTCATATTGCGAACCTGTTTTTCAAGGAAGTTGTCAAACTTCACGGTTTGCCAAAGAGTATCATTTATGATTGAGATACCAAGTTCGTGGGACATTTCTGGAGGACCTTATGGCAGAATTTGGGGACAAGTTTTTCTTTTAGCTCAGCATATCATCCTCAGATGGATGGACAGAGAGAGGTCATAAATAGGATCTTGGGAGATCTGCTGAGGAGCTTAGCGACTGAACACCATAGTCAGTGGGATCACATTCTGCCATAGGAATAATTCACTTACAATGATTCACTCAATAGAAGCACAGGGCAGATTCCATTCTAGATTGTATATGGAATGAAGCCAAGGGGAGTTTCTGAGTTCAAAGATTCAGAACAAAATGAATTCAGGAGTGCTAGTGCAGAGGACTTTGCATAAGGAATGAAGGAGCTTCACAGCCAAATCAAAGAGTGATTGCAGAATTGAAGTCAAGAATACAAGTGGAGAGCAGATCAACACAGGCGAGAAATTCAATTTGAAGTTGGTGATTTGATTCTTGCACATATAAGGAAGGAGAGGTTCCTAAGGGGAACGTATAAAAAACTGAAGATGAAAAAGATTGGATTGTGCAGGGTCATAAGGAAATTTGGGGAAAATGCATATGAGATTGAATTACCCGATGGGGTCAGAATCTCACCGATATTCAATGTCATGGATTTGTACCCTTACAAAGATGAATAATTAGGAGTAGAGGATGAGCAAGAATAAATTCAATGGACAAAACAAATCCCTGTAGTTGAAAATCCGCAGATGGAAAGCATAATTGACAAGAGGATTAGAAAAAAGACTAGGAGAAAGGAGTAGTTTGAATACTTGGTCAAGGGGAAGGGACATCCATTTGAAGATGCCAATTGGGAGGATGAAGCAACAATTCAAAAGCATGGACAGATCGTGCAAGAGCTCATGAACATGAGTTCATGAAAACTTTCAAGCGAGGGAGTATGATGCAGGAGCATCGTACAAAGCCAAATCACGTGCCTAGCCAAAGGAACAACTGGACGTGCATATGAAGAAAAGGGGGCATTTTTTTATGAAAGCATTTTGAATTTTGAAAATTGAAGCATTAATGTAATAAGCTAGGAGAAGAGTACTTACATTTATGTCTTGGAGATATGAACAGATCTGGAGAAATTACTCTCACCTGTCGGATGTAATAGGCATTTAAGTCTGTTAATGTAAAGTAGGAAGATATGAATGTTAGATTAGACAGTTTAGAAGTGTAGGAGGGAAAATGGATATAGGCATCCTCACCCTTGTATCATTGTATGAAGAAGAATATTATCATTCTTAATTCATAAGCTGGAGCATTGTAGCAAAGAGTTGTAGAGAAGAACCCATGTACAGGAGCACTTGAGTTAATATATGAAACATTGACTCAATTTTCATGGTGTTATGATGCTTACTATTTACATTAGTTGAATGGTATGTTTACAGTTGGTTTGTTTCTCTGTTATGCATTTATCTCAATGTTGTGTTGTGTGTATGATTTCATGTTGAATGCATGAAATCAGAGAGAGAAGAAGAATTAGTTCCAATTGTTTCTCTTCCTGAGAATTCTTGCAAGGAGTGCAGTGAATGTTCGCAAGGTGTGCGTTGACGAAGGTCTGAGTTTTATCTCATAAAGCTCATGAGAGATATTGTTGTTCTCATATCAGTAGAAGTGCAGGTGAAGCACATATACATGCAAGGTGTGCGCAGGCTGGTTAAGGGCTTAGAAATTATCAACTAAGGCGAAGGTTGAAGGACCACTATTGCAAAGAGTGCACAGGGTCGAAGACTCAAATAACCAAAGKTTATTTGAAAGTTTTCCACAAGGAGTGCRAGCAGGATTCCTTTTGGAAGGCTTGAGTTTGCAAGTGAAAGCTCARGAGAGATAATKCCTTTGAAGTGTTCAAAGGGAGWCGAAGATCGAAACYRTCRCATAGAAGTTAAGTTCAAGAGGGAGRTCCTTMAGAGGGAKATCSATTAGAGTGGTATGTGGATGCCATTACAAGGTTTTATGCATTAGGGATGGGTACTATATCCTTGACCATGGTTGGGTCACRAGTCAAKSGAATTRGGACCTAAGTTAATATTCTTGATCTAATAGGCTATGATCAAGGCCTCARACTACAACATAGTTCCTTTAAAGTGAATCTTTGTCATATAAGTAGGATATGGGTATAATAATGCATTTTTTCATAGTAGGAATAGGTCTCAAGGACTTTACCATGACAAAGGGAGGACAATAAGGGCCTTATTCCATAAATATATTTGTAAGGCTCAATATCCATGAACATCACCTTCAACATAATCCCTTTAGAGGAAAATTTTTGGCCTCCAATTTGAATATGTGTACCATTATGAAATATTTTTCACTAGGGACATGTGCATTTAGTAATTAGCCATGGTCAAGAGAGGAAAATAAGTCCCTTGGGTCTTTTATAAATCCTTTAGGGATTAAGAGACATAATCAATGCCCTAAACCACATAACATGTTATCTATAGGGAATCATGAACCTTTGAGTGAGATATGGGTATTGTTATAATATTTTGTGTATCAAATATGGCTATGAAGGTTTTAACCATGGTTGGGGGATAAATTCAAGGAATTAGGACTTGAAAAAATATTATTGGGCTAATAAGGCATGTTTAAAGCCATGAACTACAACATGAGACATTTAAAGGGGTTCTTTTGCATACGGGTTGGATGAAGTTTCCATTAGGATTTTTTGTGTAGTAGGGATTTATGTTGGGGCCTTGACCATTATTAGGTGATAAAAATAAGGTCCTTAATCCATAAAGTATGATCAAGGCCTTAAACTACAACATCATCCCTTTAAAGAGGATTTTTTTCATATGAATGAGAAAGGGTTTCCATTAGTATTTTTTGTGTAGCCGAGATGGATCTTCAGGCCTTGACCATGATTTGGTGATGAAAATAAGTTCCTTAATCCATAAATGAGTGTAAATAGTCTTATGGGACATGGAATATTCTTCAAACAACTAAAAAAAGTTTTAGAAATTAACTTTGTCGTGGAGGTGACCACCCTTCAAACGCGCATTTTTCAAAGACATTAAAAGGTTAAATGATTGAATAATAGCTAAACATCTATGACTACCCATATTTCTCGATTATGTCATTTCTCTATGATTTCAATGTTCAACTTGTTACATCCGCATTCTCAATCAAGGTATTTAGCATGCTTATTCATGGAAACAATTTCTCAGTGTATCCCACCTTGTGGAATCACAAGACCTTAACATTGAAATCCTTGGGTTCATGTTCGTGGCTTATTTTTTTGCTCGCAATGATTTTTGGAAGGTTCAAAATCATTGTACATATCATAGAGGAATGAATAAGTAGGCTTTGAGGCAATGTTGAGTAGCACCACCATGTCCATGACACAATGAAAAGACACAATGAAAATAATTGTAGTGCTCTTTGTCATTAAGTGTATAAAAAAATTGCATTCAAAGATATATACAAGACATATAAATAGCCTTGTGTATATTATCAGCTATATAATGTACATCTAACTATCTTATAAAATTATTACATGACATCATGAATTTATTTTAGTCTTCTTTTTNTGTGTATCCCACCTTGTGGAATCACAAGACCTTAACATTGAAATCCTTGGGTTCATGTCCGTGGCTTATTTTTCTTCTCGCAATGATTTTTGGAAGGTTCAACATCATTGTACATATCATAGAGGAATGAATAAGTAGGCTTTGAGGCAATGTTGAGTAGCAACACAATGTCCATGACACAATGAAAAGACACAATGAAAAGAATTGTAGTGCTCTTTGTCATTAAGTGTATAACAAAATTGCATTCACAGATATATACAAGAAATATAAATAGCCATGTGCATATTATCAGCTATACAATGTACATCTAACTATATTATAAAATTATTACATGACATCATGAATTTATTTTGGTCTTCTTTTTCACTTTTTAGTTCTTAATAAAAGCATCCACATCCATGGCTTCATTTACTGGGTGCTCATCAGTAGATGATGTTGTTTTAGTCCTTTTATGTCGAGTATGTATGGCCTTGTACCCACGGTGTGGATGCTTCTATTAGGGGTCATCACCTAAAAAAAAATAAAAAATACTAAATTTATATGGCCAATTTTTAAATATCATTGAAGTAGTTCATTAATATTAAAAAAAACTCTGCAATGTAATTATTTACTYGGTCCTCTAATCARCACTGTTGGAGTGGCTTCTAGCCTATTCACCTAATCTTTAGGTCGAGGATGATCATCTATGAAATTCTCTTCCATTGAAATGTCAAAAATTATAGGTACAAAATTATTAAGTATATGATTAATATATAGACATTTTACTGTCGTGGGCCTCAGTCATAGGAACATCTTGGGGATGCACCTCACTGGGATGGAGTTGCTGGGGAGCACCATGATATTCTAGCAGCGTTTCACTATCAACGCTATGTTATTCAATACNTAGGGTCCTTAATCCATAAATTATGATCAAGGCCTTAAACTACAACATCATCCCTTTAAAGAGGATATTTTTCATATGAATGAGAAAGGGTTTCCATTAGTATTTTTTGTATAGCTGAGATGGATCTTCGGGCCTTGACCATGATTAGGTGATGAAAATAAGGTCCTTAATCCATAAATGAGTGTAAATAGTCTTATGGAACATGGAATATTCTTCAAACAACTAAAAAAAGTTTTAGAAATTAACTTTGTCGTGGAGGTGACCACCCTTCAAACATGCATTTTTCAAAGACATTAAAAGGTTAAATGATTGAATAATAGCTAAACATCTATGACCACCCATATTTCTCGATTATGTCATTGCTCTATGATTTCAATGTTCGACTTGTTACATCCACATTCTCAATCAAGGTATTTAGCATGCTTATTCATGGAAACAATTTCTCTGTGTATCCCACCTTGTGGAATCACAAGACCTTAACATTGAAATCCTTGGGTTCATGTCCGTGGCTTATTTTTTTGCTCGCAATGATTTTTGGAAGGTTCAAAATCATTGTACATATCATAGACGAATTAATAAGTAGGCTTTGAGGCAATGTTGAGTAGCAACACCATGTCCATGACACAACGAAAAGACACAATGAAAAGAATTGTAGTGCTCTTTGTCATTAAGTGTATAACAAAATTGCATTCACGGATATATACAAGACATATAAATAGCCTTGTGTATATTATCATATATATAATGTACATCTAACTATCTTATAACATTATTACATGACATCATGAATTTATTTTAGTCTTCTTTTTCGCTTTCCAGTTCTTAATAAAAGCATCCACGTCCATGTCTTCGTTTACTGGGTGCTCATCTGTAGATGATGTTGTTTTAGTCCTTTTATGTCGAGTATGTATGGAATTGTACCCACGGTGTGGATGCTTCTATTAGGGGTCATCACCTAAAAAAAAATAAAAAATACTAAATTTATATGGCCAATTTTTAAATATCATTGAAGTAGTTCATTAATATTAAAAAAAACTTTCCAATGTAAATATTTACTCGTTCCTCTAGTCAGCACCGTTGGAGTGGCTTCTAGCCTATTCACCTAATATTTAGGTTGAGGATGATCATCTATGACATTCTCTACCATTGAAATGTCAAAATTTATAAGTACAAAATTATTAAGTATATGATTAATATATAGACATTTTACCGTCGTGGGCCTCAGTCACAGGAACATCTTGGGGCTGCACCTCACTGGGATGGGGTTGTTGGGGAGCACCATGATATTCTAGAAGCATTTCACTATCAACACTATGTTGTTCAATACTAATGGTTTCGTTCACAGTGCTTCTCTCCTGATTAAAACAAAGTAAGACATTAAATTATGGACAATATCAAACATTTACGTATTTTATAAGTAACAAAAGGTTAATGTGGACTGATTTTTATTTACCTTATCCCGCAAATTGTATCTTGGGGTATACCCCATTCTTTTAGAATGATAAACCACAACTTTATAACCATACTTGTAACCAAGTTGGAGGTCTTCCTCCATGGTTTCTGTTCCAAAGTTGTCACCCTGCATTGCATAAGGGTATGGTTTTCTAATGTTTTTCGCTGCAATTACCTTAAATTTTTAAGGTGATACAAATAATATTCTTAAGATGTTCAAGTACCTACGATTCATGACTATAACCTCGAGTAGACACCCTGGCGTAGCTTGTGTTGTCCATGTTTGGAAATCCTTTTCTTGGTTTCCTTCGAAGTGTCAGACAACCTATCCTCAAAATATTAAAGTATGTTATAT
>JZKD02S2015933.1:32947-43683 GCA_000966675.3 Picea glauca
AAAGAGATAATTTCAGATAATAATCCTCTTCAAGGGGGCAACCTCCTTTTACCCCACTTAAATGTTCAAGTACAAGATGATTCAAAATGAAAATGTCACCTTGGTATATATAGGAAACTAGGAGGTATAATTACAACTAATGGCGTAAAGCCGACATAAATAAAATAACATTACTAATCTAATATGCCCCTATTAAGGGGTAATGGGCCAATATTAGGGCTTAACAATGTTCATGCTAAGTTTCATTTTTTTAAAGAAAAGTTTTAGTCCAATGAAATAGCTCTTATGTATTGTAATACTTGTGAAAATGATGCTAACATTTTCACTAAGCTTCTTGGAAAGATTAAGTTTGAGTTGTTTAGGGAGATGTTAGGTGTAGGATTCAATCCATTCTCCATTAAAGGGGAGACTTGGAAATAATGGAGAAAGAGTCAGTTGCAAGAGATAGTTACGTAGAAGAACTCTATTAGTCAAGAGTCAATAGCATAGTTGAACTCTACTTCACTTAATGTAGATTCTAGTTTTTTGTGATTTGATGTAACTGACTAAGCATAGTAGTTTCGTATTTAATGATGTAATTAGTCCTCATTCAATAATATAGAATGTGGGGTAGCCTTGCCTGAGTTTTTTTCTCATAATTATAAGTTTCACTTGTTTTTGGTTTCCTTCTAATGTAGTTGCAGAACCGGAAAAAATGGGTACATTAGAATGTTCGTGGACATTTAATTTTGTGGGTAACCGATGACCATGGAATCATTACACCTCTCCTTCTCCATCTCAAGGGTTTCTCATCAAACGCTCTAATCGACAATGTTTCCTCCAAGTCCTCCAAATGTGCTCGGGGCACTTCGCACTCATTTTGTCGATGGATTATGGAGAAGTTCCTCCCAAGTCCTCTGATGGATTCAACAGAGTTATTATCAAACATTCTGATCGGCAATGTTTCCTCTAAGTCCTCCGAAAATGCTTGAGGCACTTCGTACTAACTTTGCCGATAAGTGCAGAGTACTTGGTATCAACTTCATCGATGAGCTTCAGCGGAGTTCTCCTTAACTTTTCTAATGAAAAGAATCATAATTGAGAGAATTATAATGGCTAGATTCATACAATTAACTTGATCCAGGGGTGAAAATTTTCCTTTGATGAATGCCAAAAAATTGCATCCAAAGGCGTTTTTTAATGAAAGTTTGTGTTCCCCATTTGTTGCTCTTTCAATAAAAATTTATTTCACGAGTTTTTGTGTCATCTATGATGAACATCCAGTTATTGCATCGATTAACATTGCAGTAATGTATTACTCACATGAAATTATACGTCCGAAAAAACAACCAATTGACACTTGGAGCACTTAGTATTTCCTTGGAGCTAAATGGACTAAATTTCTCACATAGTGCATTTTAGAACCAAGGAAAGACCTGTAGGTGTTCTGATTAACCAATATGATGCTAGGACATGCTTCCACAATGAGGATTTAGTCATAGAGACAGGAAACACAATGCAATCAAACTAGTAACATGTGTGCGAANAACTAATGGCCTAAAGCCGACATAAATAAAATAACATTACTAATCTAATATGCCCCTATTAAGGGGTAATGGGCCAATATTAGGGCTTAACAATGTTCATGCTAAGTTTCATTTTGTTAAAGAAAAGTTTTAGTCCAATGAAATAGCTCTTATGTATTGTAATACTTGTGAAAATGATGCTAACATTTTCACTAAGCTTCTTGGAAAGATTAAGTTTGAGTTGTTTAGGGAGATGTTAGGTGTAGGATTCAATCCATTCTCCATTAAAGGGGAGACTTGGAAATAATGGAGAAATATTCAGTTGCAAGAGATAGTTACGTAGAAGAACTCTATTAGTCAAGAGTCAATAGCATAGTTGAACTCTACTTCACTTAATGTAGATTCTAGTTTTTTGTGATTTGATGTAACCGACTAAGTAGATTAGTTTCGTATTTAATGATGTAATTAGTCCTCATTCAATAATATAGAATGTGGGGTAGCCTTGCCCGAGTTTTTTTCTCATAATTATAAGTTTCACTTGTTTTTGGTTTCCTTCTAATGTAGTTGCAGAACCGAAAAAAATGGGTACATTAGAATGTTCGTGGCCATTTAATTTTGTGGGTAACCAATGACCATGGAATCATTACACCTCTCCTTCTCCATCTCAAGGGATTTCTTCTTCTGTTTTGTGGGCATTCTATTAGATTTCCTGGGATTTTTTAAAGATTTGGGGGGCATTCTTTCTGCAATTTCGTAGGACCTCACTCCAAATTCATGGGCATCTACCAAATTTTGTGGGCATTCTCCCTAAAATTCATGGGTGTTTGGAATATTTTGTGGGTGATTATCTGTAAATTTCGTGGGTTCTCTCTTCACGCAGAAAAAAAAAACCCTATCAGAGAGCATGCCTCGAACCTCTCCGAGCATAATCGAGGGTTTCTCATCAAACGCTCTAATCGACAATGTTTCCTCCAAGTCCTCCAAAGATGCTCGGGGCCCTTCGCACTCATTTCTTCGATGGATTACGGAGAAGTTCCTCCCAAGTCCTCTGATGGATTCAACAGAGTTATTCTCAAACATTCTGATCGGCAATGTTTCCTCTAAGTCCTCCGATAAGTGCAGAGTACTTGGTATCAACTTCACCGATGAGCTTCAGTGGAGTTCTCCTTAAATTTTCCAATGAAAAGAATCATAATTGAGAGAATTATAATGGCTAGATTCATACAATTAACTTGATCTAGGGGTGAAAATTTTCCTTTGATGAATGCCAAAAAATTGCATCCAAAGGCGTTTTTTAATGAAAGTTTGTGTTCCCCATTTGTTGCTCTTTCAATAAAAAATTATTTCACGAGTTTTTGTGTCATCTATGATGAACATCCAGTTATTGCATCGATTAACATTGCAGTAATGTATTACTTACATGAAATTATACGTCCGACAAAACAACCAATTGACACTTGGAGCACTTAGTATTTCCTTGGAGCTAAATGGACTAAATTTCTCACATAGTGCGTTTTAGAACCAAGGCAAGACCTGTAGGTGTTTTGATTAACCAATATGATGCTAGGACATGCTTCCACAATGAGGATTTAGTCATAAAGACAGGAAACGTAATGCAATCAAACTAGTAACATGTGTGTGAAGAAAGCCACTAGGAGCACTAAAACTTGATTATGACTGTGATATGAAGCAAATCAACGGAGATAGGAAATCATTGAACAAAAGTATAGATAGATGTGAAGAGTTTTATTCATTGGAAATGTAAGGATATTTTCTGATGACCGCAACAAGAAGTTATTTGAGTTCAGAGGGGAATGAAATGAGCCTCAAGGCGAAAGTGGGCCACCCTGAGCTAGTCATTCTTGGTGAGAGGGAGAATATCATATTTGATGCGCTTGGTGATGATAAAGTGTCGACATCCTTCATCTGACATATCGAGGATAGGAGAGAGAAACTTATCAATAGGAAGCGTGTCGAGGAGGAAGAGGTGAACCTTGTTGGTAAGCAACGTAATAAAGTGAAAGGTGGGGACACTACCAAAATGTGATGCAATAGTGTGAGTGGAAGGAACTTAAATGTTGAAAGGGGTGTGCACGAAAAATATAATCATGTGAGTAATATCAGTGAGACATCATTGATCATGTGAAATTCGCTAACGATGAAGGTGTATGTCATTGAAGTTTAGCGGAATCTTGACAACACATTAGCCAAGTTCAAAGTGAGGTGCACGATGAATTGATGGAAAANCAATTAACTTGATCCAGGGGTGAAAATTTTCCTTTGATGAATGCCAAAAAATTGCATCCAAAGGCGTTTTTTAATGAAAGTTTGTGTTCCCCATTTGTTGCTCTTTCAATAAAAAATTATTTCACAATTTTTTGTGTCATCTATGATGAACATCCAGTTATTGCATCGATTAACATTGCAATAATGTATTACTCACATGAAATTATACGTCCGACAAAACAACCAATTGACACTTGGAGCACTTAGTATTTCCTTGGAGCTAAATGGACTAAATTTCTCACATAGTGCATTTTAGAACCAAGGAAAGACCTGTAGGTGTTTTGATTAACCAATATGATGCTAGGACATGCTTCCACAATGAGGATTTAGTCATAAAGACAGGAAACACAATGCAATCAAACTAGTAACATGTGTGCGAAGAAAGCCACTAGGAGCACTAAAACTTGATTATGACTGTGATATGAAGCAAATCAGTGGATATAGGAAATCATTGAACAAAAGTATAGATAGATGTGAAGAGTTTATTCATTGGAAATGTAAGGATATCTTCTAATGACCGCAACAAGAAGTTATTTGAGTTCAGAGGGGAATGAAATGAGCCTCAAGGCGAAAGTGGGCCACCCTGAGCTAGTCATTCTTGGTGAGAGGGAGAATATCATATTTGATGCGCTTGGTGATGATAAAGTGTCGACATCCTTCATCTGACATATCGAGGATAGGAGAGATAAACTTATCAATAGGAAGCGTGTCGAGGAGGAAGAGGTGAACCTTGTTGGTAAGCAACGTAATAAAGTGAAAGGTGGGGACACTACCAAAATGTGATACAATAGTGTGAGTGGAAGGAACTTAGATGTTGAAAGGGGTGTGCACGAAAAATATAATCATGTGAGTAATATCAGTGAGACGTCATTGATCATGTGAAATTCGCTAACGATGAAGGTGTATGTCATTGAAGTTTAGCGGAATCTTGACAACACATTAGCCAAGTTCAAAGTGAGGTGCACGATGAATTGATGGAAAAATCAATGTCATGTCAATGCAAAGGTGAAGAATGATGTGGACATCGGTATGATATGTATCAACATAGGAAGAGGGGGCTTTCCAAATTTTGGATTGTCGAACATATCATATGAGGAGTAAATGAAGTTGTAAAGAGAGGTAGGGTGAGGATAATTTAGGCATAGATATTTTTACAAGGGAAGGAGTGAGAGGGTTTCAGTTGGATGAATTGAAGTGGGGGGGGAATTTCTTGTCTAGGAGAGAGTCTAATATAAGAAAATTGGGAGGTTGTTATGTGGGCACAACATAAATCATAATCAATTTTAGATGGAGGGGTAGAATGTGCATTTTGTTCAACATCATGGTGTTTTTATGGATAGTAGATGTTTCTTTAGTGGGTTAAGAGGTTGAAGAAGAATCTGATGGTGATTTCTTACTTCCACTCCTTTTGTTCATAACATTTTGGGACATGTGGATTTATTCAATGTATTCATATTCTCCTTCTTTTAAACCACCATATGAGATATCCCAAAAATAATTCACTTCTTGTTCTTCCTTTCCATCAATGTCGTCGGACTGGTATTGTTGTTCTAATTCTCATTTTTATTCTTCCTCTTAATTCAAGTCATTCTCCCAATATTTAAATGCTTTTATGAAGTATTCAATATTGATTCCTTTGGTAGGAGTTGTCTTAGTTTTGGTGGAAGTGATCTTCTTTGGTGGAAACTTCAAGAACTTTTTGGTATTTGAGGTACCTTCTCCAATATTGTTTTTCATATTGATGATGTCATTGGAAATATTCTTGAAGATTATATATAGTTCTTCCATTTCCATGTACTCTTGGTCTTTCTTTTCTTCTAGAAGTTTATTGAACGTAGCCTTGGTTTTAGTACTATATTTTTNTTCTCAGGAATGGTGTTACTAGCTATCTAGCATCAGATGTAAACTTGAAATACTTGAATAGATGATCAGTCACAGATATAAAGTAAATAAAAAATAATGAACAACATAAAGAAAAACGTGATATAAAATATTATGTGTAGAACTAACTAAAGATAATTCGACATAGATAACATTTCACATCAAGAAATTACATGAGAAGACAATGAAAAAACATTGCAAAGTCTACACAAGACGAAAGCCAAAGACTAAACTGCTTTCTCATATAGTTTCAACAAAATATGTTCATCATATGGTCTAGGAAGAACATTTGAGATAATGGACTCTTAAAGATTGAAAATTTTAATATATATATGATAACAATTAACCATGTATTGATAAAACAGACTAAAGCTAATTTAAATCAATGCATAATCAATTATTCAAATAATATGAAATATTATAATGAAAATAAAACCATTTTACTCATAGGACAAAAGCCATTAAGCAACCTAGAATTTCATGTTCTTCTTTGAAAATACTTGTCCATTCTCCCAAATATTCCAACCATATGTTACTCCATTTGAAAAGAATTTTTTTTTACAAAAGAAATAATATAAAAAAAAGAAACGATCAAAATCCTCCTCTAAATTCCTTTTAAATCATTGGCTCGAAACTTTCTCATATATTTATATAATGAATGAACAGTCTGGGCATCACTAATAATTTTCTCCACCTGAAATTTGCCTCGTAAAGAGACACAAATATCTCTCAAATTGTACATTTGTTTAGGAAAATTCCCAAGCTTAAGATAAATGGGTCCATTCTGGAGATGGGTTTTCAATCGTTTCCTCAAATTCCTTATGGTTTGGCTGAAACAAGTCCCACAAAATTGTTTGTTTGTTCTTGAAAGCATTTCCAAATGTCATCTATTGTTGTTCATAATTTATTTGCTGCAATCTAATATTACTTTTGGATCAATTATCTTGAACGTATTTAGATAATAAAATCAATCCATGATCACATCTGTACCAAATAACTGATGATAGAAACTCATGAAACAAAAAGAATCATAAATTAATAACCTAAAAATTGTGAATAAAACAAAATCTAGACCAATAAAATCAAANTCAAGGAAGTGTTTCATATTCTCGAGTAAGTTTATAATGACAGAAAGACAAATAATTATATATCTTGTGACCTTGAAATGTCCAATAACTGGAAATGAAAGAAATTCCAATTCTCGGGAATGGTGTTACTAGCTATCTAGCATCAGATGTAAACTTGAAATACTTGAATAGATGATCAGTCACAGATATAAAGTAAATAAAAAATAATGAACAACATAATGAAAAACGTGATATAAAACATTATGTGTAGAACTAACTAAAGATAATTCAACATAGATAACATTTCACATCAAGAAATTACATGAGAAGACAATGAAAAAACACTGCAAAGTCTACACAAGACGAAAGCCAAAGAGTAAACTGCTTTCTCATATAGTTTCAACAAAATATGTTCATCATATGGTCTAGGAAGAACATTTGGGATAATGGACTCTTAAAGATTGAAAATTTTAATATATAAATGATAACAATTAACCATGTATTGATAAAACAGACTAAAGCTAATTTAAATCAATGGATAATCAATTATTCAAATAATATGAAGATATTATAATGAAAATAAAACCATTTTACTCATAGGAGAAAAGCCATTAAGCAACCTAGAATTTCATGTTCTTCTTTGAAAATACTTGTCCATTCTCCCAAATATTCCAACCATATGTTACTCCATTTGAAAAGAATTTTTTTTTTACAAAAGAAATAATATAAAAAAAATAAACGATCAAAATCCTCCTCCAAATTCCTTTTAACTCATTGGCTCGAAACTTTCTCATATATTTATATAATGAATGAACAGTCTGGGCATCACTAATAATTTTCTCCACCTAAAATTTGCCTCATAAAGAGACACAAATATCTCTCAAATTGTACATTTGTTTGGGAAAATTCCCAAGCTTAAGATAAATGGGTCCATTATGGAGATGGGTTTTCAACCGTTTCCTCAAATGCCTTATGGTTTGGCTGAAACAAGTCCCACAAAATTGTTTGTTTGTTCTTGAATGCATTTCCAAATGTTATCTATTGTTGTTCATAATTTATTTGCTGCAATCTAATATTACTTTTGGATCAATTATCTTGAACGTATTTAGATAATAAAATCAATCCATGATCACATCTGTACGAAATAACTGATGATAGAAACTCATGAAACAAAAAGAATCATAAATTAATAACCTAAAAATTGTGAATAAAACAAAATCTAGACCAATAAAATCAAATATTATTTTAAACCAACTATAAATTTTAAATAAATATTGTTTGTATTTTCCTTTCAAATATGATCTTAAAATTCTAGAATCTTCAAGTTGATTGAGAGGAGAAAAATATTAATTTTGGGTTTTCACAAAATCAAAAAAATGATAGATAATTTTTTCTTTTATTATTTTATTTTTATTTAGAAATGAGATGCAAACTACCAAATAATTTAATTAATTAAACCTACCAAATGATTTTGTGAAAATGATTGTTAATGAGAAAAAAATGAAAACATAATCATAACTTAAACGGAAGTAAAAGTTGATAAAAATTAAGTGTAACACCCCATATCTTGACCTTTAGGGAGTTAGAATATTCACTGTTTACTCATCTTAGTAATTGAATTCTTAACATTTGTTTGTGCTCAGTTAGATTGAGATAGATATTTGAGATATGTATATATTTTTATGTTGCGTGATATTATTTTCATTGTTATATACTCATGATGATGATAGCTCTTTGGTTTGTTTAAACATGCAAGTTAAAATGTGGAATTTAGGTACCTGGATACTAGTTCAAGTTATGATATGAATGCATAATAGATACCATACATGATAAAAATAAACATGAATTTCTTAAATTGAATGTCAATACATATATGGATCCTTATATGAAATTATTATGTATATGCATAGATATGATTTATTGGTGGATTAACTTACAGGTTAATGAGCTATGCGATCGCCAAATGACTGTAGTGTTGAGGTGACTTGGATGTTGTAGACATCAAGAAGATAGTATATTCTATATGTTGTACTTATTATTTAATTTATGATTCGAAATATTGGTATGATTTGTGGTGAGTGTGGCTTTGACAGGATGCAAAACTTCCCCAGAGTGATTGTTTGATGACGTGACTCTAAGAATAGTAGTTGCATAGTATAACTCTATATAGGGTGTTGACCCTAGTTCTATAAGGAGGGGTGGAGGTATTCCCCACCATTTATCCTTTGAAACATAGAGTCGTGGGAGGGCTATGTGAAGTTACGCTCCACTAGATGCGTGATGGAAACTGCTAGTTTCCTTTTGTGGAAGCTTGGTCAAGATGTATGGCACTTTTGCTTATTGGTTCTATCTAGAGTTAGGCCAATATAGTTGACACTCCATCTTAGTCCAATAGAAGAAAGGATAGGATGGAAGATGGAAGTAGGTTAGGAAGGAAGGATTCTTTGATGTTAGGTTAGAATACTGATTGGGGATTAGAGATTCCACTATTGTTTACTCACTTAGTTCCTACCATGCTTAAAACCCTCTTTGATTTCCTAATGATATTTTAAGTGTGAGAATGAGTTATTGATGAATTGGTGTAATTTAGTTAGTTAAGATTATTAAATGATGCATTACTTGATCTGTTGTCCTACATGTCTTGATGATCATATAGGAACTATGCACTAGAGACAATGATTGTTTATCGTTAGTACATCCATGAGATATGTGTCCGCTAGCTATGCACACATACCATACCCATGTACACTAGTATAAGTAATTAATGTATTAATTATTAAATTAAATTATTAACTATTTAATTGAATGCTTATTGAATATGTAAATTATATTGCATACAGATATCTAGAAGCATTAAATACCTTGTTGACTTTGATAGATGGTGGGTGTGATGAATTAAATGAGCATGGTGGGGTGTTATGTACATTTTGGGKAAAATTATCAAATAACATTTATTAGCTAGCTTGAGAATAAAGACTTTTTATTTTATTTATTATTGTTTAATGCAAGTCATTTATATTTAGTTTTATTTTAATATTTTCCCAAAATATCTAGATAAGTGAGGTTGACAGATAATAATGAGGGTGGTTAAGGAGACTTGGGGAAGTGTGTATGGAAACCTGATAAATAGGGAGAAGAAGTAGAGAGGAGGGGGAGGATGGAGAGGTTTGAGCATGATGAGAGGTTGTGAAATTATTTGAAGATATAATTCTTGTGATAGTTTTCATTCAGCATTTGTGCTTTGTTTTTCTTGGAGTCACGGGCACAGAGGGACAAGAAAAAAAAAGGTTTCTTGGAGATAGGAAGTCGGCTAGTCTCCTAGTTAGCAGGGAGAATTTTGTTGTTTCACTTTGAGAAATCGAGAAAAGAATGCTTGGAAGCGCCTAGGACTACATTGCAATTGATGAGCTTCGACAAACTAAGTAAGAGGTATTTTTCAGTGGTATTTTTTGTTGATATTTTGTATATAATTTTGTTTTAAGTTGCAAATCTTAGAGTTAGCCTATTACTTATTTCATCATGCTATTTAGATTTATCATTGAACAAATGTAGAAGAATTGTGTAAATGAAATGAAATTATGTTAAAGAAAAGTTGTTATTGAGTATGTATAAAATGAAAGATTAATTGTTTAAACATCCTGGAWGGGTGTTACATATGGTATCAGAGCCCGGTTTCAAAAYTGAAACYTGGGCTTGACCACCCAAAGCACTGGGATTTTGTCTCTTTCATCTGCAATCCAATTTTGGTTGTTACACATTTAAAATTAAAATCACCATCGAAGACATTTCATAGTCAAAACCAACAACTTCATATCATGTTGAACGCTACCTTGTGTCAGCAAACTACCAACCTTACTTGACAAAATAATGTGTTCACAAAAAAAGGCTAGTACAATTTTGATCCAATTTGCATATAAGTTAGCAACCGTTCCAATTCCACCTAAGTACAAAAGATAGATATTTAAATCACTAATGCTTATAATTGTGGGGAAGACAA
>JZKD02S2015944.1:7301-34770 GCA_000966675.3 Picea glauca
ATGCAATTTGGACATTTGAAAAAAAAACTACAAGTTAAATGAGTACATCAATAAAAAATAACATACTAACCTTGCAAGTTCAAAATCCGAGCTATGTAGATCGAGAATTGGATTTTTTTAACTAGTGGGTGACAAAAAAAATAAACAGCTCAAACAAAAGCCAAGAACAGTGTCGCAACTATAGCAATTGTGTCGCAAAGTCTCTTAAAGTCACGTATATATAGATAAAATAGTCAACTATCCGTTAACACCGACCAATGAGATAGACAAAAGTTTCATCGCTATTGCCACGAAAGTTTGTCGCTATAGCGACGAAAATCCCGACTAGGTTAAATTAAGATTTTCGTCGATATTGTGACAGACTTTCGTGGTAGTAGCGACGAAAATCCCGCCCTGTTTAAAAAAATATGAAACTAGTGGAAGCGTGGAAAATTTTCGTGGAATAATCTACCCATATGTAGTAGTGTTAGACACTCTTTGACGGTGCGTTGGAACTCAACCAACCTTTCACCACATGGCTCATTAACTCATATTCATTACTGAACATGAATGTGTTTCATGTTTTGAGATAATCATGATATCAAATTAGCATACATTATATGAAATCAAAACATCATATAAATGTGTTCAAGCATTATTTCTTCACTAATAACTAGGTTGCCAATACGCATGGCCACCCAATTCTCTCTTTACCATTCTTCAACTCTGGTAGAGTATTGGAAGATTCTTCTTCCATAATGGGCAGTTCTATACCGTCCCACTCATGCAAACATGTTTTTCCTCAACGTATTAACCATTGTGTTGTTTATGAACACTTTTTTTCATAACCATTCATGATCAATTAATACATCCATGACACATTTGTTCATGAATTTTCATGCAAGGATTTTAAACATCCTTGACTACAATATGTTCTTTTCTCTATCCTTCATGTTATTTTCCTAAATCATACCCTGCTTGGGTATCAATGGAATACAAATGTCACTCAAAAACACATGCATATCATCATCAAGATAGTAAAAAATTTCAAAAGGGGTTCTTACCCAATCCCTTTCAGTCCTAATGCCACATGGGCATGAAATATTTTACATGTCCTGGCTACCATCAACCTTTCTGAAATTACCTCATCAATGGTACTTCATGGGAACTCCCAAATTCCCTTCATCAATATTTCAATAGCAACCTTCTTGCAATTATCCTCTTCTTGAGGTTGCCCACCATTGGCAGTTGTCTTCCCTAACAACTCCTATATTTTCTACACATGACATACATCATGACCTTCACAATTATATCAGTTGTCTTGTTAAATAAAAATGCATGTATCATAACATTTCAATCAACATTCATTCTCTAATATGTCCTAGCATATCTATGTGCACTTCATGCCAGAAAAATTCACACACAACAACACATCCATTTTCTCATCCCAGAGAAACACAATAAACAACAAGAAAAGGGTTAATGGACTCTTCCCTTTTCCCACTTCTTCTACACAGTTTGGAATTTTCAGCTTAACTGAACTATTCCCAAGGCCTCACTACCTTTGAAAAATTGTGGTTTAACCATGATCATTTATTTAAACATATTCATAAATTTATTTTGCAGTTGTACTTTTTAAAGTTTACAACTCTGTTAAGAAATCGGAGTTTTAAAGTGAGAAAAATGTTCCTCCTTTTCTCATTTATTGCTTATGGCACAATTCATCCCCTTTGTGATCTTTCCAACTCTGTTCCATGATCAGTCTCGGTCAAGTTTGTCTTCACCTTTCTTAGATGTAAAAACATACTGCAACATCATAATCAACTCATTATGAACCAATGCATTTTGCACCTTTCCCAAACAAAATCATATTGGTTATCATTCATTTGTATATCTTTCATCCATGCATTGCATTTTAAAATGTAATCTAGGATTCTTATACAAATAAGCCTTGCATCCCACTGCTTAGTTTTCCAATAGTCATTAAGGTTATGGCTCTATTCTCCAGACATAATATTTAGACAGTTCCTTCATAGGGAACTTATTCAACATGCAACTTTTTTGTTGCACCTCCATCACCATCTGAAATGACCTCAACTTTGAGTCAACCTCAACTTAATTATTTCATAGTTTTACACAATATTCCGTAAGGAATACAAGCACACATTCTTATGATGCATTCAGATTGTACATTCCACATGTATCCTTACTCTATTATATTACATTCATAATGCACTTCACTACATGCATAAACATAATGTGTGCCTTCCATAGGCACACTTTACAATTTCATAAGCATGTCCATTTAAGTCATTTCACTCATGATTGTTCACAATCATTCACATGTGACTTTCATAGGCATATTCATTTGTCCTTCTATAATAACATAACATTATTTCTCATTTAACCTTTCAACAATTCACACAAGCTCTCTTTGATGAATAGAGTACACCCTCAAGCTAATATTCAAAACAAAACAATTCAGACCCTTCCACATAGGGTCAACCATGCATCCATGGTCTTACTCAGACTAGAAAGTACACATATTTCCACACATCCTACTTGATCAAGCAGTCATACCATGCCTTTAGCATACATAAATACATACATATTGTACATGTGCATCACTTGCACATTTCCATAGTATTCTCATAAATTCATAAAATGTTATCTCTTATCAATCTTTTATGATGATGATTTATAGTCATCTGCAAGACCAATCTCAAAGACTTCAAACTTATGTTTCCTTTTCTCATGGAAACAACCAACAATAGTTTACTCTTTCCCAATTGTTATAAAAGTATTTAAAATTCAAAAATACAACTAGGTAATTTACAACGTTACCCAGGGCAGCAAAATTCCCAAATCCAACTTCCCTTCATGCTTCAAAGAATTCTTGGTCAATAGAAATTTATCAGGGAAATCATTTCCTGGATTCCCTTTTACTGCTACTTGAGAATACTAAGCCATACTTATACAACCGCAATCCTTCTCTCGATGTTATTTGATCTAGTGATCTCATAGGAACACCCAAGCACTCCCATTTATCGGACTTTTGGGTCAGCAATTTTATTGATCCTTTGCCTTATCTTCATAAGGATATAACCAATAACATCATCAACATTCTTATACATACTATTAACCTTTTACTATTATCAGATCATCATTGTCCAAAATGATTCACAACAACCTATATCTGACAACTAGTGACAGGATATTGCTAGTCTATAATCATGTTATATTCATGCTAATTCATGAGCATATGCATTACATCATATCTTTGTGCACCAAACCATTTACCCATGACTATATTGTAGACATATTCCAATTGTTTTCCTTTTGCATTCATTTACATAGACATGCCTTCAGGTGAATAAGCATATACATTTTTCCTTAGTACAACCATGAGCTCATAAACTTGCTCACATGCCCATATCACTTTACTTATTTTTTGAGGATAGGAAATAGTCCAAAGGACTCCTTTTCTTTAATTTAATTAGATTATCCCAACTACAAGTTTCATTCATTATAGTCCCGATATATTGACCTCACAAACTTACATCAGTCCTCTTATGAGGAGTTATTCACATAGGGATTATCTTTTTATTTAACCAACAATTATGGTTACTAGGGCTCTATCAACCCATACTTATAGGAAATACTACAACCACCAGTTCATTTATTTCTTTGAAATTTTGCATCCCTTTTGTAGGATTCTGCCATTTCTATCATTCTCATTCAAGTCTTACTATGAATTCCTATCGGAATAGTTATCATCCCAATAGAGAAATAATATAATTCTTCTACTGTAAATCAATACACAACTATTCTATTGTAGAAATTTCTAAAACAAAATTTCAATCTGCAGTCCTTCTTCCTAAGGAGCTAGTGTAGATGGAAAATAAATTTTAATGCAGAGAAAATTTTCCAACAGACTCATCTTGGCTTTGATATACTAGTCTTGTGACTGATATCTGGCCCATCCAGGCCTAGTGTTTGAGCCTCTCTCTAATACCACTCTGTAATACACTCAACCCCCTAAGTACCTTTTAGGGGATGGGGTATTGAAATTTTTCTATTCCCCAACCATCATGAAGCCTCTTATCAAGGGAATCATCATCTTCTGCTCATCAAGAGATTTCTAATGACTAGAACCATGCTAAAAAAAAAGCTTTGGATAAGAATTTACAGCCTCTCAAATTTCCACGAATCCCATTTTCCATTGTTACATCATTGCCACGTGGCATCCACATGGATCCTTGATATTCGTGCCATCCATCATGAGTCCGATGTGGAATCTACCACCATATGCATTAATCCCACAGGTCTAATCCCTTGTCCCTTCTTTGTCATCATCGATGTTTCTTTTCCCCATAAATCGCTACTACCAACAAGTTCTGACGATGATACTTCAATGGGTTCCTCTCCCAAATATGACGGCTCCCGGGACTTGATCTCTAATGGACCCCAATCATGTTGGTGCCCCTAACTTACACGGTGATTAATTCCCATACCTTGAGCCTCTTCTTACACAACCATGTGGGACCACGACAGATTGATGGTTGATATTTAATATCAGCTACTCATTGATCAACGACTATCATCTCCCTTCCGACAGCCTATAACATCATCCACACTCTTGGCCAACCCTTGACCTTACCAACCATTCATGTCCCGACGATGATTCATTTGGAACCAACAGTCTAGATCTCATCATTTTCACCCCTTAACAAATCAACAATCCTTGTTATGTATTTGGAGTATTGTCGTGATCAACAACTCACTCCCATCCATGCTCTAAGATCCAGATCTGTCTTCTTTCGATAAATAGACATATATTTCTCGATCTTTGACTGACCTAAGGGAATTCCTAATAGTGTTTAAGGGTTTAAAAGTTGCCCCAATTTTTTTCTTCTTTAAAATCCTAGCAAGCTTGTCTGTTGTCCCTTGTATGTAGGGTAAGTAAACCTTGGACACATCATTATTTGTTTGTTCTTTATTCCTAGGTGTTTTAGTGGAATTTTGAAAGGCTTTCATCACTTGATGTTTTAATAGCCATTATATTTAAAAACATTGAGGAGGTGATTTTTTTCTTCCTCTAGGTGTTCATCATCAGAAATTCTGAAGGTTCTAGTGGCTAAGGTGTTGAGAACACCTAGTTTTTGGGAAGGGTGATGATGGGAATCGACATGAAGATATTGTTCAGTGTGAGTTTTCTTCCTATAAACTTGATGGGATAAGGATCCATCAGGTCTTTTTGTGACTCTGACATCTAGAAAAGGAATACTACCATTATTTTCAACCTCCATAGTGAATTTGATGTGATCGGATTGTTTATTAAGGTGAGTCACAAATTCATATAATTTGTCACAACCATGGGGCTAGATGACAAAGGTATCATCAACAAACCTATTCCAGTATTTAGGTTTGAAGGGTGAGGAGATTAGGGCATTTTTTTCCAAATCTTCCATGAATAAATTGGCTATGATGGGAGAGAGGGGGGATCCCATAGCAACCCCACAAGTTTGTTCATAAACATCGCCTTGGAAACTAAAGAAAGTGGATTTCAAACAAAGCTAAACTAAGTTAGCAGTACCTAGGTCAGTGATGTTTTTGATGACTTTCATTGCTCCATCAATGGGAATTTTAGTGAAGAGAGAAACAACATCAAAGCTGACGAGGATGTCATCCTTGTCCAATTTAATGTTTTTGATCTTGTTTACAAAGATATAGGAGTCTTTAACAAAGGAGCGAGTGTTTCCGACTAAGGGTTTGAGTTTATGAGCTAGGTATTTTGCAAGTTGATAAGTAGGGCTGCCTATTGTGTTGACGATGGGTCGAAGAGGGGCCCCTTCCCTATGAATTTTAGGAAGTCCATATATCCTAGGGGTGGAAGGGCAGCTAACAAGCAATTTCTTTTTATCATCATCTTTTATGTTGCTTAATTTAATGGCATTGGAAACTTCCTTTGCAATCTTATTTAAGGGGTTTTTATTAAGTTTCTTATAACTTCCACTATTATTGAGGTGATCCAACATTTTTTCAATGTATTTTTCCTTGTTCATAACGACAACAACCCCACCTTTGTCTGCTTTTAGAACTACTAAATTCTTGTTATTGTTTAGGGATTTTAGAGCCAAAAATTCTTCTTTGGTGATATTGCTCTTTGGTGGTTTTACTCTACGGAGAATTACTGAGCAATCTTGTTTGATTTCTTCTTTAACATTATCTGAGAGGTTTTTAATACTATTTTCGATGCTGCATAAGATATCTTCAATAGGAATTTTGTGGGGTTAAGACCTTTTTATAGTAATTTAGTAGTGTAATCATCGATGGGATGGGTTGATAGGTTGATAACTAAATTTTTGGTTACAATGGTTTTAACCTGGTTAGTCTTACGTTCAAAGTTTTTGACTTGTTTACTATTGTTTTTGGAGATACTAAGGATGAGATTTGGGTTCACGATATTATTGCAAATCGTGTCGGTGTTGGGTAGACTAATTGCTACAAAATTTTTGTTGTCATTACTAATTGGTTCATTATTACATTGGAATTCAACGTTGTGGTTGTTATTCATTATACGGGCGTTGTTGATATTATTATTCCTAATATTTGTGATATCAGGGTTTGTTTTTTGTATAATGGAGGTGAGGGGGTTAATTCTAACAACATATTTGGGTTCAATATTACTTAGATTCCAAGTGTTATTAATAAATTCAATGGGAGGGTTACAACGACAATCAAGACTGCTATAGCTATCATTGCTGCGTTTTTTTATCAAAATTTGTTATACGTGTGTCAAAACAGTTTGGTTTGTTATCACAATTTCCTGTAAGAGTGTAGTTATTATCATTGTAGTTAGATTTATGATTTATTTGTTGAGTAATGGATGTGTGAGGGTTATTGTTTTTGGCGTGGGTATTACTGTTATTTACTGAGTTTGCGCGGGGACTGTTTTGGTCACTGCCGCGACTGTTATCGGAATTGTCTGAATGCGCACCATAATTGTTTAGATTGTAATCAGTATTGTTTATACGCGTGTTGCTTAGGGATTTTCGGAGATTGTATTTATTATTATTTTTTTTAATGTTATTATTACTATTTTCTAGGTTAGCGTGGTTACTGTTTTGGATGATGGATGTGTTATTTTTGGCTTGAAGATTCATGTTGTTATTAAATATCATAAGTCTATTTCTAATATTATTTAAGCTGTTCTTTTGGGCAGTGTTAATTATGTTAAAAGAAGGAGTTTCGATGTTATCATGGAGTGTATGTACAGAGTGTTCGTTTTGTTCAGGGTGAGGAGGCAATCCGTGCATTCTGTTCATCCGTACCTATTTCTGCGTGTTTTCTAGTCGGGTAAATTTGCTGCGTTGTTTATTTACAATGATTTCTTCAAGTTTCGCAGTTTTTAGGGAGGAGCAGGCATCTATTCATGCCCAAAGAGGTGGTTGGATGATATTTTCCAGAGTAGTGTGAAGAACGAGAAGTTTACATGACAAATTGTCTAATTTAAACCTTGATTTCTGAATTTCATTCTGGAGTAATGAAATGATGGCCTTGTGAAAAATACAGTCGTTTTTCTTATTGTGAAGTCTATGATTGATTATGGTAAAAATAGGCGTAACATCGGCGCCCCTACATCTTTTCAGAAAAGTTAGATCATATTTCCTTCTCATTACTTGCAAACACATCCGCTCAAATTGTCGGATTTTATCAGCTGTATCCTGTCTGTACAGGGTCAGTATTTTTGTTCTAAGGATTTTGCGACCATTGTTTTGATCATAAAGTTCTTTCGGATTTATCGCATAGGTTTTTTTGATTTTCGACGTTTCAGACCAAACTAGTGTGGTCCATCATCAGGAAAACGTTTTGTGAGAAATGAAGGAAAAAATATATAACATGTGTATAAATACTTGAAAAGTTGTTATAAGGATCCGACTTATTAAAAATGTAAAATGAAACCACGAATTATAAAACTTAAGAAATTATATTTGTTTGTTTAATAATTATTTATTTGTTTGTTTAATAATTGTTTATTTGTTTGTTTATTAATTTTTATTTAATAAGATCCGATTGGATTTTTTTTTTTTATAAATTAATATCTAGAATTATTCATATTGGCTAGGGTAGGGATCCAATTTTGACTAATTTTCCATCCATCATCTCTGTTTAGATTGTAGATCAAATGACCAAGATTTAGGGACATGACCTAAGGGCCATTTCTTCCAACTAAGCCCACACTCGATTCATAGGACAACCAACTAATGACACATTCCATCCTGTGGGACATGATAGCATCCCTCATCAACATGACACCTCCATGAAATCATTCCCCCTCTTTTCCTTTCTTAGGCAGGGTCCACGATAATCTATGATTGAGATTTAGTCTTGCTATGATCGACAACTCTCACTCTTTCCCCAAGCCTTCATCATTTTCGACACTTCGTTTCCATCAAAACTCCCGGGTAGTTTCTATCCTTGAATACTCTGACGATGATTTCGTTGTCTGGGACCTTCCTCTCATCTTCTCTCTAGACCCCCAATCGCCCTCCTCCGACGAACAACTAGGATTTTTCATCGTCCATATCCTACGGTTTGGGTTAAATTCAAGGTCATAAGGCTTCTGACCTCCTCCTAGACACTCGCATCCATTTCCCACCCCTTTGGTGACACTTGTCTCCATTAGGACACATTGGTTGTCGAGTTGGGATGCCGCATCATCATGATGTCATTCTCATATTTATATACTTAAATGGAACCTAAAACCATCTACGACGGAGATCACTCCTACCCATAGCCAATCAACGGTCCTCTTTTCTCTCCTAGGTTTTTATCCTTGTTGGGCTTCTCGACCAATGCGCGACCAACCTTCTAGGCTCTGACGACAATGCATCTAGATTTGATGGTCCATATCTCATTGTCATCACCTCCAATGAATCGATGATTTCCATTAACCTCTTGACCTCATCATCATTGGCACTTCTCGACTTGACTCTCACTTCAACAACTCTCTAATCTTGATGACGATGCACGACACATCTATGGTCCAGATCTCTTGGCCTGTATATCCGATGGTTGGTATTTAAAGAAAAGGTCCGAAGGACCTCCTCTCTAATGGGGCCCACTTTTTTCCCATCGACCATTTAGCTGGTACACCAATCACCCTTAGGGATATGTTGGATGCCAATTTGGAACACCCCATCATCATCCCCTTTCCTCATCCAAACAGAACCTACGGTAATCTGTGACATAGATTAATCCCTCACCTAATTACTAATCAATGACTCTCATTAATCCTTGATCCCTCTTCATCGTCGGTATCTCTCTTTTCCATCACTCAGATCGTCGATGGTCTATGCCTTGACGATAATTCGACCAACATCAATGACACATATCACCCATCAAGGCCTCTGTGTGAATAACGATTCCTATACTCCCATATCTCTCTGATAAAAAGGATATCAACAAATCCAACAGTGGAGGTTGATCCTCTGATAGGTATGAGGCTCACATCCTCTCATTGTCGTCAATATTTTCTCAACCCTTCCCTTAGTTATTTCTAAGGACTTCTAGTCTTGACGAATGGTTTAGATATTTCATTGCACTTATCTAACAATTGTCGTGTAACATCTCATACTACTAAGCACACTTATTGACTTATTCTTTGAGGACACTCGCGTGCAAGTGATCCAATTATGGTACATTATGATTTCATTTTGATTATGAGTTATATATGATGATGATGATGTATTGTGAATTATTGTTAATTTCAGATGTATATGTGTTGACATATATTATTGACGAGTTCTCCTGAGTGTGCATGACACATGACAAGTTGTGGATATTGAGAGAATCAATGGACTTTCTTGGACTCCAGATTGAGTCAGAGAGTGGATTGTATTTTGATTGAGTATTTCATTTTATGCACATGTGATATATGTGTGATTACAATACGATTTATGTATATGGATTATTGACATTGTTTTTGTCAGTGGATGAAGGCTTGACGATGCTTGCTAATCCGAATCACATATGGAGTAAAGGGGTCGAGCACAAAAACCATACATTTGAGGGAGAGGTGTGGTAACGTCCCTATCACAACCTACTAGCACTCTCCTCGTGACCTGAACTGTAGGTTAACGATTAGCTAGTTCAATAGGTATACGATTCCGTGAGAGTAGACTGAGACAATTGCTCACAACAATTTCTAAGGGGTGCACAATAAGGCAGAGTCCTTATTCCTTAGACAACCCTTAGTCTCTCACAAGGTCGACCGAATGGAGTGTTGACTCCGAGGATCGAACAAACTTCCAAAACCAGTCAAAGGTGAGTGGCACCCTTAGAGCACGAAGGTGCAACTTAAAGGGCACGTCACATAATTAAAACATGAGTCAATAAATCTAGTTGACCTAGAAAACATTGAAATATTTAGACCTTGTTAGAATAAAATAATTAATTAGTCAGTAAATTATAAACTTAGAATCCTAACAAGAGTCTAAGCCTAAGTCTAAGACTAACTTTAAGTCTAAATTTAAATAAAGGACTAATAAATTATGACATAAGTTAAAAGATTTGATAATATAATCAAACTCGAAGAAAAAGAGGAATAAAATTTAAAGGTTAGATAAAATGCACATGTGTGCATGAAATTAATAAAAGGGATTTTTAAAATAGAAAGAAATAAAAACATGAGAGGATAGGTTTACACATAGAATAGCATCTTGAGTTAAACTACAACTAAATCTAACTAAAAGAAGACTCCTAATACAACTCTAACTAAGATCTAGTTATGGGACACTCATTAAATGAGAAATTGGGGAACAAAGGGACAACTAAGAGCAAAAATAGAAACACATTGGAGAATGTGAGGGAAAATGGATTTTTAATTAAAATAAGAAGGCTAATTACTTGTGCAACTTGAGGAGAGTGAGACAAGTGTGTGGGTGAATAATCACTAATAAAATAATTAAAAATTTGAATTACTTGTGCATGTGAAAAAGTGTCATTGGGAATTTACCTATAAAAGAAATGAGGTAGAAAATATTAAGCAATTTGTTTGAAAATACTGTGGGAAATTCCATTGTAATTTAATTTTATTTCCAATCCCAGCAGCAGTTAAAAATTGATCCAACCTTGTACCTCTGATCATTGAGAGTTTCCATGGATGCGGGTCCTATTTCGATAGTAGTCATTTAAATTAATTTTTACTTGAATTCTTTTTACTTGAATCCAATTTCCAACTGTAGGAGTTAATATTAATTTCTGGCCTTTAGCGAATTTCCTTATGAATAATTTTCTTAAATAGTTGATTGTTTATGAATTTAACTAATATTATAATAACATTAATATATAGATAATTAGTTATATATTGTTCCTTTAAAACTAACAATACCATCTTGTTGATAATCGTAAAGAGTGAGATTACTTATTGACATGGGTTGTACCATGTTAAGTAGAAGACAATTGGCTTGTTCCCAACGGAGTTATATATCCATGGGGATACTAGGAATTTTTAAAAATCAAAATTGTATTTAGTAACAATTCCATTATGTCTTGAGTTTGAAAAAAAATTAGGATGTTTTTCGAATTGATTTAATATCTCCGAAGAATTTGTATATATTTATCTTTGATTGATATCAAGCCATAACTATGAGTAAATTGTGTAAGAAAAATGTTGATTAATTCAAAATGAGTTCAATACCTTCGTTTTGAACTTGGTAGGTTTAAGTAGATCATGACCATGTTTTTTTTTTCAATTTCGAGACAAAATTTAGTAATTGAAGAAATTAGATAATGTTAATGTATGATTGTCTCAACCGCATTATAATGTTGTTATTATTACAAAGGTCATCTAAGTAATAAGGTAGAAGGGTTTTTAAAAAATATTTTTATTGTTATGTTCTTATGAACGTTTATATAATTCATGATATATATTAGATTATGATACATAATTGTGGATTAATATCTATTGGATTTAAAGTGACATGGAATACGATTTGTTATAATCGAACGTTATGAATGTATCTTAACTTTTTCTTACACAAATTATCATGATAATATTTTGCTCACCTTGTTTAAAAAATAAAATAAAAACAATGTGTCCACTTTTATGTTGTCTTCATTACTTTGTAGTGTGATTTGTAATGTGCTTGGGAGGGTTTGTTACATTCGGTGGCTTTGGGTCTTCTTCGTTGTCAGGCCCTTTTTCTGTAATTCACATCTTGAACCTCCAACGACCTTTTCCATTGACGTAAGGCTAATATTTTATCTCCATACCCAATCATCCTCGCTCAAAACAATTTGCTAAGGTATCCCCTCTTCACTGCTTGGGTGGAGTTTTGCATCCCGCAAGCGGTCCACACTAGGACAAAGGATTCCACAAGAAACTCAAGGCTCTCTAAACTACACAGAGTCCTACCTCATGCCACTCGTATAGTTAATGTAGCGTCCATTCGAGGAGGAAGATCATAGTACTTCCTTCCTCTCTAACCTCTCATGGGTTTCTTAGTCTATATTCCTGGTTATCTTTTCACTAGCATCACACCACAACAAATACCCAACTTCACACACATAAGGCACAAACGTACAGTTATGCCCATAATTTCATTCACAAGAGGGAACCCCCTATTCATATGTGCACTACACATTTATTTCCTTACGGGTGCATTATCATTCAAGTAAAAAGGCCTTCCAATGAGAAAACACCAAGCCCATAAATCAAACATACACATTCATGGTTACAAATATGGGCATCTAACCATACATTTCAGTCTAATTACATATGGTATAAAGATACATACTTGTTACCAATTTCAACTAGCCAAATGACTGTGGGTGTGCACCTTTCCACCAAACCATAGGCACTACTTTCTTAGTTACTTCAGCAGCAGGGAACCCCCGTGCCAAACCATGATATCACCAGGGAATTATCCCTCTCTATTGACTCATCGAGTCGAAAATATGACTCAGGAAACTATGCTACCTCTCTCTTAGACACCCTCCCTTTTGGGGCATCTACCGACCTCTAAGATCAGAACTCCTCCCCTGAGTTCTCCCCCCCTTCCTATCTTCCCTAGTGCATCTCTTATGCCCTTGAGGAAGGCTATCGACCTATCCTCTTCCTTTTATCACAAGGAAGCTCGTCGGTCAATATGGGGCTGTAGAAAATGGTACTCTATCGTACCCGTGGTTGAAAATTTTCTTTTGTCCCAATCCTAATCTCCCATACCTAGATTTATTTGGGGTAGTTGGTTTTTCAACTACCATCCTCACTCATTACCGATTTTCCTTTCAATCAACATAAAGGGAAATTAACTTATTATTTCTAATTCAAATATTTCAACAAGGGGGATCGAGTCATCTTAGCATGATGAATCCCCTCTCTAGGTTTTTTCACTCTTCCCTCTAGTGGTATCATGGCTAGTACTCTCAAGGCTTCACCCCACAATCAACTATTGGAATTTTCCATTAGAAAATAATACATTTACAATATTTTCATGCCATTGCATGGAAATCATTAGTTATGATTATTTATCTATAATGAGGAGTTTATTAAGGGGGTATTACATTCATCAACCTTGAAGTTGTTTTTGGCTCCAATAACTTGAGCATTTGGTTGAAAGTTGATGGCACGTGAGAGGTTGGGGACTATCCTTTTAATTTAATAATTCTTTGATCTTTCTCATAATTGTATGTGCACCATATTACCAGTTCTTTTACATCAAATACCTTTGCAATGCATCCTTCCTTTTCGATCCCTGATATCCAGACATAATCAACATTCCTTTCTTCATGTGATAATGTGGAATAATGTCTGTAATCTCTCGATCAATGGTATTTTGGGTCCTCTCGTGCAAATGTATTCAATGTATCCCCACATAAGCTTTCTCTTCTTCTCGCCATCATTCTCAAGAGTTGTCCAAGCATGCACAATATTTCTAGAATAGTAAAATATATGTTTTTTTCATATTAACCACTAGAGCTCTTATTCCAAAAGAATGACTTAATTTTAATTTATGAGACAGGTCTCAAGAAAAATGCCATTAATAATGGTGATTTAGTATTTAACTATCTGTAGTTTCACATAAGATATGCATTAAATGTTTCTTGGTGAATGTGACAAAGAATGATGATACACGGTGGAGTGGAGGAAATAAATATATAGAAAGAGTTAGATGGAACAAGTCCGCTCCCGCGGTTTCATGAAATGTTTCAATGTATGAATAAGTGTAGGATGGTGGATGTATGAAAAGACGATTTTTTTTTTCTAAGTAATGGAACGAACTCCGCTTGCGCGATTGAACTTAAGAGACTAAGTATGGAAAATTGAAGAGATAAGTTAAATCTTTAGAAAATGACTAAGTACTAAAAAGAAGATGGACGAACTTGTGGTTAAAATAAGTGAATGAATAGGAGAAAATCTACACACACAGACCTGCGCTTCCACGAAGAGTATTAAAAAATACTAATTGTTGGTGCAAATCATGTGCAGCGGAATATAGGGTGCAATTTGGTGATGGCGGAGAAGCAGACTTGAGTAAAGATGATGATACCAACATGCAAAACTGCCATAGATCAATAATTTTTCTAAGTAAATAAAAGAGAGGGTATTAACCTATATACAAGTCAACAATGAGCTCCACTTGTGGGACGGTAACCCCCTATGGGTCACCGAGAATCTAGAATTTTGGGCATGGAGTCAGTGTAAGAAAAAAATGAAAAAGGAAATAAAAATTCGGAAGTACTTACAAGGAAAATATGAACTATGTACAAATGAGAGAGAGATTTATCAAGAGAAAATGGGTTTGAGATGTTGTCAATTAAATGGAAACATATGAACTGTGTCTTTCATTTCCCTTAGTAGATAAGTATTATAACCCAAAATCGTTTCAATAGTATAAGAAACAATCCATAATGCTTCAAATTTTGTATGAAAATAAGACTTTTCCTTTGCTTTGTTCCATAATAATACCAATTTCCCCTTTTGAAAATATTTTGTCATTGTTCCGTGATCAAAATATTTCTTGATGGTCTATTGTCTCTAATTCATTTTCTTCAATGTTTCAACTCATTGTTCCTCCAATTTCATCAACCGATTGTATATTCTATGTAAAGGAGAAACTTCCTCTACATCTTTAGTATTCACAACATATGTCAAGGCATTCAGTTCTAGATTAATAAACATTCTTGCTTCTTTTCCATACACCAATGTATATGGGTATATCCTAGTGCTATCCTTTGTTGTCAATCTACTTTCCCATAATGCATCTATTAATTTCAAATGCCAATTTATTTGATTGAGATCAATCATTTTCTTGAGGATTTGGATCAAAGTCTTAATTGTAGATTCATCCAAACCATTTCCTTGAGGATAATAGTTTAACGATTCTCCCATTATAATACCAAATTCCCCACAAAATTTGGTAAATGTTGACCCATTGAATATTGATCCATTGTCTATGATAAAAGTTTTTGGAACTCTGAACCTTGATAAAATATTTTATTTGAGGAATTTTATAAGCTCATCTGAATCAAACTTTTTTAATACTATTGCTTCTTTCCATTTTGTAAAGTAATCTATAGTTGTGAGAATATATGAATTGCCTTTACCTAATTTTGGATTAATTGGCCCAATTACATCCAATCCCCATTGTGTGAGTGGTTCTTCTATTGATATGGGTTGTAGAGGCATTGCTTCCCTCTTCATTTTTCCTGAGAATCTTTGACAAGAAAACAATTTTCTTATCATTGAATATGAATCTTTGAAAATAGTTGGCCAATAATAACCGGTTCTCATTATTCGATGTGTAGTAGTTATCGATGCAAATTTCCCACCACAAATTCCTTCACGAAATTCCTCCATCATTTTCTGAGCTCTTGTTGCATCAACACATCTCAACAACATTCCATCAAAAATTCTGCGAAACAAAATTTTGGCAACTAACACATATAGATTTGATTTCATCTTTAGTTCCCTTCTTTCTTTTGGAGATAGGACATTTGGAAACTGGCCAGATTTTAAATAAAATATGATATCCTTATACCATTCGAGTGTTGATGCAGATGATCTTGTTGAAACCGATATAAATCTATTTAATGAATCAGTCCTTGTAATGAGCTTGGACAACCCCTGTCCTTTGATTGCTTTTAGTGGTTTAATATGAATTTCATATTCTTGAATTTTTTCCAGTCAATTTTCCCATTTCCCTTCTCTCAACTGTTGACCAAGAAATAATTTTACTGGAGAAGTAGGAACATATGCTATGACATGGGATGAAAAAATATAAGTTCTAAAATGATCCACTGCCTTAACTAAGGAAAGATTTTGATTCTATATGTCTGAGCACTTCAACTGATAACCATGCATAGTTTTTCTCATAAACTTCTTGGGACTTCTTCTCCTTCAATATTTCTTTGTGTTAGAAAAGAAGAAATGGTCTCTTCCAAATCAAAAGAAATATGATGACATATTATTTAAAATCTAGGTTGATTAATACAGGTGCAATGGTGATTGGATGCTTAATATTAGTGAATTCTCTTTGACTCTCTTGGGTCCATTCAAATCTTTGATCCTTTTTTAATAATGCATTAATTGGCTTAACAATTGTTGCATAGTATCGAACAAATCTTCTTACAAAGTTTATTTTTCCAAAAAATGATTGTACTCCCTTTTTTGAGATTGGAGGATTTAATTCATTGATAGCCTTTACTCTATCAAAATCAATATATATTCCTTGTTTGATGAATATATGTACCAAAAATTTCCCTTCTAAGACTGTAAACAAGCATTTCTTTGGATTAAGAGATGTTCTATTTAATATGCATCTTTCAAAAACTTCTCTTAGATGTTGAATGTGATTTTCTCTTATCTTAGAATGAATGGTAAGATCATATTGGTAATCAACCATGAATCTCTCGATCAAATCCTTGAGGGATTGGTCCATAGATCTCTAAAAGGTCACTTCTGCATTTTTCAAACCAAATGGGCATGTGCGCATAAGCATATGTCTCCCAAGGTGTAATGAAAGTTGTTTTTAATTTGTCTTCTTTTGCGACCAACACTTGATTATATTTCGAAAAAGCTATCTAACATGGACATCAAAGCTGAAGCAATGAATTGTTGAAGCAACATTTCCATGTTAGGAAGGGGATAATTGACTTTAATACTTGCCTTGTTCAAGTCTTGAAAATCAACACACAAATAAATTTCTCCACTTTTATTTCTTACAATGGCAGTGTTCAATGACCATTCTGAATGTCTAATTGGGAATATTATTCCAGCATTGCTCAATTTCTCCAGCTGCATTTTTACAAGAGGTTTTAATTTAGGATTTATTGTTCTTAGATTTTGTTTGAATCGTATTGTCCCTTCTTTTAATGGCATGATATGATGGAATATAGATTTATCATATGATTTCAAATCATCGTAAGTCCATGCAAAAACATCAAAAAAATATTTGAACAAAGAGGTATGTTGATCAATCTCTTTTTTCATACAACTAGTTCCAAGATTTACATATTTTGGAGATTCTTCAGTCCAAATATTTACTTTTTGAGTTTCTTGCACTTTCCTGGTGGATGCTTCTTCCTTCAAGTTTGGTATTTTTACTTGATCATCTCTTGTGAAGATAGACTCAAAATTGATACATTTTTTAAAAATCACATCAGGATCATCAAGACTTTCATCCACGTCAACAATAAAATCAGCCAATTGTTCGTCATTTTCGAATATCTACAAATGATCTTGATTATCAGGTATCAATGGCCTGAAAATTGTCTTGACTTGAAAATTACTATGATTATGAAAATTATCACGATTAAACAAAGATGCAACAATGTCCAACGTGTTATCCTTTTGATTTCTTCCCTAGGAATGAATGATATATTGAATAAGATGAAGTAATACATTAATTCATTTACTCTTTTGGAATAGAGTATTATTCATTCTTTTTTTATCTTATATTTCTTCCTGATGTGATTTATGACAAGTTCAGAGTCACCATTTATTATCAAATGTTCAATATTCATTTGAAGTGCAAGATTCATTCCTTGTGTTAATTCTTCATATTCAACCTCATTGTTTGTATGAGGAAATCCAATCATGATAGCATGAGGATTACATAACTAAATTGGGACTTTTGAACACAATTCTTACTCCGATCCCTAAGCTACAACAAGCACCATCAAAAGACATCCTCCAAAATCCTTCGAAAGAATGTCTTACCTCTTGTTTTGGAATATCTGTCTAGTCTGGGTCAAGCATAGCATAGCTTCCTATACCAACATGAAAATAATATTGCATTAATTCATTGTCCCTTTTCTTGAAAGAAAATGGTTTTCTTGGTTCTCTAGGAACTCTAATCATTGTTCCATATTTATTTGGAAACATCACTCAACTCCCATCATTCATGATGTAACCTCCAATCAACAAAGACCAATCTCTCCCAAGAAAGTCTCCATAGGCTAGAGGAATACCCACCACTATAATTGTGAAGACAATTGTGATGTGTGGGACAACAATTATCCAAGCATTAAAGTCTTTAATCTCTCCATACACTGGGAAGTTTCTTGAGTCAATTGTATAGATACTTTCCTCGGTTTCATAATACTTGGTACAAATCATCCCAAGTGCTTCCATTACTGATAATGGCATGATATTATTTGTTTCTCCAGTATCAAACAAGTAATTATGAAGCACCACTTCATGATTTTCTATTGTAATATAAAAAGGCGGGACTTATCTTTTTGGTCTGACTCTTGATATATTTTGATGATGCTTAGGATTTGATGCAACAACCTTAATTCTATGACTTGGTTTATCTAATATTTTAAGAATATTTTCCCCTAATGTGGGATTTTTACTACTTCCATGAAAGGCAGAGTGATTCTTAATTTTGTTAGATCATCAATCACATTATATGTCATTTGTGGAGGATTATTCACTTGATTTACAACTGGTTGTTGCTTTTTTGGTTCTGCTCCATTTGTTCTCATATTTTCCTTTTATTTCACAACATTTTCTTTTGTTTTGAATTTATTTGTTTGTGATCTTGTTTGCACAACAATTTCTTGCGAGATATCAATTTCTTCATGTTCGTCAAATATATACATGGATGATTTGCCTTCATCCATCAATATAGATTCAATAATTTCTTATTGAACAAAATCACCCTCTTGCTTATCAACTATCTCATCTTCAAAAATTTCTTCTAAAATTACAACATTTGGATTTGGCACTCTAGGTGTTCTCTGTCTAAATTCTTCATCTGTACCATCATTTCTTATTCTCTTTCCTTAAACATGATTTATCCTCTATTCCTGAATAGGAATTCTTGGATTATGAGATAAATTTTCATTTCTTCTTAGTCTTGTTAATTCATTTTTCATCTGTCTAATAGTTCAATTTATATGTGCTATCTCTATCCTTTGTTTTCTTTCTTGAGTTGTTGTTGGATCATTTTTCACATTGGGAACTACCCCTTTGATTATCTCTCCACCAATTCCTTGTTTGTCACTGTTTCATGCTCTTTGATATTCAACTTTTCTTGAAGTTGATGCTCCTTGATCTAAGATACTGAGGGTATCCATTTGTTTTTGGAATTTGCCAAGAATTATTTCACAGTCTGCATCTATTTCCAACAAGGATTCTTCCATTTATGTCGCTTTATCCATTGCATCAGTCAGGTCTTCAATTTGTGAAAACCTGATGGAAAACTTCAAGTTTGAGTGAATTTCATTTTTATAACAACCAAGTATGATTGGATCATTTGGATTTTGATATTCTTGGATCTTATTAAGTGTTATTAAAAACCATAAATTGAAATATCAGATCCTTTCACCCTTTTTCAAATGGATTTGGGAAAATTGCAAGAGCAAAGTATGATATGCTACATGAGAAGCATACATAGTAAAACAACATGGCTTCTAAATCATCAAATGATGAAACAGAACTTGCAGGAAGGGACATGTACCATTCATAGGCTTGGCCTATTAATGTTTGAAGAAATAATATAACCATTACATCGTCGTGTTCCACCAAATGGATCTCATAGATGCTCAAAAATTTATCCATGTGTTTCTTCGGGTCCACCAATCCATCTCCTGGAAATGTTGGCAACACTCCTTGTGGGAGATTTTAAAACTGATGTTGTTCTCCCTGAATATTTAGAGGTCTATTTCTAATCCTTATCCATGGAACTCTTTTCCTTCACGATTTCCATGGTTTTTATTTCTTTCTTCTCTATCACCCATGACTGGATCATTTTCTTTTTTGGTGGTGGAACTTTGTCTGATTTCTTTAAGTTGTTTACTTTTAATCCTTGTTATTAGTCCTTTGTACGATTCCAACTTTAATTTATATCATGTATTCTCTTCCTTCTTTCAATTTATGTTTCCTCCTCACGGGAAAGAGTCTCCCAGAATCTTTCAATCTCTTCATGACTTCAGGTTGTCATCAACACCAAATCATATAGTTGATGCAAAAAACGTGTCTGGTTTCGTAATCCAACATGCAATTGGCGTTGGTTACATTGAGGCTGAGTCATAAATAATTATGGCTTAAAACCAACTTTTTTTCTTGTCCCCAATATGTTTGCCAAAAATGTTGATTTTTGAATTGTTTAAGATCGAAACAACAACCTCATGAGGATAAAATCCCCCTTCATTTTTTATAGAGGAGGTACTCCTATGTATTCTTTAGATATTTATCTTTGAATATCTTGGGACAAGGGTATTAAAATAGGAAAGTGATAAATATAAAACTCCATATCTTTATCATTCAAACAAATGAAACTAATAAAAATAATATACATGTATCAAAAATTCCTAAGAAATGGACCATGAACCTTCACTCATAAAATAATATATTTGTAAAAAAAAGATAATAACTATAGAAAATATAACATGAGTCTCACATCCATGATAGTATCAAATATTTTTTATCACATTCAAATAAAGAAAGATGAAGGATCCACATATTAGATAACTTTAAAAGAGTCTTTTCCTTGATTCCAAAAGAGAATATGATAGGAGAAACTTCAAATATCCAATGTTCAAAATCAAAGTTTCAAAAGATATTATTAAAGTTTATCCCCGTAGTAGTTCTTTGGGATTTCTAAAATAATAATAATTCTTTGATAGTCTTAGAAATAAAACGTGTTTGTCCAAATTTGGAATGGGATCAAGTTCCCGCAGACCTTCAAATAAATAAAAGTAACAAGGACAAGGATGGACCTGAAAAGAAGACAAAAGAGAAAGATCATAAAATTAGTTATGATTTTATTTGGAAAGATAAAACACAACTGGATGATTTTCTGAACGGAAAGAGAAATGATTTGGGAAGAATGCGATCCGTGTTACTCATTGTGATGGAATAACCACTCTTTCATTTGCTCGTTGATGTTCCTATTGTATCATCCTTTGTTGCGGTTTCACGAATAGTACCAACTGCCTCTAACTGATCTTGTTTGGTTATTTTGATAAGGGATTGTTTTAACCATGTTTCAATATATTCTTTCATTGGCACAACATTTTTTTCTTGTCTAACTTTGATCTAAAATAGTGTGCCTTCTAATTCTCTTAATTCAAACAAAGTTGGTGGAGTGTATCTTCAATATCCTCATTTTTGTTTACATAATTTACCAACCAAATTTCAATTTCATACTCAGTATACTTGGTCATATTATTAAATTTTTCAACTGATAGACCCTTTAGTATTTCCACATGTTCCTCAAACTATTTCCTTGTCATAAATATAGAATTTAAAATCAACTTCAGGTCTTGGAACTCCCCTATAGTTCCCATCGGGTCTATTTCAGTCAATTTATGATATAATGCTTCCTTCTGATGACCAGGGTGTCACAATCATCCAATATTTATTTCATAACTTTTGTCTTTCTTATCCACCAAACATTCAACTGTTTTATTCAAGCAGGAGAAGGTAGATCTTCTTCTTTTCTTTTCAATTCTGTCAAACCAGAAACCTTTAAGATAAATGCGATAACAACATCCTTATAGAAACCTTCTTCATAATAAAAGTCATCCTGGAGATATTCTCTTAAATTGTTTAAATTGGAACCAAAGGATATGATATTATTCCTTACATCCCATGCCTCTAAGATAATGGACATTTTTTTTTTTTAATATTTTCTCCAACAAATCGCCTGATTGCATCCAACAAATTTGATGTTTCTTTCAAATTCAAACTCAACTCGGGTGTTCTGTTTATCTGATAATAACTTTGAGACTCTGTACTTATTTCATTTATAACCCTTTTGTGCTGACAATGTGCTTCATTTGTATTGATAATAGTCGCAAGACATGCAACTAATACTTCTTCAGTGTTGTTCTCATCATTTTATTCTTCTCCATATATACAAGTGTTTATGCATGATGCATTGAAACCTATAGAGACCATATGGTTCATGAAATATTGTTGGGGGTCAAACCCCTTCACTTGATTTTCCAATTTTAGATTATATTGGTCGAATTTGGTTGCAAATTTATCAATCTTCGAAGCACTTTTCAATGAAATCTCACCAACTTTGCACAACAATGGAATGAATTGCCTTTTCTTCCTTTGATAAAATAAATTAGCCCAAAATATGTATTGTCTATAAACTTCTACCATGAATACCTTATCCGTTACATTAAATGGAAGATAGATTGGGGCTTCTATATAGAAATAAACTCTTATTATGTTATATTGTTCATTTGATTCAAAATATCCCCTTTTATCTAAAAATGTTACTGCCTCCAATGACAATATTGAAGTACTATTTCCGAACACGATTTTTTTGAAAGAAGATAGAAAGGAATCATAAACTTCGTAAAAGTGATACATTTCTTTCTACTTCCAAATAGAAGGATACCATGTGTGAAATGGGTCTGTCTTGGAATCAAGTTGCCTTGACAAATGAAATCCTTGAAATACATGACCTTATATAATAGATAAGACCAAATATACAGACATGTAGAATTTCTTATCCTTCTTAAAATTTGATAACTGAAATGAAATCTCAGTAGATATGATTTTTTATTTTTGACCAGACAAAAATTCTCTTTCCTTGATCAAAATATAGAGAGCTAAACTAGGGATAATAGCATTTGAATTGTATCCAAGTACCCTAGCAAGAATCCAAGCCATTTATTTATAAGGTTTCTTCAATTGACTAGCCTGTGCCACTGATAAATCCTTTGGCATTGTCGTCGGGTCTTCAAGACATTGCAGTAGTAAATACCTACCACCGTTTTTAGCCTTGATGAAGTTCTTGGCTTCGTCAAACTTGAAAGTTGTTGTCAGCTCTGGTAACCTAAGTATTTTGCTGAAAGTTGATGGTGCCAAAGAGATCGAGGACTATCCTTTTAATTTAATAATTCTTTGATCTTTCTTATAATTGTCTGTGCACCATATTGCTAGTTATTTTGCATCAAATACCTCTGGAACAAATCCTGTGTTTGTGATCCCTGATATCCTGACATCATCAACATTCCTTTCTTTAGGAAGTAATGGGGAATAATATCTGTAAGGTCTCGATCAATGGTATTTTGGGTCCTCTCGTGCAAATTTATTCAATGTATCCCCATAAAAGATTTCTCTTCTTCTCGCCATCATTCTTAAGAGTTGGCCAAGCATGCATAGTGTTTCTAGAATAGTAATTTTTTTTTTCAAATTAACCATTAGAGTTCTTATTCTGAAAGAATGACTTAATTTGAATTTATGAGATAGGTCTCGAGAAAAACTCCATTAATAATGGTGATTTAGTATTTAAATATTTGTAATTTCACATAAGATATGCATTAAATGTTTCTTGGTGAATGTGACAAGGAATGAGGATACAGAGCAGAGCAGAGGAACCAAATAAATAGAAAGAGTTAGATGGAACAAGTCCTCTCCCATGGTTTTGTGAAATGTTTCAAAATATGATGAAGTGTAGGATGGAATATGGACGGAAAATAAATTTTCAAAGTAGTGGAAGGATCTCTGCTTCCTTGGTTGAACTTAAGAGACTAAGTATGGAACATTGAAGAGATAAGTTAAATCTTGCGAAAATGAATATGTACCAAAAATTGGATGGACAAACTTGTGGTTACAATAAGTGAATGAATCAAAGAAAATCTACACTAGTGGACCCACCATTCTACGAAGAGTATGAAAAAAGACTAAGTGTTGGTGGAAATCATGTGCAACAGATCATAAGGTGCAATTTGGTGATGGTGAAGAAGTGGACTTGAGTAAAGATGATGATACCAACCTACAAACCTAACATAGATCAACAATTTTTCTAATTAAAGAAAATATAGGGTAGTAACCTATATACAGGTCAACAATTGGCTCCAACTATGGGACTGTAACCCCCTATGGGTCACCGAGAATTTGGAATCTCAATTATTGGGCATGGAGTCAATGAAGGAAAAGATAAACTATGTACAACCGAGAGAGAGATTGATCAAGTGAAAAAGGGTTTGAGATTTTTCCCATTAACTGACAACATCTGAACTGTGTCTTTCATGTCCCTGAGTAGATAAGAATTATAACGCATTTTGTTTTCAATAGTATAATCCATAATGCTTCAAATTTTGTATGCAAAGAATACTTTTCCTTTGCCTTGTTCCATAATAATACCAATTTTCCCTTTTGAAAATATTTTTTCATTGTGCCCTGATCAAAATATTTCTTGATGGTTTGTTGTCTCTAATTCATTTTCTTCAATGCTTCAACTCGTTGTTCCTCAAATTTCATCAACTGATTGTATCTTCTATGTAAAGGAGAACTTCCTCTACATCTTCAGTATTCACAACATATGTCAAGGAATTTAGTTCCATATTAATAGGCATTCTTGCTTATTTTCCATACACCAATGTATATGGGAATATCCCAGTGCTATCCTTTGGTGTTAATCGACTTGCCCATAATACATCTATTAATTTCAAATGCCATTTTATTTGATTGAGATCAATCGTTTTCTTGAGGATTTGGATCAAATTCTTATTCGTAGATTCATCCAAACCATTTCCTTGAGGATAATAGTTTGACAATTGTCCCATTATAACTCCAAATTCCCCACAAAATTCAGTAAACCTTGTCCCAATGAATATTGATCCATTGTCTGTGATAAAATTTTCTAGAAATTTGAACGTTGATAAAATATTTACTTTGAGGAATTTTATAAGCTCGTCTAAATCAACCCATTTTAACGCTGTTGCTTCTTGCCATTTCTTAAACTAATATGTAGTTGTGAGAAGATATGAATGGAATTTACTTTATTTTGGATTAATTGGCCCAATTACATCCAATCCCCATTGTGTGAATGGTTCTTCTATTGATATGGGTTGAAGAGGAATGGATTCCCTCTTCATTTTTCCTGAGAATCTTTGACAAGAAATGCATTTTCTTATCATTGAATATGAATCTTTGAAAATAGTTGGCCAATAATAATTGACTCTCATTATTCTATGTGCAATAGCTGTTGGTGAAAATTTCCCACCAAAAATTCCTTCATGAAATTCCTCCATCAATTTATGAGCTCTTATTGCATCAAGACATCTCAACAACATTCCATCAAAATATCTACGAAACAAAATTTTGGCAACTAACACATACTGATTTTCTTTCATCTTTGGTGCCCTTCTTTCTTTTGGAGACATGCCATTTGGGAATTGGCCATATTTTAAATAAAATATGATATCCTTATACTATTTGGGAGTTGATGCATATGGTCTTATTGAAATCCATATAACTCCATGTACTGAATCAGTCCCTAGAATGAGATTGCACAACCCCTGTCATCTAACTGATTTTAGTGGTTTAATCTCAATGTTGTAACGACTCCCGTCGTTATGAAAACATGTGACGCATAACAAGAGATTTTTTTTTTTTAAATGAGCAGGAAGGTAACAATGACAACTATCGATCAACGCAACTCGACGACAAACACAATGCACACAATTCAGGAAACAAACAAATTAATGACCCAACACAATAGCATGTTATACCATTGGATGTAACATATGGAAATCAAATAGACAAATAAAAATGACTACCCGCTCGTCCTACCCTGTCGGGTTAGGACCTCCAGGACACATAAGCAACATCAATCAATCCAACACAACAACTTCCACGATAAGTAGCTAGAACCCTCCCTAAGAACAAGAGACCACAATTAAACGTTACAATAAGGTACAACCTCATAAGAAAAAACAACAACATCCACATCGGAAAGTGCATGACCCTAAGCCAGGTTTCATATGCGCTATCGATTAACGCGTGCAATGATCCCCATTTAAGGATTCATATTGCCGGTGTGACGAGTGCACAAGAATCCCAAGTGCAAATGACATCTAACCCTTTAACCCAAGCAAAATCCAATGCTCTAGGAGACCGAATTAACTGCCAATATGTAACGTATCTCCTCGTTACGACAACAACTCTTTAACAGGTGCAATTTTTTTTTTGTTTTTTTTTTCTTTTGTTTAAGGTGTGTGCGCGCGTGTAAAAAAGAACCGACACACTTGGCTCTACGTCGCCACCCGACAACCATCAAGACGCAACCACGATGTTCATCACAAAGAAGACTGAAGGCACACAACGAGTAACTACAAGCAATAAACGACCAAAGACACAAGGCGCACGACGCAAGCATTTAACGACACACTGGGTTAGGCACAGTACGATCACAGAGGGAAGAATCCATAGTAGTAGATCTTACTATTTCTGCATAGTAAAGCAGGGCGTTTAATCTTGGTTCTCTACTCCAGAGAGAGAGAATGTCAGATAGGCTCCTGGCCGACTGCTCAGGCAAAAACTAGTAATCTCTGTCAGGTGTGTCGCAAGAGTGGAAACCCTGCCTTTAAAGGGCCCGAGAGTCTTGATACGGCACTGGATTCTTTACACAAAAATTAATCACACACACAGACTAAATACAGAGCGACTAGCTTTATCAATCAAAGAGTCTGATATCATACAACTGAGAGTTAGGACAATTCCAATTATAGTACTAACCCTGAAATTAACCTGACCCTAGACGTCAGTAGAGAAATAAACAATGACTTTATTAACCCTAGATTTAACAGCCTAGCCCTAAGCCAATCAAATAAAAGCATTGCAGATAAACAACAAGGAGCTTGCAATCATAAGTTATCAAGGATAGCATAGCAATCTTCCTATTGCAAGAACCTTACATTTTATAAGACATCAATCACATGGAATTACAAGAACATTCCCTAGACATAACCATCTCATCACTAATTGTAGTACAATAACATTTCAACTAAATACAAGGATTTTTACATTTCATTTGTTATGAATATCAATGACACTATGCTAACATTACCATAACCTAACCCTATCGTCACTTTTACAATCCCAAAAACATTAAATTAAAAATAAGGAGTTTATATTTTATATATTGACAACTAAATAAGGACCAACTCTTTATCCCTATGTTATCTATAACAACTACCCTAATCAATACCGCAACGATAACCAAAT
>JZKD02S2015944.1:38141-60724 GCA_000966675.3 Picea glauca
CCTACAGTTCGAGCCACGACGAGAGTGCTAGTAGGCGGTGGTAGGGCTGCTGTCCACCCCTCTCCCTCAACCTCTCTGGAATCGTGTGTGGCCCCTTTACTCCATATGTGAGTCCGGTCGACAAGCTATTGTCAGCCTGCATCATCAACAATCGTGTTAGAAAATGTCAATATCATATCATCAAATCAAATGAAATATCACAGTAAATAAATCAACCCAAAAGCACACTCCCTGACTCAATCTGGAGTTCAAGGGGTTCCATCGATGCCTCTACATCCTCAAGGTCCAAAAACCTGCACACTCAATACAACTGAGTCAAATAGCACCTATCTACATCACATCGTAAAACATCATGTCGTCTATCATAACGCATCATAATCAAGTATAAATGTTTTAACATCAGAAAGTCCAGATCACTTGCGAGCAAGTGTCCTCAATTAATAAGTTTTCTCAGTGTGCCAGAGCGAGATGTTACACAATAATACATGAAGACTATACACAAGCACCCAATCAACAAGTCAACAAGACGGAAGGTGACATCATTCAATAATTAAATTGCGCAACTAGCAGAAGGATTTCTTGTTTTCTTAAGAGGCACTTTTTATCAACAAAGTCTCCCACACTGTAAAACAAAAATAATTTGAATAATTTCTATTAAATTCATGTGCATCGATATTCTATTTTAATTCTCTATATAATGGAAGTAATATTCAAGTGTTTTCTTAACCATAAGTGACATAATAAATTAAAGACTATAGGTGCAATTTCTAGACCAAAAAATTCAATAATTCAAGGCATCAATGTATATGCAATTAGCTACATCATGATCCATTCTCCAACACTATAAAACAAGAATAAATTGAAGAATATCTAAAATTCAAGCGTAGGGATAATCTATCTTAATTCTCTATATAATAGAAATGTATTTGAGAGCTAGCTTAATCATATGTGATATACGAAATTAAAGAACTGATATAGAAAATAAACATTGATATAAAGAAATGATACACGCAAATGCAAAACTGATATAACAATTAAAGCATTGATATAAAGAAATGATACACGCAAATACATAACTGATATAACAATTAAAACGTTGATATAAAGAACCGATACACACAAATATAGACCGATATAGAAAATAAAGAACTGATAGAACTGACAGAAGGACGGATTGACAAGAAAACGTTTCCATGGTAAAATCAGACTGCTTAGGTGAAAATAGGATTCCATGTTAACTCTCTGCTCGATTATGATGAGGAGATTATGGGTTTCAGGTGAGAATTTCCAGGTGTGATTGAACTATAGGAAATATTAATAATGCTCGAGGCTTGCCAGTACCAAAAAACTAATTGTTTCTCTCCCATTCTGATACCATGCCCGCAAACGAATATGTAATGGTCAAGCTTGAAAGTCAGACTAAATACTAATAAAACATAAAAGTAGAGAAATTACAATCATACAAGTTTGGAAAAAATATCATGCTGCAGGAATTAATTAATTCTGGATGCAACGAAGTGAGTCTGAGGTCGAACATCATACACTACGTTAGGGGTCTTATGGCTCCAGGCACCATCCACATGGACATAGAAGCAACAAGCACAGAACAAGTGGAACCAATGGGAGAAGGCTCCGCCTGAACCTCCGCGGTTAAATGTATTTTAAGGTGGCACCAACTATTGTGTAAATCGATTTATAGTTGGGATTTCATTAAGAGTTAAGGAAATTATTCTTAGAGGAATTGCAGTGAATAAACCGCAAAGAATCAAAACGAAGAGAATCAATACATAGATAATCTATACACAGAGGGTCAATACAACTCTAAGAATCAAAACGTAGAGAATCACAATGCAAAGAATTAAAATGCAGAGAATCAAAACGCAGAGAATCAATACATAGAGAGTAAAACAAAAAAATCGCAGAGCAATGAAGAGGAAATTTGATGTACAAGCAATGGATTTGGGCAAATTAAAAATGAAATGGAGAGAGTAGATCACAACATTAATCGCAGAGCAATGAAGGGAATAAATGCCCAAGAGAGAATTCATTGTTGGGCAGATAAATTATCCTACACTTATTATCCATGCACAGGAAAGCAGTGCATTTGAATATAAATCTTTAACACAGGAGTGAAAGATAGTCGATTCGATTCCTGGACGACTGCTCAGGCACTAACTAATAAATTTAAGGATAAAGTAACAAAAGATAAAAACACCATTTCCTTGGATTAAAAACAATAAAAACGTAGAGTAAAATAAAATAATGGCCCGAGAACCAAAACACAGTCTTCCTCGGTAATAATACAATGCAGTAATAATCCCAATCAGAACTGAAAACTACAATAGAATGTAGTAATGAAACAAAGCTCATAAACAAAAATTTAGTGACCCTTTTGCAATTTCACACGACGCATTGTCTCCCAGATAAAAATTCATATGCATAACTAAATGAGTCTTTTTTTTAACAGCATCTACGCAAGCTAGCTTTCGACAATAAAGAAATGTGTGAACAATAAATTGAGCTATTATTCAATACAATTTTGCACATGCGTATCGTAGCCAAATGCGAAGAACCGGAAGACTGATGAGACCTCAACGATACCTCCCATCCAATGCTAGGGGTACTCTTCTTCCCCCTAAGCCCCCTGATCTGCAAAGGGGCCACACACACAATACTAGAGACTGATAGCACCTAGATCACCTTGCAAGGTTGCACTACCACTCATTACCCGAGCTGGGTATCCCAACTACCACAAGAGAAAGTTCATTCAAGATAAAATTTGAGCAGCGTAACGTTACGCAAGCTAGCTGTGATCCATACTCCTCCTCTACCATCCTTTTTATAGAGTGTCTTAGTCATTAGTTTCCCAAATCCTCATTATAGTCATTTTTCATTTATTTATTTAGGAAAAACCTCCCCCATACACATGTCGCCTGATCCCCTAGTTGCACCAGAAAATCAATTTATTAATTAATTAAATTTTTCTATTTCCCTCACCCACCTAAAAGCGTTACTAAAACTGCTCCTTAGTGTCCCATTATTTCCTTAAAATTCTTAAATGACTTACGCCTTACTTATTTCCTAGTTGAGTTCATAAATAGAAAGTTCCAAAGGGTAGATTCATTACTAAGTTAGACATTCATCTTTTTCTTTAAGTTTCCCCCTATTTTCATTTTTAACTAAAAATCAATTTAGMAAGTGTAGATAAAAAAAACCATTTACCCTTTTAATAAATTTAATCCCCCATTATAATTTTTACTTTAAWAATTAAGTTTGAATTTCTTACCCCCCTTCTTGTTACATGTTTATTTAGTTTTTCTTTATCCACATGTTCTACTTAGACCTAGGTTTTAATTTCACTAAGTTGGGCGACAATTTTTAAGGGAACTTTTAGTTATTAAACTTTACTCATACCATAATCTATTTTAACTATTGAATTATCATAGTTAAAATCACGACGTGCCCTTCAGGACGCACTACGTGCTCCAAGGGTGCCACTTGCCTCTTTCCATTTTTTTTGTGCGACATGCGCTTCAAGATGCACTACGTGCTCCAAGGGTGCCACTCGCCTATTGAATGAATTTGGTAGACATCAAACCGCTGTAGTCAATACTTCGTCAGGTGATCTTGTGGGAGACCTAAGGGCCTCTAAGGAATAAGGACCTTGCCTTATTGTGTGCCCCTTATAATCATCGTGACCGACTGTCACAGTCTTCCCTCATGGCATCGCAGGTCTCTCGAACTAGGTAATCGTTAACCTACAGTTCGAGACACAAGGAGAGTGCTAGTAGGCTGTGGCAGGGATTCTGCCACACCTTTCCCTCTATGTCTTTGGTTTTCATGCGTGACCCCTTTACTCCAATTGTGAGTCTGGTCGGAAAGCTATCATCAACCTGCATCCATCAACAAATCATGTCAGCAAAAACAATCAACATCATATTATATAATCATATGTACATATGTCACATCAACAACATTTAGAACCTAACAATCCACTCCCTGACTTGATCCGAAGTCCAAGGGGTTTCATCGATGCCTCATCATACTCAACTTCCAGAGTCCTGCACACTTAGGAGAATCCAATCAATAACACCTGTCTATGTAAATACAACAAAATAACAATCATCAAATCCAAAATATTTCATAATCATTATCAAAACAACCAATAGTATAATGACTCGGATCACTTACACACAAGTGTCCTCAAAGAATAAGTCCACTCAGTGCATGCAAGAGAAGGATGTTACATACACCCCCTCTTTTTTTAAACTTTGTCCTGAAGTTTCACAGTATATAAGTGGAGAAGCAAAGTGTATCACAATATCATATGTCTAGCTATCAAACAAAAATGGAAACTGCTGACGCATATCATATGCGTCCTCCAAGGTTGCTGAGTGTGGACTATAGTTGTCCCACTGGACCTTGAACTGGTCTATTGTTCGATGCCATAGCTGTCAAATGTGATGTCCAGGATGTAGATTGGATATACCGTGAGCGCACCCTCATCAGATACCTACAAGGAACTCATGTCAATAACATGTGTAGGATCGCTAAATAATGTCTCAAAACAGATACGTGAAAAACATCACGCATACGCCTCAAATAATCAGGCAAGGCTAGTCGATAGGCCATGGGCCCCTTCTTTTCCACAATCTCGAAAGGTCCCACAAACCTAGGAGAGATTTTATCACCCTTTCCAAACTTGATCAAACTCTTATGTGGTTTCACCCGCAAGAAGACTCGATCACCAACTTCAACTATGATCGACACGATGCACATCGACATAACTCTTCTATCGACCCTGTGCTTCCTTGGTCCTTTGTCTTATTGTTTTCATTTGATATTACATTTCTTGGATCACTTCTGGTCCCACTAGGATCCTATCCTCAAGACGATCCCAACTCAAAGGCGTCTGACACGGTCGCCCGTAAAGAAACTTGAAAGGCGCCATCTTAATGGTGATTTGGTAACTGTTGTTATATGCAAATTCTAACAGTGGCAATAATTCCTCCCAATGCTTATTTTGGTCCATTACGTACATATGAAACATATCCTCCAAGATTTGGTTTGTTCATTCGATTTGCTCGTTTGTCTCCGGATGATATGCGGTACTAAATTTAAGTTGGGTTCCCAAGGCCTCTTGGAAACTAGTCCAAAATCATCCTGTAAACATTGATCCTCTATCAGATAAAATCCTCTTAGGCATACCATGCAGCCTCACAATATCACTAATGAAAAATCTAGCCATGTCAGGTTCCTGATACGTCGTACACACAGGAATAAAATGAGCACTCTTTGTCAGAGTGTCGACTACCATAAAAATCGAGTCCTGTCTCCTTGCCGTCAGTGGAAATCCAACAATGAAATCCATCGAAATTACCTCCCATTTCAATTCTGGAATAGTGTGTGGTTGTATTAATCCTTCCAGATGTCTATGTTTAGCCTTCACCTACTGACATTCTATACATATTTCCATGTAGTTGACTATGTCTGCCTTCATTCCTTTCTAGAAGAATAAGGGTTTAAGGTCTGCCCTCATCTTCGTGACTCCAGGATGAACCATGTACACTGCTCTATGAGCCTCATTTAGGATCATAATCCTCAACTCATCATAGGGTGGTACATAAATTTGAATTTTAAATCTCAATAATCTGTCGTTGTCCTCAATAAATCCCATAAATTTTGGTACCATCATTGTGTTTTTCTCGAAAAAAATCTTGACCTCTTTGTACCAGTCATCATCGCACTGTAAAGTTAGGATATTTTCACGTAGATTCATATGAAGAGGAATCACAAAATATGCGTGGTCTCCGACTCAACGCATCCACCACTATGTTCATTGTTCCTTTTATGTAAGTAATCTCGAATTCGTACTCACTAAGAAATTCCGACCAACGTCGTTTTCGCGCGTTCAAGTCGCTCTACTTAAATATGTGTTGTAGTCCACAATGGTCCATTTTTAGTTCGAATTTCCTTCCAATAAGGTAGTGTCTCCAAACTCTCAAGGAAAAAACAATGGCTAACAACTCCAAATCCTGCGTCGCATAGTTCTCCTCATGCCTTCTCAACTTTCTCGATATGTAAGCGATCACTCAACTGTCTTTCATCAAGACTCCGCCTAATCCTTCCTTGGATGCATCAGTGCATACCAAGAATTCTATGTCAATGTCAAGGACATTTAGTATCAATGTTGTCATCAACAACTCCTTGAGCCTCCACGCATTTCTTGGTCCAAACAAATTTCTTGTTCTTCTTCTGCAATTCCGTGATCGGATTCACTATCTTCTAAAAACCCTCGACGAACTGTCGATAGTATCCCACTAAAACCAGAAGCTACGCACTTTGGGGACATTCTTCGACACAAGCCATTCCATAATATCCTTGACCTTTGCTGGATCCACAATGATACCTTCGTCGGAGATGACATGCCCTAAGTAGTGAATCTTCGATTGATAAAACGAGCATTTAGAAAAATTCCCATACAATTTTTCTCTCGTAGACACTGTGGTACCATGCGCAACTAATCGTCATGCTCCTCCATCATTCAAGAGTAAATCAAAATATCGTCAATGAATACTTGGACGAACTTGTCCAAGTATTCATGGAACACCCCGTTCATCAAACTCATAAATAGCCTTGGGGTGTTCGTCAGTCCGAACGGTAAAATAATAAACTCGTAATGTCCAAACCTTGTATTAAAGGAGGTCTTAGGGATGTCATCCTCTTTGATCCATAATTGGTGACACCCTGATCTTAAGTCGATCTTTGAAAACACCGTCGCACCCTTCATCTGATCAAACAGATCATCTATCCTTGGAAAAAAATACTGATTCTTGATCGTTCCCTTGTTCAAATGATGATAGTCAATGCAGAGTCTCCACGACCCATCCTTCTTCTGTATGAAAATAAAACATGCACCCCACGGTGACACACTTGGACGTATAAGTCCTAGGTCCAACAAATCCTTCAGTTGCATTTTCAACTTTTGTAACTCCAGGGTCGACATCCGATAAGGCATTCTTGCTATCGGTTCAGTACTTGGTTTTAGGTCAATAGTAAATTAAAACTCCCTCTCTGACGACATCCCATGTAAATCCTCAGGGAAGATGTCCGTAAAATCTCTCACCACCAAAAGGTGTTCTAAACCTTCCGCTACTCTCTTCTCATTTAACGAAAGGATCACATAAAGCTTGCATCCCTTGCGCATTCTCTTCCATAGCTGCAAGTAAGAGATGAACCTCAATGAGACTTCCTAGTTTTGACCTACAATCACGCGTCTCTGTCCCTCATCATCGACCAAGGTCAACCGTTTCGTCTTACATTCGAGTATCACATCATGCGATTTCAACCAGTCCATACCGATCACGACGTCATAAGACCCTAAGGTTGTGACGTATAGGTTGGCCCTAGTGAAAAAATCTACCAAGTTAAGGCTACAAACCATAACCTTCCCGCCAACCTTTTGTTTGGCTCCCGAAGCCATTTCTACAAGGATAAACTCGTCCTGTTTGACTTCCTTTACATAAATTCATTTTAGCGTTGCACCAGAAATAGAACTCTTTGTAGCACCTGGATCTATCAAAATACTAAGGTTCTGGTCAGCGACGATACCTATCGTCTCAAGCACAGTCGAATGGTGCTCTTCCCGACGGTTATTCACCACTGCATGAATCCGATGGGCCTTGCCCAAATCTCCCATGGTAGTGGGTCCCGATAATCTAGATGCTCTGGTCCTCTCCACTAGGAACACACTAGTAATGAGGCTCCCCACATGTCCAACACCCTTTATTTGATCTAGTACTCTTGGTACCCAAAATAGAAGCTGATGGCCCATTGACCTGGAACCCTAGACTATTTTTCCGAACAGGCCTAAATTGTTGCTGCTGCAGTCGACATTGCTACTGGTGTTGTGGTCCTCGGTAAGGAGTATTATTCTAAGGCATTGGTCACCGAGGTCTAGTGAAAGTGGATCCTCTCTAGAAGCCACGATATCCTGGTGAATATCTAGCTGGTGTCTGATGCTGCTGCACACCAGATGACACCTGCCCCTTTGGCCTCGCTGGAGTTCTGCTCTGACCCCCACTGATAAGATCCTCCTCTGCTAAGAGGGCCTTTTGAACAACATAATTCAAGGTTTGAGGCATCAAAATCCTAACCTTTTCACGAATGTTGAAATTAATGGCAAACACGAACTTGTTGACCTTAAGTTTCTCAGTATTCAGGTGTGGAGCATACCGAAGAAGCTCCAAGAAGCAGGCCTCGTACTCAGGCACCGTACGAACACTCTATCTCAAGGCATTGAATGCGTTGATATGACACTTAATGAATTCCTTAGACATATACCTCTCTTGAAACCGTTCCTTGAACAATTCCCATGACACATCTTCGACGACCATGTTCAGTTGTGGCAGGAGCGTCTTCCCTTTAGTTGAAAGACCACCATGCGGACCTTCATGTTGGAGGTATACTTACGAAGTGAAAATAACATTGCCATATTATCCAACCATGCCTTAGCAGCTACGCCATACACGACACTCGTGGACTTGAGAACTCATCCCTCTCGATCTCTCGGTGAATGCTAATGGTATAGGCTGGGGCACGATGTGGACCCTCAGGGGTACAGGCGCCCTGGCCTCATCTCAGTACAGATGGTGAATCAAGGCCTCTGACATTCCCTAGAAGGAACTTGTTAGACCATCATCACCCCTTATGACAATTGAATCCATCCCAAGGACTTGTTCTTCCCCTTGGGGGTTAGAATTCATGGGCGCGAGCACTTCTGGAGGCATCGCACCTCCTTCCACGGAACCACATTGTGAACCTCTGTGGATTCCTCTAATCGAGATCCTACATGGACACATTACATTTGTAATTAGAACTAGGTTATTACTCAAGGGTTCATTACAGTGGAAAGCATGGCGATCCACAGTCGCTGGGTTGAACCCACTCTGATACCATATGTAATGACCCTCGTCATTACGACAACATGCGATGCATAACAAGGGCAATTTTTTTTAAAATGAACATGAAGGCAACAATGACAACTGTCGATCAACACAAATCGACGACAAACACAATGCACGCAATTCAGGCAACAAACAAATTAACGACTCAACACACTAGCGCATTATGCCACTGGATGTAACATACGAAAATAAAATAGACAAATAAAAATGACTACCCACCCGTCCTACCCTGCTGGGTTATTACCTCTAGGACACATAAGCAACATCAATCATTCCAACACAACAACTTCCAATATAAGTAGCTAGAACCCTCCCGACGAACGAGAGACCGCTATTAAACATTACAATCAGGTACAACCTCATAAGAAAAAAAAAAACATCCACATCGAAAGGCGCATGACCCTAAGCCAGGTTTCATATGTGCTATCGATCAATGCGCACAATGATCCCCACTTAAGGATTCATGTTTCCAGTGTGATGAGTGCACAAGAATCCCAAGCGCAAATGACATCTAATCCTTTAACCCAAGCAAAGTCCAATGCTCTAGGAGATTGAATTAACTGTCAATAATACATGAAGACTATACACAAGAACCCAATCAACAAGATGCAAGGTGACATCATTCAATAATTAAATTGCGCAACTAGTCGAAGGATTTCTTGTTTTCTTAAGAGGCACATTTTATCAACGAAGTCTCCCACACTCTAAAACAAAAATAATTTGAATAATATCTATAAAATTCATGTGCATCGATATTCTATTTTAATTCTCTATATAATGGAAGTAATATTCAAGTGTTTTCTTAACCATAAGTGACATAAGAAATTAAAGAATATAGGTGCAATTTCTGGACTGGAAAATTCAATAATTCAAGGCATCAATGTATATGCAATTAGCTACATCATGATCCATTCTCCAACACTATAAAACAAGAATAAATTGAAGAATATCTAAAATTCAAGCGTAGGGATAATCTATCTTAATTCTCTATATAATAGAAATGTATTTGAGAGATAGCTTAATCATATGTGATATAAGAAATTAAAGAACTGATATAGCAAATAAACGTTGATATAAATAACTGATAGACCCAAATACAAAACTGATATAGAAATTGAAACGTTGATATAAAGAACTGATACATGCAAATACATAACCGATATAGCAATTAAAATGTTGATATAAAGAACTGATACACACAAATATAGACCGATATAGAAAATAAAGAACTGACATAAATGACATAAGGCCGATTTGACAAGAAAACGTTTCCACGGTAAACTCAAACTACTCAGGTGAAAACAGGATTTCACGTTAACTCTCTGCTCGATTACGATGAGGAGATTACGATTTTCACGTGAGAATTTCCACGTGTGATTTAACTATAGGAAATATTAGTAATGCTTGAGTCCTGCCAGTACCAAAAAACTAATTGTTTCTCTCCCATTCTGATACCACGCCCGCAAACGACTATGTAATGGTCAAGCTTGAAAGTCAGACTAAATACTGCTAAAACATAAAAGCAGATCAATTGCAATCATACAAGTTTGGACAAAATATCATGCTATGAGAATTAATTAATTTTGGATGCAAAGAAGTGAGCCCGAGGTCAAACATCATACACTACGTTAGGGGTCTTATGGCTCCAAGCACCATCCACCTGGACATAGAAGCAACAAGCATGGAAAAAGTGGAACCAATGGGAGAAGGCTCTTCCTGACCCTCCGCGGTTAAATGTATTTTAAGGTGGCACCAACTATTGTGTAAATCCATTTATAGTTGGGATTTCATTAAGAGTTAAGGAAATTATTCTTAGAGGAATTGCAGTGAATAAATCACAAAGAATCAAAATGCAGAGAATCTATACAGGGAGGGTCAATACAACTCTGAGAATCAAAACACAAAGAATCACAATGCAGAGAATTAAAACACAGAGAATCAAAACGCAGAGAATCAATATGCAGAGAGTAAAACACAAAAATAACAGAGCAATGAAGAGGAAATTCACTTTACAAGCAATGGATTTGCTAGGCAAATTAAAAACGAAATGCAGAGAGTAAATCACAACACTAATCGCAGAGCAATGAAGGGAATAAATGCCCAGGAAAGAATTCCTTGCTAGGCAGAGAAATTATACTACACTTATTATCCATGCACAGGAAAGCAGGGAATTTGAATCTAAATCTTTAACATCGGAGTGAAAGATAGTCGATTCATCTCCTGGCCAACTACTCAGGAACGAACTAACAACTTTAAGGATAAAGGAACCAAAGATAAAAACACCATTTCCTTGGGTTAAAAACAACAAAAACGTAGAGTAAAATAAAATAATGGTCTGAGAACCAAAATGCAGTCTTCCTCGGTAATAATACAACACAGTAATAATCCTAACCAGAACCAAAAACTACAATAAAACGTAGTAATGAAACAAAGCTCAGAAACAAAAATTTAGTGACCCTTTTGCAATTTCACACTACGCACTGTCGCCTAGATAAAAATTCATATGCATAAATAAACGAGTCTTTGTCTTTTAACAACATCTACGCAAGCTAGCTTTTGAAAATAAAGAAATGCGTGAACAAGAAATTGAGCTATTATTCAATACAATTTTTCACATGCGTACCGAGACCTCACTGGTACCTCTCAACCAACACTAGGGGTACTCTTCTTCCCCCTGATCCCCTTGAGCCACAACGGGGCCACACACACAATACCAGAGAATGCTAGCACCCAGCTTGCCTCACAAGGTCGAGCTACCACTCGTTACCCGAGCTAGGTATCCCAACTCAGACAAGAGAAAGTTCAATCAAGATGAAATTTGAGCAACGTAACGTTACATAAGCCAGTTGTGATCCATACTCCTCCTCCGCCATCCTTTTTATAGAGTTTCTTAGTCATTAGTTTCCCAAATCCTCATTAGATTCCTTTTTCTTTTATTTAATTAGGAAAAACCTCCCCCGTACACATGTCGCCCGATCCCCTAGTTGCACTAGAAAATCAATTTATTAATTAATTAAATTTGTCTATTTCCCTTACCCACCTAAAAGCATTCCTAAAAACACTCCTCGGTGTCCCATTATTCCCTTACAATTCTTAAATGACTTACGCCTTACTTATTTCCTAGTTGAGTTCATAAATAGATTGTTCCAAAGGGTAGATTTCTTACTAAGTTAGACATTTAATGTTTTCGTTAAGTTTCCCTTTTCTTTAAGTTTCCCCCTTTTTTCCTTTTTAACTAAAACTCAATTTAGCATGTGTAGATAAAAACAACCATTTACCCTTTTAATAAATTTAATCCCCCATTATAATTTTTACTTTAATAATTAAGTTTGAATTTCTTACCCCCCTTCTTGTTACATGTTTATTTAGTTTTTCTTTATCCATATGTTCTACTTAGACCTAGGTTTTAATTTCACTAGGCTGGGCGACAATTTTTAAGGGAACTTTTAGTTATTAAACTTTATGTATAACATCTTATATTTTAAGGCTGACTAGGTCCTAAGGAGAGGTAGTGTTCTAGGCACTAGATTTATTGACTTATCATAGTTAAATCACGACGTGCCCTTCAAGATGCACTACGTGCTCCAAGGGTGCCACTTGCCTCCTTCCGTTTTATTTGCGTGACATGCCATTCAAGATGCACTATGTGCTCCAAGGGTGTCACTGACCTCTTTCCGTTTTATTTTCGTGACGTGTCCTTCAAGACGCACTACATACTCCAAGGGTGCCACTCACCTCTTGACTGAATTTGGTAGACCTCAAACCTTTGGAGTCAATACTCCATCAAGTGATCTTGTGGGAGACTAAGGGCCTCTAAGGAATAAGGACCTTGCCTTATTGCACGCCCCTTAGAATCATCGTGAGAAACTGTCACAGTCTGCCCTCATGACATCGCGGGTCTCTTGAAATAGGTAATCATTAACCTACAGTTCCAATTCAGACAGAAGACTCTTCCTTCCTGGTCACGGGTACCCCATCTAACCCTGCCCCCTCTATTACTGTTTTAATAAATAATTTTTCTATTAAAAGTCCTAAGTGGTTGCTCTCACCTTCCCTTCCCCCGTTCCCTTCCTTGTTTTCTCTTCAACCCCCCTTTCCACCTCCTTCCTTGACCCCTCATTGCCCAGTTCTTTCCCCGGCCTCCTCTTCCTCCCTCCTCCCCTCGGTACAACCGCTTCTTCTCCTACCCCTACCTCAGATGAGTCCACTAACTCTTCGACAGACACCTCCACAAGAAGATACTTCTTAATATCATAGAACAGAGAACACACAGGAGGTTTAGCATCTGACTCGACTCCAGCAGAAAAAACTGGCAGAGGTAAGAAATATTTCTTCTCAAAAGCACAGAAGAAAGCCAGAATTGACTTATTATACATGAAACAGGTCTCTATCGAAAGGGCACTTAGATCAAGGTGAACCTTGGGAAAGGGGCCTTGATGAAGTGTTGTTCCTTCAATTGTAGGGGTTTGGCTGGTCCCCTAAAAAAACCAGCCCTAAAAAGGATGATTCTCACAGAACATCTGAATGTACTTGTCCTTCAAGAAACCTTGGGGGAAGGGGTGGAAGTTGAAAACAGACTCTCTTTGCTTTTACCGGACTAGAGCTTCATTACCTTGGACTCTATTGGGAGATCTGGAGGACTAGATATCAGATGGAATTGTCTCACTATAAAAGTTCTTAACCATTGGGGTTTTGAATCTGGACTTGGGATCACAATCTTCTCAAAAGAACTTGAAGACCCCCTCAATATTGTAAACATCTATGGCCCCTATCACAACAGAGGCCCTTCCTAAAAGAAAAACACTTAATCCTGGGAGGAGACTTAAATTTCTCTTTAGGCATTAAATAAGTTTGGGGATCCCATTCGAGATCATACCCCCTCTCGACCTACTTTACACAAAAACTGGATGAACACAATCTTCTAGATATTGAGCCGGTTAAATTCAAACCAACTTGGAGAAACAACATAGTGGGAGAAGACATCATTGCAAAAAGACTGGATCATTTTTTGATAAAGGATACACTTATTGAAAAATCCTTTCAACTAAAACAATGGATAGGACATGGGGGAATCTCGGATCATTACCCAATTTTCTTTGAACTAAGAAATGGATTGGATAAGCCACCCAGTCCTTTCAAATTCAATAGAACCTGGCTCAGTGATGAAACTTTTTTAAAGTTGGTTAAGGAAAATTGGCAATACTATAACCCAGGAAGTAATGAGACGACAGGTCTACACTTTGTAAAAAACCTACACATTATCAAAGAGAAGACAAAGACCTGGGAACATTAGAAACTCCTAAAAGAGGATTTGGAATTGAAGGAACCAGGATCAAAATTAAACCTCATTTCGGAAGATCAGGGTGGAGGATTTGATATAACAAATGCCAAACTAAGTCTGCTAAAATTGGAAGAAAGGAGAAATAGACTACTAAAAGAAAAAGAAGATACATGGAGATTAAAAAGAAGAGCCACCCGGTTGAAGAGTGGAGATGAGAACACAAAATTCTTCCAAGCATATGAAAAAGGCAGAAGGTGCATAAACTCAATCTGGCAGTTAAAGGATCAAGATGAAAAAAAGGAACATACCTTTGAAGGAATGGCGAAAATTGGAAAAAAGTTCTTCCAGGATCTCTACAAAGAAGAAAACAAGGCCACTATTGAAGAAGTGATTCGAATGGTACAGTAATTTCCAAGCTTTACTAGTGAGGAAGATAATATAATTCTTATGGAAAAGGTAACACTAGAAGAACTTAAGGATGTATTGAATAGTTTTCAAAAGGACAAAATCCCAGGACCAGATGGATGGACAATTGAGTTCTTCCTGGGCTTCTTTGATTCTATTGGACAAGATATACTGAGCCTAGTTGAAGAGACAAGGCTTACTGGAAAAATGCCTTTAAGTTTAAACTCAACTTTTATTTCCCTTATTCCAAAGAAGGACAACCCAGACACCCTGGATGAATTCAGACCTATCTCCCTATGCAATTGCATCTACAAGATCATCTCCAAAGTCATAGCCAGAGGACTTAATACTGTACTTTCTGACAAAATATCCTTGGAACAATTTGTATTCCTAGAGGGCAGGCAGATACACGAAGCTATTGGAGTGGCACGAGAATCCCTACACAACATAAAGACCAGGAAGCTAAAGAGTGCGGTTCTTAAAATCGATCTTTCCAAAGCCTATGACAGGGTAAGTTGGCTCTATTTACGATTTCTTTTAACACATTTAGGCTTTACAGTTCCATTTATCAGATGGATCATGTGCTGTATTACAACTGTAACTTTCTTAGTCCTCATAAATGGGCCAGACACATAATTTTTTAGATCTGAAAGAGGCTGAAGACAAAGCTGTCCACTTTCCACTCTTCTGTTTCTTCTTGTTGCTGAAGGATTAAGCAGGGCTTTAGCAGCAGAAAAACGATCTGGGTATTTTCCAGGCATCAATATTTCCAATACTCTTCATGTAACCCACCTTCTCTTTGTAGACGACATCCTTGTCTTCTCTGCAGGAACTAGAGGGGAAGTTGACAATCTAAATAACACTCTGAAACTCTTCTCCAAAGATACAGGAATGATAATAAACGAAGGAAATTCTACTCTCACCACCTTTTTTCTCTCAGAAATGGAAAAAAGTCGATACAAACTTCACTTCCCTTTTGAAGAGAAAATGATTGATGAAGGACTCAAGTACTTGGGATTCACTTTGAAACTAAATGATTACATAAAGGAGGATTGGTCTTGGATACTGAAGAAATTAGAAAAAAGTTTATGTTCATGGAGCCACAAATGGCTTTCTAGAGTTGGCAGATTGGTACTAGTAAAATCAGTTTTGGAAGCCATCCCAATCTTTTGGATGTCTCTGTCTTGGATCCCAAAAGGAACTTTGGAGGCAGCTAGAAAAATCTCTTTCAGATTTCTATGGAGTGGAAATAAAGATACAAATGTGACTCCTTGGGTAAGATGGAAAAGGATTGCAGTCCCAAAATCTTTAGGCAGTTGGGGCCTAAAAAATATACATGTTTTCTCTAAAGCCTTAGCTGCTAAAGGGGGTTGGCGCCTTTTTTCTACAAACAGTCTCTGGACAAAGGTTGTCATCAAAAAATACATTGAACCAAACACCCTGGAGTCTTGGATCAGAAGAACTCAGAAAACTCTCAGAGGTGCCTCAACGATTTGGAAGGCAGTGATAAAATCTTTCCCTGTAATAGAAGGTGGTATTGCTTGGAAGGTAGGAAACAAACTCCGAGTAAGGCTAGGGACTGATCCTTGGATAGGAAGCGAAGGAAAACACTTACTCTCATATCATCTACTAGCCACTTTAATGAAAAAAGGATTGAACTCCTTAAACTCACTTGCTGACTAGCCCTCCACTGCCTTTTGGGCTCAAGGGTGGAAAACTACCTCTACTCTTAATTTAAACACTGACGATTCAACATAATTGGAGAATTATCGAAATTCCCTTTTTCGTTCACAAATCAGGATAAGAGAACAAGAAAACGAATTGGTTTGGGACAAAAATGAGTCTGGAATATACACTCCAAAGGAAGGTTATTCACAACTAATGCAAGAAATCTCAGAAGCTAAACCAGTCTGGTGGTGGAAAAAGATTTGGAAGATTAATGGTCCTGCTAAGGAAAAACTCTTCTAGTGGTGTGTTCTTTCAAATAAAGCCCCAACCTGGGATATTTTACAAAAAAGAAATTTTGCCGAACCAAGCAGATGCCCACTGTGCAAGATAGAGAGAGAAACGACACAATATCTCTTTCTTGAATTCACTTATCTAAAATTTGTCTGGGCAGGAGTTTCATGCACTCTGAAATTCCCTTTTCAGTGGGAAGGCCACACCTTGGAACAAGCCTGGAAGAACTGGTGGGAAAATTCCTCTTACAAAACTTACAGATTACTCCCTTTACTGATCACTTGGGGAGTATGGCTAGCAAGAAATGAAGCCATCTTCAAAGAGGCGACTATTTCTCACGAGAAAACCTCACTAAACAGTCTGTCAATTTTCTCTTCCTTTCCCTCAAAAGAAAGAAAAACTAACAGAGTAATAAAATAAGTATACATAGAAAAATCCACACCTTGGGGATTTTTTGACAGAGCTTCCCAACACTACACATGTGGAGGAGGAGGCTTACTATACTTCTCAGACACACACTACTTCACTTTATCTTCTGGATTGGGAAATGGAACTAATAATTATGCGGAATTAATGAGCCTCAAACTTCTCATGGTTTTTTCCCTTGAAAAAGACTGCAAATAGTTATCAGTTTTTGGAGACTCAAAAAATGAAATAAACTGGATAAATGGAACTCAAAGATGCAATAATATCAGACTTGCCAATATTGTGGAAGACATAAAATCACTGCAGAAAAGTTTTGACTTCTTTTCTTGCCAACATGTCTACAGGGAAAGGAATAAAGAAGCGAACAGGGCTTCAAAAAAGGGCACATACATGGAGATGGGCCACTGAAAGATCACAGAGTCCATAAACGAACAAACACAGGAACAACAAATAACTTTTTTGTAAATGAATGTAATTCTACAAGATTTTGGATACAAAATCTATGAAGGATACTATGCAAACTGAGGATTGTACTCAGTACACTGTAGCATTACATATTTTTTGGGAATGACTATGTAAAATCCCACGAGATGAAGAAGAAATAACCACCCAATATGAAGTATGTAGACATACTATATCACAAGAATATACCAGAAGGTGTATCTACAAAATGTAATTTTGATTATCATAATGAAAATTACGCTTTTTTCTGAGGAAAAAAAAAAAATCTTCTTACAAAGTTTATTTTGCCAAAAAATGATTGTACTCCCTTTTCTGAGATTGGAGGATTTAATTCATTGATAGACCATAATCTATCCGAATCAATATATATTCCTTATTTCATGACTATATGTCCCAAAAGTTTCCCTTATGAGACTACAAACAAGCATTTATTTGGATTAAGAGATATTCCATATAATATGCATCTTTCAAAAACTTCTCTTAGATGTTGAATGTGCTTTTCTCTTATCTTATAATGAATGGTAATATCATCTTGGTATTTATCCATGAATCTCCCGATAAAATCCTTGAGGGCATGGTCCATATCTCTTTGAAAGGACACTCATGCATTTTTCAAACCAAAGGGCATGCAGGCATAAGCATATGTTTCCCTAGGTGTAATGAAAGTAGTTTTTGGTCTATATTCTTATGCGACCAACACTTGATTATATCCCGAAAATCCATCTAACATGGACATCAAAGTTAAACCAATGACTTGTTGAAGCAACATTTCCATGTTAGGAAGGGGATAATTGTATTTAATACTCAACTTGTTCAAGTCTAAAAAATAAACACACACAAAAAAATTCTCCACTTTTATTTCTTATGATGACAGGGTTCAACAACCATTTTGAATGTCTAATTGGGAATATTATTCCAGATTTTCTCAACTTCTCCAAATAAATTTTCACGAGGGGTTTTAATTTAGGATTTATTATTCTCATATTTTGTTTGAATGGTTGTGTCCCTTATTTTAACGGTATGATATGTTGGAATATAGATTTATCATATGCTTTCAAGTCATCGTAAGTCCATGCAAAAATATTAAAAAAATATTTGAACAAGGAGGCAAACTGATCAATCTCTTTTTGCATATAGTTAATTCCAAGATTTACATATTTTGGAGATTCTTCAGCCCCAATATTTACTTTTTGATTTTCTTTCACTTTCCTGGTGGATGTTTCTTCCTTCAAGTTTGGTATTTCTACTTGATCATCTCTTGTGAAGATAGACTCAAAATCGATACATTTTTTCAGAATTGTTTCAGGATCATCAAGACTTTCATCTCTATCAACAAGAAAATCAACCAGTTGTTCATCATTTTCGAACATTTGCAAATGATCGTGATTATCAGGTATTGATGGATTGAAAATTATCTTGAATTGAAAAGTATTCTGATTTTTAAAACCATTAGGATTAAAAAAATATGCAATAACTGCCAACGAGTCAACCTTTTGATTACTTTCCCCGGGAATGAATGATATATTGAATGAGTTGAGGGAATACATTAATTCATTTACTCTTTTGGCATAGATTATTAATCATTCTTTTTTTATCTTATATTTCTTCCTGATATGATTTATTACAAGTTTAGAGTCGTAAGTTATTATCAAATGTTCAATCTTCATTTGAAGTGCAAGATTCATTCCTTGTATTAATGCTTCATATTCAGTCTTATTATTTATATGAGGAAATTCAAGCATGATAGCATGAGGATATATAACTGAATTGGGACTTTTGAACGCAATTCCTACTCCGCTCCTTAAGCTACAACAAGCACCATCAAAATAAATCCTCCAAAATCCTTCAAAACAATTTTTTATCTCTTGTGTTGAAATATCTGTCTACTCTGGGTCAAGCACAACATAATTTCCTATACCAACATCAATATAATATTGTAATAATTCATTGTCCTTTTACTTGAAATAAAATGTCTTTCTTGGTTCTTGAGGAACTCCAATCATTGTTCCATATTTATTCAACAAAATCATACAACTCCCATCATTCATGCTGTACCCTCCAATCAACAAAGACCAATATATCCCAAGAACTTCTCCATAGGTTGGAGGAAGATCCACCACTAATTGTGAATAAAGTAGTGATGTGTGGGGCAACAATTATCCAAGAATAAAAGTCTTTAATCTCTCCATACATTGGGAATTTTCTTGAGTCAATTGCATAGATACTCTCCCCAGGTTCATAATACTTGATACAACTCATCCCAAGTGCTTCTATTACTGATGATGGGATGATATTATTTATTGCTCCAATATGAATCAAACAATTATGACACACCGAATCATGATTTTCTATTTTAATATAAAAGCATGGGACTTTCCCTTTTGGTCTAACTATTAATATATTTTGATGTTGCTTAGGATTTGATGCAACAACCTCAATTCTATAACTTGATTCATCTAAGATTTTAAAACTATTTTCCCTATGCTATGGGATTTTGGCAACTACCATGAAAGGTAGAGCGATTCTTAATTTTTTCAGATCATCAATCACATAATATGTCATTTGTGGAGGATTCTTCGCTTGATTTACAACTGCCTGCTACTTATTTGGTTTTGCTACATTTGATCTCATCGTTTTCTTTTCTTTCTCCACATTTTTTTTTCTTTTGAATTTGTTTTTATGTGTTCTTGTTTGCACATCATTGTCTTGCGAGATATCAATTTATTCATGTTCATCAAATGTATGCATGGATGAATTGATTTCATCTATTTGTATAGATTCAAGAGTATTGTCTTGAACAAAAACATCCTCTTGATTTTCAACTATCTCATCTTAAAAAAATTCTTCTAAAATCACAACATTTTTATTTGGCACTCTAGGTTCCCTATGTCTAAATTCATCATTTATACCATCATTTCCTATTCTATGTCCTTGAATAGTATTTCTCCTTTGTTCCTAAATATGAATTCTTGGATTATGAGAAAATTTTCCATTTCTTCTTAGTCTTGTTAATTCATTTTGCATCTGTCTAATAGTTTGATTCATATGTGTTATCTCCATCCTTTGTTTGGTTTATTGCATTGTGTCTAGATCATTTGTCACATTAGGAACTACCCCTTTGAGTATCCCTCCACAAATTCCTTTTTTTTTAGTGTTTCATGCCCTTTGATCTTCATTTTTTCTTGAAGTTGATGCTCCTTGATCTGAGATACTAAGGGTATCCATTTGTCTGTATACTTTTCCAGGAATAATTTCAGGTTTTACATATGTTTCCAACATGATTTCTTCCATTTTTGTCATTTTATTCATTGTATCATTTAGGTCTTCAGTTTGCGCAACCCTGATGGAAAACTTCACATTTGAGGGCACTGCATTTTTATAACAACCAAGTATGACTGGAGCATTTGGATTTTGATCTTCTTTGATCTTATTAAGTGTTCTTAAAAATTAAAAATTGAAATCTCGAATCTTTTCACCCTTTTTCAAATGGATTTGGGTGAATTATGTTAGCAGAGTATGACATGCTACAAGAGGAGCATACATAGTAAAAAACCATGGCTTATAAATCATCAAATGATGAATAGATCTTGCAGGAATGGACATGTACCATTCGTAGGATTGGCCTATCAATGTTTGAAGAAATAATATAACCATTACATTATCATGTTCCACCAAATGGATCTTGCACATGCTCAAAAATTCATCTATATGTTTCTTCGGGTCCACCGATCCATCTCTTGGAAATGTTGGCAACACTCCTTGTGGGAGATTTGGAAACTGATGTTGTTCTCCCTAAATATTTAGAGGTCTATTTCTAAACCTTCTCCGTGGAACTCTTTTCCTTTCTTCACGATTTTCATGGTTTTCATTTCTTTCTTCTCTATCACTGATGATTGGATCCTTTTCTTTTTCTGTGGTGGAATTTTGTCTGATTTCCTAAAGTTGTTTAATTTTACTCCCTTTTATTGGTCCTATGTATGGTTCCATCTTCGATTTCTATCCTGTCTTCTTTGACTTCTTTCAATTTATCTTTCCTCCTCATGGGAAAGAGTCTCCTAGGATCTTTCAATCTCTTCACGACTTCATGCTATCTTCAACACCAAATCATATCATTGATGTAAAACACTTGTATAGTTTCCTAATCCAACTTGCAACTGGGGTTGGTTGGGTTGAGGCTGAGTCATAAATAATTATGGCTTAAAACCATCTTTTTGTTCTTGTCCTCAGTATGGTTGCCAAAAATGTTGATGTTTGAATCAATCAAGATAGAAACAAAAACCTCATGAGGATAAAATACCCCTTCATTTTTATAGAGGTGGTACTCCTATGTATTCTTTAAACATAGTTACCAACTTAATGGGAACTGTGACCTCAAAACAAGAACTCTAGCCCTTAAAACCCATATTTTTGCATAAAAAACATGAAAACCAATCCCCAAATTAAAAAGTGGTGCTACCGGTAGCACCATTTTTTGTAGCCGGGTCAAAATTACAACTTTGTTCAAGCATGATCTTAAAGGATCAAATGGTTTCTCGAACAAACTTTAAAATCAACCCCCAAATCAAAAAGTGGTGCTACCGGTAGCACCATTTTTTGTAACCGGGTTATAATTACAACTTTTTTTAAGCATGGGCTTAAAGGATAAAATGGTTGCTCAAAAAAACTCTAAAATCAACCCCCAAATCAAAATGCGGTGCTACCGATAGCACCAATTTTTCTGTCCGAGTTAAAATTACAACTATTTTCAAGGATGGCCTTAAAACATAAAATAGTTGCTTAGAAAAACCTTAAAATCGACACCTAAATAAAAACATGATGCTACCTAAAGCAAAATGTTTTTTTTAAACGCTAAAATTACATCTAATTACAACCTAATTCAAACTGTGGCCTTGACAACAAATCCCTACACAAATAAAAAAACCCAAAATTAGATTCTAAATGGTCACTTGAAAATTTATTTACTAACTTTTTTTTTTTTTTTTCTTAAATTTACATTAAAAAATAAATAAAGAGAAAAGAGAAAATCTTAAGAAATATATATTTTCTAATGAAGACAAAAACACATTTAAAAAAATATATTCAAA
>JZKD02S2015944.1:82431-104126 GCA_000966675.3 Picea glauca
GTATTTAGATATAATAAATGGGTAGTTAGATATAATAAATGTAGGAGGACTTCTTAGAAGGTTCTACTTCTAGAAGATTCCTCCTCTAGAATGTTCTTAAGTGATGGTAGAACTATATAAAGGGGTTCAAGAAATGTAATGATATATGAAGAGAAGTATTGTATTTGGAGTGGTAGCTCAATAGGAGGACACCCCCTCGAAGAGGCAAGTGAACATGAGAGGATTCCTTCCATAATAGGATTCATTGTATGGTGTTGCCCTACCTAAAGGGTTTCTATAATAAAGTTGTGGTTTTATATATTGTTCTTGTATATCTGTTGTGGTGATTTTGTATTCAGTATTTGGTTCTTAACATATTTTGTAGAATGGTTTCATCCTTTATTCCCCAATGATTTATCCAAGAATGGGCATCTTCATGCCATCCCTACTTGATCTGAAGGTGGTTTTGGTTGATGTTTGAAGTGATTTTTGGGAGCCTCTTATTTTCCATGTTGTTTAACTTATTCTTGTACATTAGGTACCTAGTTATAGTCATTCTCTCTGACATCTGTTGGCACCAGAAGTCACCCCTGGATTGCGACAAAGGTTATATCGATACCCATCAGAGTTTTATGTCACAGGTTGGTTGTAAAAAAATTCAAATAGGCATAGTCTCAAGTAAATATCATCTTAACTCAAAAAATTGGACTGATATGCATAAGCAGGTGAGGTCTTGGTTCAACTTCAGTCAATAGGTTGTAGTAAAGGTGAGTAGGAGGAAGAATTTGGTGAGAAAAATGTAGAGTTCTGCTACATACATCAGGTCTTCCAGCAGCCCAAAGAGGAAGGGTTTAAAAAAAAGAACTTCTTGAATTTAAATCTCAAAGAAACTGAAAGGAATTATAACAACACTATAATCAAGATTTCATCATAATGTAGTCACAATAATTCAAGTCAGTCAATCATGAACTCTTTCAGCATTAGAGGGAAACACGAGGGAGTAAGAAAGATGAATTTCATTAAACAAGAAATCTCAAACTACAACAACATAACCAGAGAGCGAGCATCTTCATTAAAACTTTACAATATGGGATCTTTGCTCTACGATCGACCGTCACAAAATATTAAAACTGAGTATTTATACTCAAAGCAACTTTCTCCCTTCAGAGGCATGCTCTGGTCATGGCATTCAAGGCTTGGAATCCGCATCTTCTTCTGTCAGGCTGCACTTGCATTCTTTTTTCAGATGCAAGATCAGATCGGTATTGGCTTCACAAGAAAATCCATGACAGGGAACTTTCGACTGACACTCTGCCCTCCACGGCCAGATTTTCCATGCTTTCCATTTATGTGGTGAAACGAGGTTTCAACCACCTTCCCCATTTTCATTAACTACTTTAATTGGGATCAGGATGAGGCCTAACACCCATGACTGTTCTAGGCAAGCTCATAATTCCTTTGAGGCAATTATGGTGTCTCGAGGCCACACTGATCCTTCTCTGTGACCAACTCGGGCACTTCAATCTTTCACGCAACTCCATTACCTTGGCCCACACAACCACGGGCTATGACCTCGCGCTTATCCAAATTAAATCTCGGGATTTCACATTTAGGGAGTTTTTACTCCCCTTGATCTCCAATACTCCGATGCTCGAAATCGCAAAATGGCCCATCGAGATCCATGACCGGGTTCACTGTAAAACCGATGGTTGTGATCATTTGTTTGAACACTTTGGCCACCCGCTGCTTGAATGGGCACTTACTCTTCTTTTGGCCCCACTTTCTATATGACCCTAGACTATGATCGTGGGCTTTACTCTCAGGTGCGTTGTGATTTCATGTTTTGTGAGTTCACATCGTGCTCCATGCTATAATATCTAAGTCGTGAAAGTGCGATCCCCAGATCAGATGACACACATCCCTCTGAAAAGGATGACCCAGATTGTATCGACATTTCGGGACTTAGGGCCATCCGCACTTCTCACCTCATCTTTCCCAAAAATATTTCCTCCATGGTTCGGTTCCTATGCCACGTGCACTTCTAAAATGGACGACCAAGATCATTTTGGGACTTCGTGTGTCGCGAGTCTTCAAGAATCTCCCTCCTACTTCCCCGACTCGTGAAATCGCAAAAAGATGATCCAACAGTCTAGATCTCTCCTTTTATCAACGACTGCGATCTTTTCGCGATTTCACATTTTGTGAGTTCTGATGACTCTGCTCCTTGACTTCTCCATCTCGTGAAACCACAAACTGTTAAGCTTGCGCCACGATTAAAACTTTGCTCATCCCTTGATCTCAGGCATTTTCCCTGTCACTAAAATTCGAGCAACTTTCAGATCCCGAATACCCGCGAACCGCTATCTGATTTGTCTGATGGATCCAATAGCCGAGACTAAGCCTGTGCTTGATGGATTTTCCCCGACCAGGTATGTGCGCGCCTTTGCACAATCGCGCCTCGAATTTAGATGAAAAACATTTGTGGGTTTTTTAAGCCCACTTCTTTCGCATTTGGTCACCCAATGACCAAATTCAAAGGAAAACAATCCCCTTGCAAAAATATGTAATAACATTAGGCTCCATGGGGGATAGATTCCTCCCCGCGAGGCTCTAAAATCTCCTTTTGCAGCTCCAGTCGTCTTCTGTTGGGCTATGGAGTCAAGCTCAAAAACACCTTTCTAAAGAATATAAAGCCGACAAGTAAAAACAAAAATAAACACACATGCTCCAAGGAGATTATTTATGTATAGTCCTAAACTAATAAAGTTTTACACAGTGTTAGGTGAAAGAAAATTTACAACATAGCCATTCAAGTAACTTCCTAAATGGAATCTCCTTCACTATGTCTGTGATTGATAACAGAGAACACAACTGTGAAAGAAGAACAATTACATTCCTTATCTTTCTTCCTAATGATGAGGCCAGAATAAATCTAGGCGGTTCCAAAACATGAAGGAAATACAACTCCATGTATTCCTCCATAGACTCATAGGACAAGAGGAAAACTCCAGAAAATTTGTTACATGCAGCCTTCTCTACTACACAACTGCTCACACATGGCTGAATATCTCTGGTAGGCACAGGTGGGTGAACAGTCGATGTAGGATGATTGGTCTCGAGTGATGGTTGCCTGTAGATAGGATCTGGACAGGAGACAAATTGCCCCGTTTGTTTCTCATCTTCTTCTTCATAGCTCTCCCAAGGATCAGATCCATAATAATCGTAAACATGAACCTTGGGAAAGCTCTACTCTTCCTCACATTTCTCGGTGTCTTCTGCAGGTCCAGTATCACTGATTTCCTTGTAATATGTTTCTTTAGCGAACAGAGGATAAGGCTCCATAGTCTGTTCTTGGAAATCCTACATATCCAGTTTAGAATCTGATTTGTAGCTATCATATACAGTTTGGTTGCTCCTCTGGTCAACAAACTATGATGTGGGACTCTGTTTCTCATCATCCAAATAATCATCAAAGCTCAGGAAATAAGGCACGTCAGGAGAAGAATGCAAGGCCCCTACAACTAAGAAAACTTCAACACTATTATCATCAGTAGGGCCTTCAAGAACATCCGCTTCAAGGACTGGAAAATCTCCTGCGCTTTCTTTAGATTCCAACCTTTCTAGTTTAGCAGAGAGATATTTTACCAGCTCCATTACTTCACCCAAATCATCTTCATCTCCCTCATGGTCCGCATCCTCACATCCTTCATTAGGCACAGTCATATCTTGATCATGGACTTCACATCCCTCACAACAATTATGACAGATTAACTCAGAGGAATAATACCTTTGACAATGCTTATTAAAGGCTGCATGAAACTGTTCCAGGGAGGAGATTCTAGCAGGGGGCAAGGATTAATACCACTCACGGGCATCCCCGTCCAATGAGAACATGAACTTATTCATTAAAACATCCTCATGATGTATCTCCCACTAAAGCATGAGTTCATGAAAATCATGGAGATGTAAAGCTGGGTTGTCCTCTTTACACTCTCTAAATATGAGCAAATAATCACCCCATTCATCCATAGTAGGGACAACATTAGGAAATCCAGGATGTGACCAACTAGGTAACAGACATATGAGCAAATAATCACCCCATTCATAATTCCTTTGAGGCAATTCTAGCATCTCGAGGCCACTTCGATCCTTCTTTGTGACCAACTCGGGTGCTTCAATCTTTCGCGTGACTCCATTCCCTTGCCCCACATGACCACGGGCTGTGACCTTACACTTATCCACATAAAATCTCAAGATTTCTCATTTCGAGAGTTTCTACTCCCCTTGATCTCTAATACTCTGATGCTCGAAATCGCGAAATGACCCATCGGGATCCATGACCGAGTTTACTGTAAAACCGACGACTGCGATCATTTCTTCGAACACTTTGGCCGCCCACTGCTTGGATGGGCACTTATTCTTCTTTTGGCCCCACTTTCTATATGACCCTGGGCTGTGATCGTGGGCCTTACTCTCAGGCGCGTCGTGATTTCGCATTTCGTGAGTTCACATCATGCTCCATGCTGAAATCTCCAAGTCGTGAAAGAACGATCCCCAGATTGGATGACATGTGTCCCTCTGAAAAGGATGGCCTAGATCGTATCAACATTTCAGGACTTAGGGACATCAACACTTCTCACCTTAGCTTTCCCGAAAATATTTCCTCCATGGTTTGGATCCTATGCCATGTGCCCTTCTAAAATGGATGACCAAGATCATTTCAAGACTTCTCGTGTCGTGAGTCTTCAAGACTCACCCTCCTACTTCCCCGACTCACGAAATCAAGAAAAGATGATCTAACAGTCCAGGTATTTCCTTTGATCAATGACTGCGATCTTTTCACAATTTTTCATTTCGCGAGTTCTGATGACTCTGCTCCTTGACCACTCCATCTCGCGAAAACATGAAATGATAATCTTGCACCACGATTAAAACTTTGCTCGTCCCTTGATCTCGGGCCTTTTCCCTGGAACTAAACTTTGAGAAACTTTTGGATCTCGAATACCCACGAACTGCCGATCTTATTTTTCTAATGGATCCAATAGCCGAGACTGAGCCTGTACTTGATGGATTTTCGCTGACCAGGTATGTGCGCGCCTTTTCACAATCGCGCCAAGACTTTGGATGAAAAACATTTGTGGGTTTTTTTAAGCCCGCTTTTTTTGTATTTGGTCACCCAATGACCAACTTCAAAGGAAAACAATCCCCTTGCAAAAATATGTGATAACACTCTCAATCGGGGAAATGATTGTTTCTATGAGGATAAGATAAGGTGTATTGTATTTAATTTTGAGATTACAGGTTATAAGATTCTTTTGGATCTTATCTATCTTTCTCCATAATTATCTAAAGATATTGCATCCCCAAAATTCACATCTATATATAATAACAGAAGTGACGAGAGTCTCAAAGAGGAGTTTCTTCTTATCTCATATCCAAAGTGTCGCTGATTTACAATTGTTTTCACTTAGCCCATAATAAAATTTCCACCTACCGTTTCTCCTTTTCTCAATGCTATATTTCTATTTGATCTTGTGATGAATATTAATTTTGATATATTTGTATGAAGGAACTTTCTCAAAGTTGTTGTTACATATGAAAGTATTGTAAATGATCTTTCTGAATTTAATTATCAAAACATTCGTTTTGTCAGTGTTAACAATCATACTCGTGTCAAAGTAGAAATCCTTGAGGATTATTAGTTTCTTTTTGATATCATAGGGACTCATTTCCAAAAGAAAAATAGCATCAGCATAAAGAAGAAGAATGATGACTATACTAGCGATAATTAGGCCAACACAACATGCTTCTTCCAAACAATTTTATAACTTGTTAATGTGTATGTCAAAAAGGGTAGGGGACATGGGTAAGCCTTTTTTGAATCCTATATTAAAATTAATCTCTTCTGACCAATCCTTAGTGTTCCTAAACTTGGGATTTTTAACTCTTCCAACCTATTCCAAATTTTCATTATGGGCATTGTGTCAAAGTATTTTCTAAAGTCAATGAAACAACAAAGGAGATTGGTTTTATTATTGCGACACTCCTCCAAAATGATCCTAATCATAACAAGGGGTTACACAGATGAATGACAGCTCTTAAATACAACCTGACCTTTAGCTCTTTTTTCATGAGTTTCTAGCAATGTGTTAATCTTGTTTTCCATAATAACCATGTACAAATTGGATAAAATGGGGCTAATCATAATGGTCCTATAATTAGAGGGATTGTTTTTATCCCCACTTTTAAAAATAGGAACAATGGGACTTTGCATCCAAGGTTTATGGAAGCCTTGATTGACTGCTAAATTGAAGAGCTTGTGTATGTGAGGGCTGAGGATAGGCCCTCCAATTTTTAAGATTCCAACTTGGTAGCCTTCAATGTCCTTAGTTTTCCCTTTTTCTAGTCGCTTAACCCTGAACTTTATGCATTCAAAAGAAAAAACTCCATCCTCTATAGAAATGTTTGGAACAGGGTATATGGCATCGGAGGATCCGTAAATATTTTTTAGGTAGGAATTCTAGTCCTTCAAGGGAATCATATTATTTTGTTTAGTTTTATGAGTTAGAATTTTCCTCCAAAATTTCTTAGGATCTTTCTTAGATAGGTGCAAACGTTGCTCTCACTTTCTATTTTTATAGTACCTTTTTTCCTTTCAATTAGGTTTTTGTGCGTATTTTTCTTATTAGGTTTTAAGGACTCATTATAATAATTTCTAATGAATTTTCTATCAATTTTACACTTGTTACCATATCGAGGTTTGGTTGTTCTATTTTTATTTTTACATAATACCTCAATAGAGAAATTGTTAGTGGAAGTAGAAAGTGTTGTCATAAAATTATGATAATGTCTTCAATGTTGTCCTTATAGGATAGTATATTTAATTTACTATTTAAGTCCTTTAAGAAAATATCAACTTTACTTTTGTCAAAATGCAGGTGCCTTTGGTTATCAAAATTTTGTTCAATGGGACTTTTGTACATGACAAATTTTAGAGTTAGGGTTAAAGATCTATAATTAGAGCCGGGTTCATGGTCATTTAAAAGATCATAATTTACTATTTGGTTGTAAACGGGGATATCATATATCACATAATCCATGACACTACAACCCATCCCATGAACACTAGTCATATATATGGATTTCAACCACTTCATTAGGCCATTACAAATTATTAGGTCTTGAGCATTGCAGAGCTTGATTAGCTCGGTACCAAACAAATTATCAGTCAATTCTTCAAAGTTTCTTTTATATATGTTATCTACAATAAGGCCCTCATCTATCCCTAAAGGATCAAGGTTGGAATTGTTTCTTAAAATAATAGCTTGATTAATTGCAACTCTAACATTAAAGTCTCCTAGAAGGAGGATATTACCTTCATTATTTAGACTATAAATATCTTTCTCTGAGCAATTATATGGACAATTTTTATTTAGATTGTTTTTTCTTATAAAATGTAGAATTAATAGGCACAAAATAACAACAAATTATATATATGTGTGTGTGTGTGTGTGTGTGTGCAAGATAATATAATCCTTTCATTATTATTTTTAACTCTCATTTTGTAACTCTATACTAACCCAACTTATTTAACAACAATTGTTAATGAGGCAATGTAGAGTAACCTTTACTTGATAACACCTCTAACTTAGTGTGACATGGCACATGATTTTACTATTTTCCTTAGGAGGTCCATTTTAGACCCCAAATTTACTCTGATGATCATGAAAATTTTGGGTCATAAATGTTTCTTAATATCTTTTACATATCAAATAAAAACAAAATTAGAACGTATTTCTAGTCGAGATCAGTTTATGAGTGTACTTTCATCTCCCACTGAAATCATGGAATTTTAAAATTAAAATATTTTTAACTAAAAAAGTCGTTGATGGCACAGGTTGCAAGTTGTAAACAATTATGTCATGCAAATTGTTCATTAATAAATTTGACATACCAATTTAGAGTATTTTTAAAAAAAAATTATATTGGATATTTGCCTATGGGTCTACTTTGATCTCCCACTAGAATCATCATTTTGACAATTCATGAAAGAGCTATGCCTACAAATGTAATTGTTGGTCCACGATGGAAATTGCAAACAACTTTGTCATGCATATTGTTTCTTAGAAGATTTGACATATCAATTTAATGCACTTTAAAAAACTCTTTATATGGGAGATATCCCTAGAAATATGATTCAATATGGATTTTGAATCACTCGCAATCAATATTGTATGAAAAAATTATCATCAAAACACTTTGGGTAGTCTTGTCTAGCTACCACTCCTTAACATGTTAAAAATAAAAACTATTTCATGAGTCCTTTTTAGATCTATTTTATATGCATTGTTTGTGATTGTTTTCTATGTTTACTAAAAAAACAATTTCCTTACATCTATATTATTCCATCATCTCACCAGATATTGTAAACAAGTGCTAGTTTTTTACAGGTCACCAAAGGATCAACTGGGTTAACTTTTCCATGAAGAAGTAATTACTGAAAATTTCTTTGAGTTTGTATGGAAAGGGAAAGTCATCAAGGAATATAAGAAAAAGTGCAATACTGGATTCTAATAATTCCTTAAATGATCAATGTTTAGAGTACAAATTTCAATGAGCTTGTTATAGAATTGTGTTAGAATATTTAGACACTTAGGAGTTAGTTAAGTTCACTGTGATCTAATATGTCTTTAGGTAAAAGTGTGTTTCTTGTGTTTCTTTAGTATACATTATTGTGCATTTGTAGTTATGTAATCCAATGGTCATGATATGTTCTATACATAGATTGATCCAATGGATCATATTCGATTTGAACTTAAAAGATATATCGATTCACGGTTTAACACCTGCTTGGTCCATAATATCTATTTAAAGAGCATGGAAGGTCATTTTCCGATGATTGATTGTAAGAAACTCTCTTGTAAAATATTTTCCTTTTGCATTAATATATTGTCTCAAGTGGCCACGTTGGTTGGATTCATGGACGGTTTCCCTCTTTGATGGTTTTAACCACATAAAAAAATTGGTGTTATGATCATTGATATGGTTGTTTGAGTGGTTTCTTAAGGTATCCATCCTATGTGGGAATACCCTGTTTTTCGAACATGGTATCAAATCTCGTTTGAAGACCCGATTCCATTGTAGATAGATATCCCGAACCTCAATTGCCACATTTTTGGGTTCTAATATCTTTGTGCATTTCTATGTTGAGGGGACTATTCCATTTCATTCAAAGTGTTACTTTTAGTTGGAAACACGTTTCATTTCACTTGAAAATGTTTATGTTTGCCATGAATATGACCTTTTCTGTCAAATCTGGAGGTATAAAATCTAATGATGCCATTTTACTTTATTTTACATAGACATTTATTCATTTTTTATTTTTTTTATTCCCGATTTGCAACTCTCTTTAGTCTATGTATGATATTTTCCCTATGCTCTGTGTGATCTCGGAAAATAAAAAAATAGAGCAAAAAGTGTTTTCTTTTCTACATAAGCTCTTTTCTCTACGCTTTATGTGAGCTCAACAAATTAGAAACATAGAGAACATTTTCATTTTTTTTGGGTAAGCTAACCAAGATCTAACCCCATTATTGTTGAGATTTGGAAATCATTTTTTCAAAATTTCATTTGTTTTTGTGTGCGACCGTGTTGAAGTTTTTCGTAGGAAAAAACAAACGTTTTGGGGGCAAGCACACACTTCGAGGCAAAAAGTGATTTTTATTTTATTTTTTGCATTAATTCACTTGGTTTAAAGCTTTTTTATTTAATAAGAGGTTTTGAGTTCAAGTCTCTCTTTTTTAAGTTACTTTTTGAAAAAGTTCATGCAACCTTGCAACCTTGAGTTATCTCATAACTTTATTGTAAAGTGCATTGCATTTAAATTATAAAAGTGAATAACTATAAAGTAACTTTAAAATTAATTTTTTAGTTGTTTTTTGCATGCAACTTTAATTTATAAACTTTATTGTAAAAGTGGTTCTCACTTTATAAAATTGGGTCACTTTATAAGTAGATTATTTGTAAAAGTGAGCTTATTGGCAAAGTTAGATATGGAAGGGAATTTATTTTACTCAACCACCTCACTATGCATCCATCACCACATGGGCCAACTTATACCTCCATGTGACACTTTGGTTATCATTTATGATTTTTTAAAGAGAATAACTTTAATATCCGAAGTTTGTTTTCAGTGCCATTTTTTTTAACGACCTATTTTTTTGAGATATTTCCATTCAAATAGACATTTTACAATTTTGAATCCATATTACCTACATATTTTAATATGGATACTCCAAGTGATCTTTTTCTTACTAGTTCCAAGTACTTCTCATGGAAATCCCATATGGAGGATGTACAAAGAAGTAAAGGATTGTAGTGGTTTATATTGAGAAAAGAAAAATCCTCCATTGATGCTAAAAAGAAATCCAAATGGGATAGTAAAAATGATGAAGCGTGTGGATTAATCATAATGTCCATATCTTTTGATTTATGGTTTCATATTCAAGGAATCAATGACCTATATGAATATTGGGATAAGCTAAATAAGGTATTTGGTAAATACAATGTGATTCAAGCCCACCATATTGAGAATCATATAACATATTTAAGTCCTAATGATTTCCCTTGCATTGAAGACTATTTATCCAAGTTCAAAACTCTTAGGATTTTACTTAAAGAATATGAATTAGACATGAAGGATGATCGGTGTATACATGTTATTCTTGCTAATATTATCACTACATATTTTTTTTTGTATCTAATTTTTATGCCACTAGAGAATATTTAGAGGATTCATACACATAACCCTATCTTGAGTATTTTTGTGATTTTTCTATAAGAGAGCAAGACAAACTCTTGCATATTGGAGTGATCAACACTGCAGGTACATATAAAAAAGCCTTAGTGTCTCAATAGAAAGATAAAACCAAGCATCCAAAGGAGCAACATTCTCACAACAACAAGAAAAACAAGGGTTTCAAACCCTCTAAGCCAACCTCTACAACCAATGGTACAAAAATGACCAAAAAAAAAAAGTAAGAAGACTGACACGCATTGCAAGTTTTGTAGGGGAGATGGTTATTTGGAGTATAAATGTTTTAAAAATATGGAAGCCTTAGAAGTAACAATGAATAAACACAAAATCAATCTTGATTCTTCTTCTTCTAACTCTTCTTGTCATGGGCATGCACTTTTTTATTTTGGTTTCTCCTTCAATGTAACATCTACTTATTCTCATGAGTGGCTTATTGATTATAGAGAATCTTATCATATGGTTAAGAATAAAGCCATTTTTTTTTCTCTTAAGGAATTTAACACCAAACAAATATTTGTTGGTGATGATAGATTTCTTAGTGTTGTAGGGTCTAGAACAATTAAGGTAGATAATTGTTATTTCAATGATGTATTATGTGTTACAAGTATTTCCTACAACCTTCTATTAATATATCAGATCACTCATTCAGGTGAAGGTAAAACAATAGATTTTTCACTTCAACAAGTTGTAATCATCATCTTTTCCATCAATTTTTATTGCTCATAATAATGACTTGAGTAAACTTTGGCATGAACAGTTTGATCATTTAAACTATCACTCATTGAAGCTACTATGGAATCAAAATATGGTGACTGCTCTTCCTCTCATTTCTTGCATAGATGGTGTTTTTGTCGGTTGTTTTCTTGACAAATATCATCATGATATTTTTGACAAACATGTCTCTTGGCACACTTCGACCCCCTTATAGATTTTTCATAGTGATTTGTGTGGTCCATTTCCTTCTCTTTCTCTCTGTGGGTGCAAGTACTTCTTAACTTTCATTGATGACTTCTCTAGACACACTTGGGTTTATTTCTTAAAAATTAAGAGTGAATTTTTTTACATGTTTTTGGCCTACAAGGCCCTTGTAGAAAAATAATTTGGACATCAAGTTTAGATATTAAGAATAGATAATGGAGGATAAAACGAGAAAAAAAAAATTCACAATTTATTTCATTGCATAAGGCATTCAAATGCAACATACGGTTCCACATACACCACAACGAAATGGTTTTATTGAGAGAAAGAATTGAACATTAAAGGAAATGGATAATTGTATGATCCAATATAAGGGATTAAGACTTCATTATTGGGAGAAATCCATCAATTGTGCCAATTACATAGTAGATCACACTCCCACAAAGGATTTAAAATATATAACACGGAACGAAGCACAAACTAAAATTAAGCTAGATGTAAGCCACTTTCATGTATTTGTTAGTGAATCATGGGCTCACATTCTTTATGAGAAAAGTAAATCATTACAACCTAAAAGTGATAAGTGCATTTTTGTTGGATATTCTAAAGATGTCAAAGGCTATAAACTTCTTCAACCTCATTCCAAGGAAATAATTATTAGAAGAGATGTTAAATTTTATGAAAATCTCTTGTATTTTGAGCCTAATTTGATGTCCATTCCATCTTCTTGATCCCGGTGGATATTCATGGCCACCCACCTATTCCAACTGGCTCAATACAGTTCGTTGGAAATTTACTATTTTTAGCATTTTTTTGTGTCCTAAACTTTCAGGGCCATTTTGAGGGCCTAAACGACGTTTTTTCACGATCAGGCACCTCAATAATTATTGAAGGAATCATTGAGCCCATGAAATGAATCTCCTCATTGATACCTTTCCAATGATCTATCATGCACCCCAAACATAGATTGTATGCCAAAGTTACGCCCCCGAGAAGTTGATACACCAAACTACCCAAAACGAGGTCCACAAACCTGTTGCTTTTTCATCTTTCGGGTTAGGGTTTTGGATTTTATTTATATTTTAAAGGCCTTTGGAGCCTCATTGTAACAATCATATTCTTGCGAATGATCATAGCCTTCACATCTCTTCTCATAGATAAGCTGCCACCATTCTAGTGAGTCTTTCACTCTATATTTCTATAGTTTTGTACATTTCGCTCATTAATAGAAATTGTGTATTACTGTATATCTGTGTTTATGGTTATATATCTAATAAATATATGTTATATTATTCGTTATCTGATATATCTCTATACATTTATTTATTATATCTACTCTCTCATTTCGTGCCGAAAATAATCTAGATCAGTGGTATCAGAGCAGGCTACTCTTGATCGTTTTTCAGTGCATGTCCCTGACGAGGTCCGAGTATAGAAAGTAGGGGCTTGATCTTGTCTCTATTGAGGAAAATTGCTCTCACATTCCCAAGAAACCCTCCATGGTGGAAGAAAATAAAAACAACAAAGTAGAAGATTATATTAATTTGTTACTTGAGCAAGCTCTCACGCGACAGAGGGACAAAATGATGGAGAATTTTTCCCACATCATTCAACACCCGTCGATAATAGAAGGAAAGTATTCATCAAGAGGCCACTTTGGAGGAACATATACTTTCAAGGTACAAGCTAAGTTTGATATTCTCATATTTGAAGGTAAGATAGATGTGAATGCCCTAGAAAAATGGTTAAATATGCTAGAAGGTTACTTATCTGTTCACAATTTTTCATATAGGGAAAATATCACCTTCGCACACCTTGAGTCTCTCCACCATGTCAAACATTAGTGGGAAACTTACTGGGAGAAAATTTCCATAGAGGAGTTTGGAATATATGGGGTCGAGCCCACTTGGGATTTTTTTGTGGATGCGGTCAACAATATTACCCTGTTGGTAACTATGATGACCAGTACATGAGATGGACCACACTGCAGAAAGAGAGGGGAAAAATAGTTCAGGAGTTCACAAATACTTTCTATACCTTTCACACCAAGCTGGGTATAAAATAATCCAAGCGACATCTAGTTCTGAAATACTGCGGGGCTCTACATTGGTACATCAAAACCAAAATGGATTTATTGGAAATATGATCACTAGGAGTTGCATATCGATACACTGTCAAAATCGAGTAGAAATTTAGGCACCAGAACAAACGAGAGTTTGGGTCTACAGATACGCAACAACCAAAGTATGATAAAGACGACCCTAACAAACAACCTCCTAAAAACCATTCCAAGCCATAGGAAAATAAGGGTAACAAAAAGATGAAGAAGGAAACTGGAAAGTGGTGTGATTTCCACAAAATCCCCTAGCACAACACTAATGAATGTTTCTCAAAATAATCATTGGTGTCTGAGATCGAAGAAAAGGAGCCAAAACCCGATTTAGAATCTGATTCAGAAAATAGTGGGAAAACAAAGATCATCGATGAAAACCCCACTACTACTGTCACAACCACAACAATTCAACCAGAAGAACCAACAGATGTTGAAGAGGGGGAGCACATTTTCCATTCACAGATGTGGGTGAAGGGGACCCCGCTACATTTTATTGTTGATAGTAGAAGCCAAAAGAACCTCATCTCAACAGAGGTAGTCGAACAATTGGGATTATCGGTAACACCACTCCCATAACAACATGACATCGGGTGTCTTCGCCAGGGATGAGATCTCTATGTTAGCCAGTAGTGTCGATTGTTATATGTCATCCAACCCTTGAAGGATGAGGTATTATGTGATGTTTCCTTGCTGGATTTATGTGATGTTCTTTTGGGCCAACCATATATGTAGAAGCGCCATGATATTTATGAGTCTCAACCCTATAGTGCCATTGTTACTTTGGGGGCTCATCTCTACAGGATACCAGACGTAGTTCCAACTATTGTCCCACCTAAACAGTGTCGTAAGGTAATATCTCATAATACAACATTCATCCTCTTCACAATCTGTTCAAAAGGTGAACATAAGGACATTGCAACCACTACAACCTCAGTCCAAACATCTTATATCCAACAGAAGTAGGTCGACAAGATTGAAGAAAAGTGAAAATATTCCTTCTGCACATAGTCATCTCATGTACCCAGACTGGTTAAAAATTTCCAACCCTTCCAACATCAGGTTCTCGACAACCTTCCACAAACCAAGAAACACAACTTCTCTAACAAGGCAAGCAACTCACCAAGGTTCAGATTTAACAAACGCTTCCCCCTCTCCCCCAATAAATCAACACAATGGATACCATTTCTTCCTAAGGAGGGAGGATTGATCTAGGTGGATATTGGTGGCCACCCACTTATTTCAACTGGCTCAAAATAATTTGTTGGCAATTTACTATTTTTAGGGATTTTTTGGGTCCTAGACTTTTGGGGCCATTTTAAGGGCCTAAATGACACTTTTTCGTGATCAGGAACCATAATGATCACTAAAGGCATGATAGATCATGTGAAATGAATATAATCATCAATACCTTTCCAACGAGCTATTGTTCGCCCCAAACGAAGATCGCATGCCAAAGTTATGCCCCTGGAAAGTTGATACACCAAACTATCCAAAACAGGGTCCACAAACCTGTTGGATTTTCATCTTCCGAGGTTAGGGTTTTGGATTTTATTTATTTTTAAAATTCCTTTGGATCCTCATTGTAACAATCATCTTCTTGGGAATGAGCATATCCATCACATCTCTTCTCATAGATAAGCTTCCACCATTCTAGCGAGTCTTTCACTCTGTACTTCTACAATTTTGTACATTCAACTCATTAATAGAAATTGTGTATTATTGCATCTTTGTGTTTATGGTTATATAAATGATAAATATCTGTTATATTATTGGATATCTGATATATCTTTGTACATTTCTTTATTATATCTCTGCTCTCATTTCGTGCTGAAAATAATCCGGATCAGTTCGACCTACGATCCATCTTTTTCATTTGTGCCATCTTTTGGTCCTCTTTTGGTTTCTTATTCAGATGATGATAGTGAGGATAAAAATGCACCTTTTCCTACTCACCTTCCTCTATATGATTCCATTGAACATGGACTTGCACCAACATCATGACTTCCCATATGGGTCTGTTCAACACAAGAAGTAGCTAGTGATCTTGTTGGTGATCCTACATATCAACATCGTACACATTCATAGTTCTAGCGAACCTCCTCTCTTTTGGATAAAGTTTCAAAGACTCATGACCCAGACACACTTGCAGAAGATTATATTCATCCATATTGGGACACAACAATGAAAGAATAATATAGTTCCTAAATGGAGGATGATACTTGGGATCTTGTACCTCTTTGGAAAGGAAGAAAACTTGTCAGATGTAAATGGGTGTATTGAAATAAGTATGCAGAAAATGGAAGTTTTGAAATTCATAAGGCATGGTTATTTTCCAAAGGATTATCTCAAGTTGAATAAATTTACTACAATGAAACCTTTTCCCTTGTAGCCAAAATGAATTCCCTCTGCCTTTTTCTATCCCTTTCCACCTCACATAGATGGGAGGTCAATCATATGGATGTTAAACCTACCTTCTTGCATGGGGATTTGCAATGAGAAATCTATATGGAAAAACCTCCTATATAGGTTCAAAATGACTCTAGCCTTGTATGTTACCTTAATAAATCTCTCTATGGTCTTAAGCAAGCTCCTTGCTCTTAGAACGCTAAAATGGATAGATTTATTCTTGAAGCTGGATTTTCTAGATGTCATTATGACCCCAATTTATATACCAATAAAGTAGGAATCCATTTCATAATACTTTTTATTTATTTTTATGACTTTATTCTCCCTGGTAGAAATCCTATTTCATTGGCCTCCAAGTATTGCAAACCAAGGAATGGATTTTTCTTTCCCATTCTAAGTATATATCTGACCTTCTTCAGTACTTTCAGATGGAAGATTGTAAACTAGCCCCATATCCCTTCCATTATGGAGTCAAACTTGTTACCACATGTACAACACCCAAAGTAGATGCCACATTGTATCATTAGTTAGTTGGTATCCTTTTGTATTTGACTCATACCTATCCTGACATTTCCTTTGTTGTTGGTCTTGTTTCCTGATATATGAAAACACCCCATGAAAGTCATTGGAAAGAAACAAAAAGGATACTTTGGTATATTCGAGGTACAATTCAGTTTGGAATACATTACAATTTAAGGGGGACTCTGTTGTTGGTTCGTTTCACTACTTTGGATTGGAATAGCGACCCTTATGATAAAAATTATACTGCAGGTTATGTTTTCAGTGTTGGTTTCAAACTTACCACTTGAAGAAACAACATGCTCTTTCTCTTTCTTCAAAAAAAGAAGAGTATTGAGCAATAGTTAATTCAAGTCAAGAGGCCTTGTGACTTCGATAGATCCTTTCATATTTTGGATTCCACCAGTAGCATCCGACTACACTTTGGTGTGAAAATAAGAGTATCATCAAGATCGCCAAAGATCCAATTCAACATTAGTACAACAAACACATTGAGCTACAAATGCACTTAATCAGAAATCGCATTCATGATCAAGTTATTGAAGTTCTCTTTTTTCCTATAAAATATAAAGTTGTAAACATTTTCACAAAGTATCTATAGAAGAAAAATTTTCCAAACTTCGATCTATGTTAGGAGTTCAAGAAGTTGTAATTAAGAGGGGTTAGGATCAAATGCCTCCTTCCTTCTCCTATTGTTTCACGTTTGTGAATCCTTCAATCCTATCCCAAGTTGTTCTTAAGGGGGGATGTTAGGATATTTAGACACTTGCAAGTTAGTTAAGTTCAACTTGGTCTAATACACCTTAAGGTAAAAGTGTGTTTTTTTAGTATGCATTAGTATGCATTTGTAGTTATGTAATCTAATGGTCACGCGATGTTCTAGACACAGAGTGATCCAATGAATCATATTATTCTCAATATTAATGGCTATATTTATATGTGGATTAACACCCGAGTTGTCCATGATATCTATTTAAAGAGCATGAAGGGTCATTTTTTGATGGTCGATTGTGAGAAACTCTTTGTGAAATATTTTTCTTTTGCATTAATATATTTCCTCAAGTGGCCGTGTTGGTTGGGGCCATGGATTATTTCCCTCTTTGCGGGTTTTAAATATGTAAAAACATCGGTGTTATGATCTTTGATCTGGTTGTGTGAGTGGTTTCTTAAGGTGTTTTTCCTATGTGGGAATACCCTATTTTTTTGAACAAATTGGTAAAGTTATTGAACCAACAAGACACATATTTTCCATAAAGTTGTAGATGGACAAAGTACATTGCAAATGGAAAGATTCCTTTTGAAATTAAATTAAGAAATAAAGGTATATAATAAAGGTTCACCATGCTACCTAAGTAAATAATTCATCAATCGTCCTTATTACAAGGACATTGCTGCACTAGAAACATTCAATAATATCTAATGCCCTCCACTATTGTAGAGAAATGGTAAGTGAGTTTGATATGAATGATATATATGCATTTTCTTACTTCTCAAATCATATATAATATTCAATGAAATAAAATTTAGACATCTATGAAGACAAGGTAGTTATCCTTGTTTTTTTTTATATGGAAGACCAAGGATTTATGAAAGCTTTCAAGAATAGTTGAAATCTCCATCACTATTCAAAAAATATGAGGAGGCCTAGAATATTTGAATGTTGAGGGCACCCATACCTTCAATATGAGAGAAACAAAGACCATATCAAAGATAAAGAAAAGAAAAAAATAAAGAAAAAAAATCAATACGTATAATGAAAACCCCATCGGCCATTATAAGATAGTGGAGTACTTGAAAAATAGCTTGTTTGTATGTGCCCCTCTACAGTAAAAAAATAAATTCCTTATGTGATTTTTTTTTTTTTGGGTGAGTAAGGATGGTAGAAACTTGAAAACCAACTTTTTGGTAAGTTTCTATTGAGAGAAAAAAGTGTTCCAAACATTGTTGTAGAATTCTAGTTGTTACATGATACTATAATATTTATCATGTTGGAGATTCTAATACTTGCATTTGTTTCATATTCCTAGTTTTTTCATGATATTTTCATAGTCATCACACTAATGATTCATATTATCAAATGATGTAATTTTTATAGATTGTTGCCGAAGTTATACATTCTTATTATCAAAGCTTAACAATGCATTTAACAATTCCCACACAAGAATATAGAACTTCCATCTAAATAAATAAGATTACAACTTGCTCATTGCTCTAGTCTACTGTAGAATGGAGATTCTAGCCTAGTCAAGCAAACTAGTATATGACACTAATAGAACTAATTACTCTCTACTTAGGTATATCTACCACTTGTCTCAACAATTTATTCAAGTCAATTTTTTTCAATTTAAATATTGAATTAGAATTGTTATGCTTGTGATTTATATAATCCCCAATCATCATATGCCTTTTGTTACTACCATCATTCAAATCCACATTTTCCAAAGTTCATTCCCTACTTTATCGACTAAGTATGCTCTAAAATTTAGTTGGGGGGGAGATACTATATCATCATAAATTGTTTCGTGTTTATCACGAATCAAGGCCTCCAAAAGAAGAGGGATCCTATAGAATACGCCAAAAGAGAGTATCAGGAAAAATGTTTTCCAAAGAAGAAAGTTGAGGAAAGAGTGTCAAAACAATTTTGAAGAGTATTGAACAAGTAATAAATATAGTGTTATAGAATATTGAAGGGTTATGTATCAACACTGTAGAATTTGGGGAATCATGAAAAAATGTTATAAACCCAGGGTTCGTCCAGAGTTTGACCAAAAAAAACCCCAAGGCATTGACATATCAATCCTCAACCAAAGATTGAATAAGGTTTCACCCAAGACACCATGAGGTTCACAAAGACCATATAGTCTTGTGTCAATGATGATGAAGGACTAATTGGACAAAATTTCATCCAGGTAGGAATTCAGACAATCCATTGAACATTAATTAGCAATTGATAGTAAGCAACAACAATACACACATTCCATTGACACATAAGTAACAGACCATAAGGCCAAAATTCATGCATCTTTATTATCTTCATTGCATCACCCAAAACATACACTAAGCAATTCATACATTGACAACAACAAAGCCTTTTTATCTTATCCATTTTCCCAATAGTACATTACACATCTCCATGCACTTTGTATAGAATCTATAAATGTGACAAAATCAAACTTGCAACCAGGGAAATTACAACATATATTCTCAGAGCAATCTCAATAGAACCAATAAAATAAAAACTCACTAACTAACAAGCTAGATAACTAGCCAACTTTCCAACTAACTAACTTTGTTTATGTTGTCGTTTCTTCCTTTTATATCCTTCTCTACTATGGCCCTCAATCACTTTCAATTATGCCCCACTCGCTCAGCTAACTGCCAATCCCGCATGATTTTGTCACTCACATTCATTCCACATTGCCTCTTTGGAATCCTGGCAACATCAACTAACTTTCCAACTCATATTCTTGTTTCTCCATGATCCTTCGTGATGTCTGTAATAATCATTTGGGAATATTTTCCGAAGATTATTTTCTTGATCCCAACATGCATGCATTGTCTTCTTGATTTATGGTGTGCATCAAAAAACTTGGACCAATGCACATTGGAGTAAATTGAACTGGAACACATTAACAAAACTTGGTTTGGTGTGTGTGCCTCTTTTTACCCCTCGTTCATCTACTCGAGCACAAGCAAAACTTGAATGAGCACACACAACTTTTTTTGTGTGTGTGCATGATATTCACCCAAATATTTAAGTTCCAACATCCCCCGCCACTATTAATTTGCTCACCCTTGAGCCAAATTCCATAGGGAAAAAATGTTGTGAGAATTAAGTAATAGAAAATCATCATTGATGGACCAAAGCATCAAACCAATTTGTGGTTGCAACCAATTTTGAGTAAGAGAAAATCATATGTCCAAGATGTAGTTGCAACTTGACCCAGGTCCTTGAATGAGTCAAGCAAGCCCCAAGGCAAGTGATGGATTTGTACTTTTTTTGGCCAGATGCTCGAAATATTTTTCTCCAAGGTTTTCTATGATGATGAATGAGGGATTTGTTTAAAGCACAACATCCACAAATAAACCCCCTAACTAGTTTAAGAGATATAGCTAGAACTTATCCTAGTTACTCATTGACTTACTAGAAGTAAATCTAGAAGAAGGGCTCTATAAAGATATAGCATCATCCTCTTCTTGTTTATTTGTTATGGAAATATAGGATAGAGGACGAGGACCTCCTATTCTAGTGGAATGGAGAACCCACAATATTGGGTTATCCACTTCAACAAAGGTGATTATCCATGGAGATAGGAAAACCAATTTCGAGTCGAGAGAGTTGGTAGACTATCACAGCTTCGAAGAATAGTTTAGGGAACTTTAAGGTCTATGGATATGTCTTTATAGAGAATAACAGAGTGGGGCCTCTTCCTAGAAACTGATAACGAAGAGTCAATCTTCATTAAAACTGGACTATGGGTTCTCAGGATGCCTGGCCAAATTGGGGATTGCATGTCTTAGAATGTCTGTGAAGCTAGGCCATGAAAGGGGACCTAAACCAAGATATGGTAAGACCAGTGGAAAGTGGAAAGAAAACAATGTGCGTGGATAAAATAGGGACGTGGGCGATGGGCAAGGGTGAGAGAGAATGGGATGTGGATAATTTATCCAATGCATGGATGGGAAAAAGTGGATATATATAGAGTGGGAAATGGTCAAAGGTGTCAGCCAAAATGACACAAAGAACAACTGACCAATGATATTGATCAGAGAATACATATAGAGTCTCGATGAAGCCTCTCATATGAGAAGATAATGGGTCAGATCCGCCATACTGGTGATGTGCCTTTTGGAGTGTGGCATCATAATGAATTATGTGTCAAGGCTATAGGTGATCTGGTCAAATCAGATTTATTTCCCCTTCAAGTTCATATAGTGCCAGGT
>JZKD02S2015944.1:114372-138264 GCA_000966675.3 Picea glauca
TGCAATACCCTCATGGGATTCATACAATATGGGGTCTCGTTCATCTTCTAAGACACACCTGCGTAGGATGCCATCCACTCCCATCTTATATAGTTTACCATCAATCAGTTGATAGTTTGTGCTATGGGTCACTAGTTGGCCAAAGTATATCTGGGTGGAGCCTATCCTGACGTGAGAAATTCGGCAGTTGTAGCTAATTGGTCATGGAATTATTTGGCATGGAAGAGTTCTGCATTAGGGATTTCATTATCAATACTTCGACTGGATTCTCCATATTTGAACTGCGATAGGTGATCTGGTCCAACAATGTAGTTTCCAGGCTTGACCACAACCTCAAACTCAAACTCCTAGAAGAAGAGCAACCATCGACAGATTCTTCCTCTGAATACTGGCTCGTTAACCAAATACTTGAGCGCATAATGGTCAACAAATAATTTAAATGGGGTTCCCAACAAGTAATGGAAAAAATTATGCAATGTGTGTACCATGGAAAGGCCCTCAAGCTTGGTTTTTGTATAAATATTCTCAGCATCAAACAACTTGTGACTAGCAAAGTACATCGGAAGATCAATATTTCCTTCACCCAACTGTGCAAGAACTGCTCTCAAGGAAATGGATGATGCATCTACATGACCATGAAATATTTTAGACCAGTCAAGAACAACCAAAATCAACACAATGACTAGTTTCTCTTTTAGAGTATCTAAGGCTTCCTAACATTCCTTTATCCAAATGTACTTGGTATCCTTGCATAATAACTTCTCCGGAGGGGTTTCAATCTTCACATAACTCTGAATGAACCACTGTTAATATCCTATATGACCCAATGTTTCATGCAACTTGGAAACCAATGTGGGGAATGCCATATCCAATATGGTGGCGATATTAGCTTGACTAACTAGCAATCCATTCTTGCAAACTACATTCTCCAATAGTGTGCCAAAAGGTGTACAAAAGATTCACTTCTTCAAATTCAGTGAGATTTGGAGTTGGTGCCATCGATCCATGTTGGCCCTTGGTTATGGAAGTACGCGAAGATCAAGGAAGAAAAGGGAGAATGCAAACTTTACGGAAGACACAGGATTGTTACTGGGTCGAAGTGAGCAAAAGAGCAGAAACGATGGAGTGAAGTAAGTTGTTGGATGAGGAGATTGGGGATGATAGATAAGAAATAAAGAAGGATCGTGGACAAATCAACAAGCAGAAAAATCCATCATTGGTTGCTTTAGAGCACCGCGTGAGAAGGAAGGAAAGACATGCTGGTGAAGCCCTGAAAACATGGGCCAAGTTGACCTAGGGTTTTAGACACCTAGGGTTTTGGTATCTAGGGTTTTTGGACACCTAGGTTTCGGCCTAAGTATGTCGGTGAGATATTGTAATGTATAAATAAAGGTATAAATGACCTGGGATGGGTTGGTGTTGGTGTTATGATTATTGTTGTTGCCTTGGTCATTGTGTGATCGAGTGAGTAGTAGTGTGTGAGAAAGAAGTGTTGAGTACGAGAGCCTTCTGGTATTGTAAGATCTTCAGTTGGGTGTGAAGATCAACCCTCTAGCTGGGTGCACAGGGAGGGGAGAGAAAGAGAGGAGAATAAAGAAGATCTGCTAGCTAAGAGCGCAGACAAGAATTGTATGCTTTACCTTAATATATTATAGCACAGTTCTGTGGATGTAGCCCTAGAGAGAGGGTGAACCACGTATATTTTGTGTTGTGTGATTGGTATTCTGTCTCTATCATTGATATATTGTGATTGCACTACTTCGTTAGATCTGATAAGTAGATGTGCAGAATAGATCTAAGCTGATAAGTGATATATGAACGTTGTGTTGTTCCTGTGTTAGATCCACTTGATATTCCCTTTGGTTGTAGACATCTCTGTCCTGCAACCCCCTCATAACTGCTTCGGGTGAGACTGCATCTGCTTCGCAAGGGTTGTCGAAAGGGCCAGTAGTTAGGGCTTGTTGGTGCGCTCTTGGAGTTGAACCCTGGGTATGCCCCTGTGCCAACAATCCAACATCAATCAAAGGGATTTCATGTGATTCTTTACCAAATTGAACATTGTCTAGTCGTCTAAATAAACTTCACGGAACTTGTGGATAAATTCTTTGAAGGTTGTGACCACAGTGTTGGAAAAAATGTGAGTGCATTCTTCAATCCAAATTAATGGCATCATCATATAAGAAAAAGAACCCCACTCCATCGCAAAGGTGGTTTTGGATTGATCCTCTTCTATGATGCTAGCCTAATGATACCCTGAAAAGCCATGTGTAAAGGAGTAAGCTTCTTGTCCTCCAAAATTTTCCAAAACTTCGTCGGTGAAATGGGTAGGTTGCATTAAGACTTATTAGATCAACACAAATTCATATATGACTTGTTTTTTTGGGTTGCACCATCATGGGACTAATCCAATCCAGTTCCTTGACAAGAACAATAATTCCAGCATCTAGCATCCGATCCAATTCCTTGCAAAACGTTTCCTTGCATTTGGGATTCAGTCGATAAGGCATCCTCTTGACTGGTTTGGTGTTCGACTTGAGTTTAATTTTCATTGCCCACAGGGATCCCATGATTCCCTTAATTTATGAGAAGATGTAGGGAAACAAGTCCTCGTATTCCTTGAGTAGATCGATGACCTGGGTGACAATCTCCTTATCCCAATAATATCCAATAATATCCATCTTGGGTGCTTATTTCAATACCAATATTGTGTTTCTTTGTCTTAATAGGATGATCATATTTTGGCACAGCCATCTCTGCTACCTTTCCCTTAAACGTACGATCACGCTTGGATTCTTTGATCTGTATGCCTCAGGAATCATCATCGTCAATGTCATCCACCTCGATCTTCCAGCAATGAATGACCTCTTTCAATTTTTTCATTGGATGATGGTACAAGAAGACCACCTTTTGGGTGGCATCCTTTAGCTGACAATGAAATATAAAGTTCTTAATCCAAAAAAGTGCCTCTTTTTTATCCAGATCTTCTGCATTGAAGTGGAATGTCACTTGAAATTGTGAACTTGTATGGACCCAATCTATTGTTTTCCTCCTGATCTCCTCCTAAATATACCACATTCTTGGAACCATATCCATGGTATGAATGAATTAGTGGACCCATTTCATTCGAGGAATATTCTTGTAAGTCCAACGTCATTCGCAAAAATAAATGTGTTCCTTGGGATCTTCAGTGCCCTTGTACTGATTAGCCAATTCAAAGTCATATATGGGCTAGAATATGACTTTTATCAACTCAACCACCTACTCCCAATCTGGGATATTCGCGTGATGCATCACCCACCACTGTGCAGGTGTCCCATAGACCAAAACATCCATGGCCTAAACCGTCCATTGTACTGGAACGATCTTCTCCTTCTACACTAGGAATGCCTCTACCGGCTATGTTCCATCAAATCGTGGGGCATCCCATAACTCATATATGATCCAATGCATTATTTTAGTTATCCTTACATATATTCATGTGGAGACCTCATATAACTTGTCCTACCACCATTCCATGGCATCTTCTAAATCAATATCATAGGATTTTACGCTCGGCCAACTTAGTTCCCCATTCGTCATGGGATTGACATAATCTTCCCTATGCCCCGTGATCTTATAGATGTTCTCAATAACATAGCTTCATGCATCCTCATCCATCATATAATTGTATCTATCCCCTGTTGAACAACTAATAGGGGGGGGGGGTGAATCAATTGTTACTGTGCTTAAACTATTATGCCCATTTTAATCTCTTCACAGAACACTCAATGATGATCACAATGATGCATATAAGTAAGCAATAGAATATTAAACATCAATCACACACATGAAATATACAGAAACAGATATTTCCTGTGGAAACCCATAACGAGAAAAACCTCTTCTTCTTGATATGATAAGTAATATTTATTTTCTTTACATTATCATACTTGTGAGCTCCAACTCCTCTTGAGGCTACAACCTCTATTTTGGAAGCTACAACTTGCTGAGAGCACCAACTCTCTATTTTCTCTAGCAACTACTAGAAGGAAGCACCAACTCTCTATTTTCTCTAGCACCTACTAGAAGGAAACACCAACTCCCTAATTTCTCTAGCACCCATTAGAAGGAAGCACAAACTCCCTAAGTGTTCCAACACCAACTGGATGGAAGCACCAATTTCCAGTCACACAGGCACTGACCTGTATAACAGAGAACAATAGTTCTCCCTTGCACCACCCTGCCACCCTGGCTTTTCTAGCTACAACCAGATGGAAGCTACAACTCCCTGTGTTCAAGCACCCACTTGAAACTCTGAGGACACCAATCCTCCCTAGCACCTCCCAACCACCCTGAAATATAAATCTTTGCTTGCTTTAATCTATTACAATGATACAATATTCATCAATGGCTTACCAGTCTCATCATTGTTCTGATATACTGCTCTTCTCTACCTGCTTCAGTGTTCTCCTCCTCACATCTTAATAAGATTTTTGTTCTTCTGATCTATCTCTACATGCACACCTCAAATTTTTCTTCCTCTCTCATATATGCATTTATGTTCTATGCGCTACACCTCTTCTGTATGTTTTAGCTGTTGCACACAACCTGCTTTTACCTGCATGAATAACTCTCAATAGAGGCCCACACCTCTTCTATGTTCTGCGTATTTTTATAATGCCTAGTCCTCTGCCAGATTGTCCATGCAACTCATCGTCTTGTTTGGCAGTTATACTGAGTCTGTTCATCATCAATGGCTTATCCTGAGATTCTCTGCCTTCTCTGGCAGTGTGACTCTTCGTCTTATCTGTCACAGTCGAGATTTATCCTCTCTGTTGCAGTTACATACTTCAACACTTTTCCATCTGTCAATTGTCTCTATGATCATTCTTCATTCCACTAGAAGCTACCTCAAGACTCTTCATCTTCTCTGGTGATCACCCCGAGATTCTTCGAATTCTCTGGCCAATTTCATCACTTCTTTATGGTAGTTACTGAGAGAACCTCTGTGCACTCATGTCTTTGGCACCTTTTCCCTTTCTGATAAATCTACACAGTGGGCGTTTATTTTTTCTAGCTAAGCCCCTTCCTTTCACATGACCATTGGTGGTGACCGTATGCCTAACCAATAGTCATTTCGCGATTTCGCATTTCGGGTGATCAACTATGAGTCACCTTGGTTTTCCCGACTCACGAAACTCCAAAATGGAGCCTAGCACTGTTATATCCTTCCCTTCTTTCCCTCTGATGTGACCACTAGTTGTTATCATGGGCCAAGCATGATGGTGCTTCGCGATTTCGCATATCACGACCTCCTACTGTGAGTTGCTTCCAAACTCACGATACACGAAACTCCGAAATGGAGCCTAGCAGCGCTAGCTCCTAATTCACTTCTCTTCCTCTAATGTGACCACAAGCTATGATCAGGGGTCAAGCAAAAGAGTGCTTCGCGATTTCACATATCACGAAATCCTACTGTGAGTTGCCTCCAAACTCCCGATACATGAAACTCTGAAATGAATTCATATTAGATTAACGGTCAAGGTCTCTCTCTCTAATTGATGGCTACGATCAATATTGTGGACTCTGACTTCATATCAGATCAACGGTCCATATACTTGGTTATTAGACGACCCATATCATTTCACGACTTTGCATATCTCGAGTTCCTACAACTCTCACCTTTGACTTCTCCAGCTTGTGAGTCAACGAAATTTTGATCTCTCGCCACGTGTCCTCTGGATCCAATGACCCAGATAATTTCACGAATTCACATTTCGCAATTTCCTCCAAATATCACCTTTGACCCTTCCAGTTTGCGAGTCAGCGAAATTCCAATCGCTCACCATGTGTCCTCTGGCTCTAACAACCAAGATTCTGTCACAGCTTTGGAGTGTTGACTGACTCCTGGGCTTATCCTCCTTGCATCTCCACTGGATCTAACCGTTGTTGGTCCTTTGCGCTCCAATCCAAAGGGTGAGGTCTACTATCCTCCTCCACGCGCTCCTCCTGTATGGACTCTGATCTAACTAACATCAGGTATTCTGGATTGGTGATCCATCGACCACTGTTGCTCCTCCTCCTGATCTTTGGCTTTCTCAAATATCTAAGTGTCAAAGGCCACGACCTTTGATCCTTCTACGAGCCTTGATGACTTGGACCTCTTATTCATTTCTGGGAACACTATCTCTCTTGAGCTTTGGTAATGGAATTCACCTCGGTCTTGGCCCCCACTTGTGCTCTACGTGCAATGTTGTGCTATTCCTTCTCATCTTCTCGACCTTGTTCTTATGCATCTTCGCTACTTGTTCTTCTGTGTCTTCGTTGCTGGCTTCTATTCTTGCCATGTACACTGTTTGTAAACCTTTCATCATCGTTGTTGTTATTGTTATCAATGACAAGCACACTCTACCTGTAAACATGCCAACAATCTCCCCCTTTGGAATTTATGGCAACCTTGAATGGATGCACTATTCTTCTTAGACCTCCAATTGTAGCATCCACACCTTTTCTCCCCCTTTGATATCAATGCCAAAGAAAACATGCTCCCCCTGAGTTGTTGCATTATTTTTTGGAGGTATCAGATATTCAACCAACACATACTACCCCTTACATAATGTACTTTCTTAAGTTGATAATGGGGTCATGCCCAACTTCTGGCGTAGATACTCAAACTGAGCTTGTGCAAGCGGTTTAGTGAAGATATCAACAATCTGATATTTGGATGGAATATAATGCATATAAACCATAGAGTTGGTTACCTATTCTCTCAAGAAGTGATACTTGATGGGTATATGCTTGGTCTTGGAGTGAAATACATGATTCTTTGACACACTAATTGCACTAGTATTATCACAATGAATTGGGATCGGTGCAGTATATTTTACCTCCAAGTTTGCAAGTGTCTGAATCATCCACAATACTTGGGTACAGCAAGTGGCAACTGCAATGTATTCAGCTTCTATAGTTGATAAGGAAATTTAACCTTGCTTCTTTCTCAACCATGATATAAGGGAATCTCCTAAGAAGAATGCACCTCCACTCGTGCTTTTTCTTTCATCCACGCAGTTATCCCAATAAACATCTGAATAGAATGATAGTTGAAAATTATGATTCCTAGGATACCATAAGACATAGTCCATTGTTCCTTTCAAGTATTTGAATATTCTTTTGACAACTAACAAATGACTATGTTTAGGTGTGGTCTGATACCTTCATACCAGTCCAACAACATGCATTATGTCTGGATAGAATGTTGTGATGTACAATAGGCTTCTTATCATAGACCTATATGAACTCTGATCAACATCAGGTGAGTCATTATCCTTGCTTAACTTACATCCAGTGACCATAGATGTGCTCATAGGTTTAGAATCTTCCATTTGAAACCTTTTCAACATTTCTCTTAGATATTTTTCTTAAGAAAGAAATATTCCTTCAGACTTCTGAGTAATTTGTAGGCTAAGAAAAAATGACAGTTCCCCTATCATAGACATTTCAAATTCAGACTGCATGGTAGAAGCAAACCATTTTACCAATGAAGCAATATTACTACCGAAGATGATGTCATCTACATAGACCAACACAATGAGCAAATCATTGCCCTCTATTTTGATATATAGATTGTTGTCAACTATTCCTCTCTTAAACCCTTTGTCTTGAAGATATGTATCCATTCTGTGATACCAAGCACGAGGAGCTTGTTTCAACCCATATAAGGCTTTCTTCAGCTTGCAGACAAAGTCAGGGTTGTATGACAGCTGGAAACCCTCTGGTTGTTCCATATAGACTTCTTCTTTTAGATCTCCATTTAGAAAAGCTGACTTGACAACCATTTGATAGACTTTAAACTTCTTATGATAAGCATAGGCAAGAAACATTCTAATAGCGTCTAATCTTGCTACAGGTGCAAATGTTTCATCAAATTCCAGTCCTTATATTTGAGCATATCTTTTGCAGACCAATCTATCTATATTTCTTACAATATTTCCTTGCTCATTCATCTTATTTTTGTAGACCCATTTTGATCCTATTTCATTTTTATCTGTTGGCCTAGGAATGAGTTCCCAAGTGTCATTCTTTTCAAACTGGTCCAGTTCCTCATTCATTGATTTTAACAAATTTACGTCTTTAATGGCCTCATTGAAGTTCTTGGGTTCCACCATGGATATGAAAGCTATATGTGATTGCTCAGTGTTTTTGATTATCCTTCTCCTGGTTTGTACACCTTTGTATTTTTCACCAATTATCTGACTTGCAGGATGATTCTTTTGAGTAATTCTAGAGGAAGAATTTGATGTTGTCTTCTGATTTGAGTTTTCCTGAGTATTTGCATATTCATCTGACTCAGAGTCTTCTTGTTATAATTCTTGGACCTATTCAACTTCAACTTCATCTATATCCTTTGTTGTTGATTCAGTATTGTTCACCTCTCTTACTGGAATTCCTTCATCAACTTTTATGTCAATACATTCAACCAATTTATGTAGCCTCTTGTTATAGCATCTGTATCCTTTACTGTTTGTAGCATACCCTAAGAAGATGCCTTCATCAAAACTGTCATTTTACGTTCCAAGGTTCTCATTATTATTTTTTATGTAGCACTTACTCCCAAAGACTTTGAAGTGTTTAATTGAAGTAGGTCTTCCATACCACAATTCATAAGGTGTCTTGTCACTGTCTGGTCTGAGGTGGGATTTGTTAAGAACATGAACTGTTGTGTGTATTGCTTCTACCCAGAAGGTTTGACCAATGTTCTTCTCATTCATCATTGACCTGGCCATTTGTTGCACGGTTCTGTTTTTCCTCTCAACTACTCCATTTTTTTGTGGAGTTCCTGGGATTGTGTATTATCTCTTGATCCCATTTTTATCACAGAATTCCTTAAAATCACTTGACATAAATTATCCTCCTCTATTTGATCTTACTTCCTTTAACCTCTTACCTATTTGATTCTTAGTTAAAGACTTAAATATTTTAAATTTCTCAAATTCTTCAACCTTTTCTTTGAGAAAAGCAACCCAAGTAAGTCTGGAGTAACTGTCAATGATCAACATAAAGTAGTTTTCCTTCTCTGTGCCTTCCTGTCTTGATGGTCCACATAAATCCATATGAATTAATTGGAGTGGTTTCTCTGTTGAAGTAGAGCTCTTGGATTTAAACTGAGTCTTGGTTAGCTTTCCTACTTGGCAGGGTTTACACATAGAGTCTTGTGGCTTTGATATTCTTGGAAGATCTTTTACTGCCTCAAGATTTTTGAGCTTGATTAAGTGGTCAAAGTTTAGATGTCCAAGTCTCCTATTCCATAACTAGATTTCATCATGTTTTCTTAGATGACACTCTTCTCTATCTTCTTTCATCACATATACATTATTATCTGTCCTTATGCCTTTAGCCACCACTTGTCCTAAGTTTACAGACTTTATCTTGCAATCCTTGGAAGTGAACACCACTTCACATCCTTTGTCACACATTTGACTTACACTGAGAAAATTATGTTTCATCCCATCTACAAGCATAACATTCTGGGCTTTTCCTTTTCCATTACTTAAACTCACCATCCCTTTACCCTTGATTTTACTTGGATCATCATTTCCAAAGGTTACATTTCCTGATTTTCTTTCACTTAGAGATAGAAAATTACCTTTGTCTCCTGTCATATGTTTGGAGAAACCACTGTCAATATACCAGGGGTTCTTTTGTCTTTGAGCCGACAACACTAGTCCACACTTGTCATTTTCTTTCTTCTTCCAAACCTTGACATTTTCAGCATAAGGAATCAAATCTGGTTCATAGTTCCTTAAGCGACAGTCTATAGCTTTATGTCCATAATTATGGCAGGTGTAACATTCTGGTTCATTGAATAAATGATCATAACTTGTTATGCTTAACCTGTGTCCTTTTCCCAACCATCACATGATTTGCGGTATGTGGTTGTTTGTTACTTGGCTATCTCATTCTTTCTTGCGACATATATCTATTCCTTGAGTGTCTTGATTTCTCATATCTAAATTTTAAAGAGCAATTTGCAACTTTGTGACCAAAGTTAGAACAGTAAAAACAATATACATAGAAAAATCCTTTGTACCTAGAAAATGGTTGTCTTCTTTGAGCAGGTCAATTTGTTCCATGCTGATGATTTATTTTTGCAGAGGGTATACTATTTCTTTGTTCTACAGTTTCATTTCTGGACATACTTCTTCCTTCGCTCTTCCTTGGTGGCTGATTATCTTCCTTTGTTTCTCCATATTTATTGTTGTCAATGCATGTAGATTTGACAAACTTAATGGATTCTTTGTTGCTTGGCTTACCATTATTTTATCCTTCTTCATAACCTAAACCAATTTTCAGATTTGGATTCCTTTGTTGATTTATAATGGTGGCTAATCCTTCCGAGGCTTTAATGCTTGGAATATTTTGGAGATATAATGCTTTAAACTTATCCATTTCTTTTCTGATTTTTACTACCTCTTCTTCCAAGGCTTCACATCTTGCATTATTTTCTGATAACTGTTGTTTCAAAATGTCTTATATTTTCTTTGCCTCTTCTAATTCTACTTTCAGCAGGGAAAATTTTTCATCAGGTTTTTTACTGTCTTTCTCGAACAATATCAACAATTGTTTTTGCGTATTCTTCTTGAGTCTGAGTCTAGCAATTTCTTCTAGAGCACTGATCAGTTCTCCTTCCAAGTCAACCACAAATTCTTCATCATCAACATTACTTCATGTTATTTTATTATCATAATCCTCTTTGACCATTAGCATAAAGTCATTAATATTTTCTTCACAAGAAGAGTCATTATCTGTGTCTCCTGAAGAGTCATCATTGTTTACACATAAGCTTTTGTTTTTACCAAATCTCTTGAATTTGTACTTCTCTTCACCTTCAGAGTTCTGGTCCTTCTTCTTGTGTGGAAACTTAGATGAAAAGTGACCTATCCTTCCACAGTTAAAAAATTTGAAGGGCAGCTTGCCTTGGTACTTGCCTGATCCTTTCTTTAGTCTTCTCACAATTTTTTCTTCAATTTCATCAGGCTCAGAATCCTCATTCTTATTTGCTTTAAATGATGCTTCTCTAGAGGTGGGTTTATCTTTAACTATCCTCATTTCATATTCAGTCAACGCTCCTAGAAGTTTATCAAAAGACAAGGATTTTGGATCATTAAGTTCTTCTATATCAAATACCTTCAGGTTGAACCTATCTGGCAGAGATCTCAAAATCTCTTGAACTAAAGAGGGTTCCTCAATTTTTTCACCAAGTGATTTCATTGCATTTACTAGTTCTTCAACTCTCAGAAAGTACTTTCCAACAGTTTCATCCTCTTTCATATTTAGCTGCTCAAACTATACTCTGTAGGTTTCAATCTTGGCGTCCTTTACCTTCTCATTACCTTCATAATTGCTAATGAGTTTGTCTCACATTTCTTTGGCAGTTTCTAAGTGCATAACTTTTACAAATTCTGCTTCTGCAAGCCCACTCAGAATAGCATTCATAGCCTTAGCATTGAAGCTGAATTATAGCTTGTCATCCTTATTAGCTAGTACAACTGGCTTTTCATAACCAGTCTCTACCACATCCCAGACATCTGCACCTAGGGCCATTATGTAGGTTCTCATCCTAACTTTCTAGAAGGAAACTTTTGTTCCATTGAACAGGGGGGCCTTATTGGTTGAATTTCCTTCATGGATTGACATGTTTGAGCTTCCTGATCTACCTTTAGATAGAAGGAACCTCGCTCTGATACCAATTGTTGAACAACTAAGAGGGGGGGTGAATCAATTGTTACTGTGATTAAACTATTATTCCCATTTTAATCTCTTCACAAAACACTCAATGACGATCACAATGATGCATAGAAGTAAGCAATAGAATATTAAACATCAATCACATGCATGAAATATACATAGATAGATATTTCCTGAAGAAACCCATAAAGGGAAAAACCTCTTCTTCTTGATATGATAAGTAATCTTTATTTTCTTTACATTATCATACTTGTGAGCTCCAACTCCTCTTGAGGCTACAACCTCTGTTTTGGAAGCTGCAACTTGTTGAGAGCACCAACTCTCTGTTTTCTCTAGCACCTACTAGAAGGAAGAACCAACTCTCTGGTTTCTCTAGCACCCACTAGAAGGAAGAACCAACTCTCTAGTTTCTCTAGCACCCACTAGAAGGAAGCACCAACTCCCTAAGTGTTCCATCACCAACTAGATGAAAGCACCAACTTCCAGTCACACAAGCACCGACCTATATAACAGAGAACAATAGTTCTCCCTTACACCACCCTGCCACCTTGGATTTTCTGGATGCAACAAGATGGAAGCTACAACTCCATGTGTTCAAGCACCCAATTGAAACTCTAAGGACACCAATCCTCCCTAGCACCTCCCAACCACCCTGAAATATAAATCTTTGCTTTCTTGAATCTATTACAATGATACAATATTCATCAATGGCTTACCGGTCTCATCACTATTCTAATACACTGCTCTTCTCTTCCTGCTTCAGTGTTCTCCTCCTTCCATATTCATAAGATTTATGTTCTTATGATCTTTCTCTGCATGCACACCTCGACTTTTTCTTCCTCCCTCAGATATGAATTTTCGTTCTATGCGCTACGCCTCTTCTGTATGTTTTAGCTGCTGCACACAACCTGCTTTTACCTGCATGAATAACTCTCAATAGAGACCCACACCTCTTCTCTATTTTGCGTATTTTTATAATGCCTAGTCCTCTGCCAGATTGTCGATGCAACTCATTGTCTTCATTGGTGGTTATACTGATTCTATTCATCATCAGTGGCTTATCCTGAGAATCTCTGCCTTCTCTGGCAGTGCAACTCTTCATCTTCTCTGTCACAGTCGAGCTTTATCCTCTCTATTGCAGTTACATACTTCAACACTTTTCCATATGTCAATTTTCTCTATGATCAGTCTTCATTCCACTGGCAATTACCTCAAGACTCTTTAGCTTCTCTGGTGATCACCCCGAGATTCTTCGAATTCTTTGACTGATTTCATCACTGCTTTCTAGAAGTTACTGAGAGAACCTCCACGTGCTCATGCCTTTGGCGCTTTTTTCCCTTTCTGAGAAATCTACACAATGGGCGTTTATATTTTCTGGCTAAGCCCCTTCCTTTCACATGACCATTGGTGGTGACTGTATGCCTAACCAATAGTCATTTCAAGATTTCGTATTTTGGGTGATCAACTATGAGTCACCATGGTTTTCCTGACTTGTGAAACTCCAAAATGGAGCCTAGCACTTCTATCTCCTTTCCTTCTCTCCCGCTGATGTGACCACTAGCTGTGATCAGGGGCCAAGCACAAGGGTGCTTCGAGATTTCGCATATCACGACCTCCTGCTGTGAGTTTCTTCCAAACTCACGATACATGAAACTCCAAAATGGAGCCTACCAACGCTAGCTCCTTCACTTCTCTTCCTATGATGTGACCACAAGCTATGATCAGGGGTCAAGCAAAAGAGTGCTTCAAAATTTCACATATCGCGAACTTCTGTTGTGAGTTGCCTCCAAACTCTCGATACGTGAAACTTCGAAATGACTTCATATGAGATTAATGGTTGAGGTCTCTCTCTCTGATCAACAACTGCGATCAATATCATGGACTCTAACTTCATATCAGATCAACAATCCATATCCTTGGTGATCAAATGGCCCAGATCATTTCGCGACTTCGCATATCGCGAGTTCCTACAACGCTCACCTTTGACTTCTCCAGCTCGTGAGTCAGAGAAATGTTGATCTCTCACCACGTGTCCTATGGATCCAATGGCCTAGATCATTTCATGAATTTACATTTCGCGAGTTCCTCCAACTCTCACCTTTGACTCTTCTAGTTTGCGAGTCAGCGAAATTCCAATCGCTCGCCACATGTCCTTTAGCTCCAATAGCCAGGATTCTGTTGCATCTTTGGAGTGTTGACTGACTCCTGGGATTATCCTCCTTTTAGCTCCACTGGATCTAACTGTTGTTGGTCCTTCATGCTCTGATATGATGGTTGAGGTCTAATCTCCTCCTCTACGCGCTCCTCCTATCTGGAATCTGATCTAATAGACATCGGGTATTTTGGATCAGTGATCCACTGGCCACTGTCGCTCCTCCTCCTAAGCTTTGGCTTTCTAAAATTTCTAAGTGTCAAAGGTCACTACCTTTGATCCTTCTATGAGCCTTGATGACTTGGACCTCATCTACATTTATGGGAACGCTATCTCTCCTGAGATTTGGTAATGGAATTCACCTCGGTTCTGGCACCCACTTGTGTTATGTGTGCAACGCTACGCTATTCCTTCTCAGCTTCTCAAACTTGTTCTTTTGTGTCTTTGCTGCTTGTTCTAATGTGTCTTAATTACTGGATGCTATTCTTTCCATGTACACTCTTTTTGTAAACCTGCCATCATCGTTGTTGTTCTTTCCATCAATGACAAGCACACTCTGCCTGTAAACATGCCAACATCCCCTTCATTAGGATCTAAAGGTGCGATCACGCGTAGGGTGTCTGTCTCAAATGACATCTACCTCTTCTTCAAATTCAAAACTACATTATTATCAAAGGCCCAATCAATTCCAAGTAGTGCAGGGTAGGGATCAAAATCATCCATAATCTCCATGACTTCAAAATCAACCTTTGTCTTCACCCCCTCTATTTTCACCTTAAATTTCTCTAATCAGGCTATGGGGTAGATTATGTACTAATTTTCCAACCACAATTGGATGGGAGACCATACCAAACTTAGTTTACCTATCAAATCCCAAGACTTCTTCGGTAGGATGTTCACATCAGAACCCAGATCCAACATGACCCCATCCATTTCATAACTAACGATTTCATCTATCATCTTGAATTCTCTGCCTGTGTGCTTCTTCTTACTAACCATGGATCCCTTTCTAGTAGGGGGGCTGATATAGCTCTCTCTATCCCTTGTTCCCCCATGCATGTTGCTAACATTTGTGTCAACTTTATCACAACATAAGGATCATTTAACAATTTTAAATAACACCGTAAGAAGTTACTTACTTGATCCTCAAATTCTACATTGTGACCCAACTCATGCAATGCTTCTTCACATGTCGTGTGTTTCAACTGCTCATGCACTTGTTCCTCAATCACTTTTTTTTCAACGCACTGCATCTCCTCTTGTGTGTGCACTTCTTCCAATGACCTCTGCATCACGTGCTATATTTCTTCATGCATGTGAGCCTCCTCCAATGACCTCTGTGTTGTGCACTATAATTCTTCATGGGCATGAGCCTCTTCCAACAACCTCTATGTCACGTGTTGAACTTATTCATGAATTCAAGCCTCCTCAAGCGACCTTTGAGTTATGTGTTTCATCTCCTCTCGCGCTATTTATTCTTCGATGGCCCTCTGCGTATCACATAGAAACTGCTTTTACTGAGTAGTGTCAAACTTAGGAGGCGGATGTGTCACCTTCCTTATCTTCCCCTTCGGCCTTTGACCTAAGATTTCACATTGCTCGAAGAAAAAAGTTACTGACTTAATGAGAACTGTGACCTCAAAACAAGAACTCTGGCCCAAAAAACCAATCTTTTTGCATAAAAAAATATGAAAATCAACCCCCAAATCAAAAAGTGGTGCTACCGGTAGCACCATTTTTTCAAACAGGGTCAAAATTACAACATTTTTCAAGCATGGCCTTCAAAGCTCATACATTAGCTTAGAAAAACCTTAAAATCAACACATAAATAAATAAATAAATGATGTTACATAAAGCAATTTTTTTTTTTCAAAACGTTAAAATTATAGATAATTTGAAATCGTATTTTTAGCAGTTGGTACCATTAAAACCAAAACCTCAAAATCAACCATCAAATTGAAAAGTATTGCTACTGGTAGACCCATTCTAAAATTGGGGTATTAAAATGACTCATTTTTTAAAGTGTTAAAAGAAATCATCATTATTGTAAAAAAAATTATAAAATCAACCCATAAATGCTTACTTTTCAAATCTTAGTTTATCACTCCAAGCATAATATAATACATAATGCCATGAAAATATCACACTATACTTTAAAAATTCAAGATTATTTTTTAATATTTTTTTACTTTTAATAAAAAAAAGTAAATAAAAGTTGCATTGAATAAAACATAAATTATTTCATAAAAGTATTGTTACATTGTCCATATTCAAAACATATGAGCTAAGAAATTTTATTATATTCTCCATAATCAAAACATATAATTCATAAAACATAGAAATGATTCATAACTTCATGTAAGATCATTTGTAATTTCAATGTTCATTTATAGTTACCATACAAACATCATATGTATCAAAAATATATAAATTGTTTCATACACTTATTTAGATTGACTCATGGACTCTGAAATACCATTAGATTCTACATTGTCTTCAGATGAATGATTGGATGAAGATGTAGATGATCCATAATATTCTCTATTTTTCATGAATGCACCATCCAAGTCTACATGCATGCCAAACATTTCAGATGTCAAAATCCTTTTAGATCTACGACTAGATTCAACAGACTCTCATCTTGCAGTTATTTCTTGTGGCAACAACCTCTTGATAATCTTTGTTGTCCTTGAGAGAAGAGTTATTCTCTTTGTAAAGTTTAAGTCATAAACATGTATGTCAACATCCTCTAATTTTAAGAGGTCAGTGCGACGCAGAGCTATATTTTGACCCTTTGTTTTTCTCTTTCTATTGACATGTTTCTCAACCACCATCTCTGGCTTGTACACACCATTGAATGGGTGTGTACCTGTTGAATACCAATGCACTTCAATTGCAAAAACATATTCATTTTCTTTCTCAATCTTTATAAACTTTCCAATCCATAATGGATAACCATGTGGATCTTCAGTCACTAAGACTGCAATCATGCTACCCTACTTAATATCATGTACTGATTCCATGGCTTCACGTTGTGCACATTACCTTCGAGAACCAATACACATTTCTCTTTCCTCTAGTTTTGTAAAGTATATTAGATGTACATGATATCTACTGTGTGAGAGGACCCACGTATAAAACTTCCCACACGAGTACCCTTAGCGAAGGAGCTGAGACCTGCATCCTGAAAGGATTTTCAAAATAGTTTTGGCAGGGAACCTATCTTCTCCAGAGTTACTATCTCATGGGTTTATTGGAGAATTTTTCATCAGGGTTTTTGGTAAGGTTTCTACTTAGTTGGTAGCAGTGAGCCTTGTTTGGTGAACCATACTTAGTGGTGATGGAATGACGATCTCTGGAGATGTGTGTTATCATAGTTTAATATTACTTTATTCCAGGTCCCATCCATAGTTATTTTGGATTGATGACATTAAACTCTGCCACCCCACTTAGCAGAGTTTTCATTTAAGAGGTTGGCAGGCTACACACCATAATATTCTCTATTTTTTATGAATGCACCATCTGAGTCTACATGCATGTCCAACATTTCAGATGTCAAAATCCTTTTAGATCTACAACTAGATTCAATAGACTCTCATCTTGCAGTTATTTCTTGTGGCAAAAATCTCTTGATAATCTTTGTTGTCCTTGAGAGAAGAGTTATTCTCTTTGTAAAGTTTAAGTCATAAACAAGTATGCCAACATCCTCTAATTTTAAGAGGTCAGTGCGACGTAGAGTTGTATTTTGACCCTTTCTTTTTCTCTTTCTATTGACATGTTTCTCAACCACCATCTCTGGCTTGTACACACCATTGAATGGGTGTGTACCTATTACATACCAATGCACTTCAATTGCAATAATATATTCATTTTCTTTATCAATATTTATAACCTTTCCAATCCAGAATGGATAACCATGTGGATCTTCAGTCACTAAGACAACAATCATGCCACCCTCCTTAATATCATGTATTGAACCCCTGTAAATGTATTCCATGGCTTCACGTTGTGCACATTACCTTCGAGAACCAATATACATTTCTCTTTCCTCTGCTTGTGTAAAGTATATTAGATGTACGTGATATTTACTATGAGAGAGGCCCCACGTATAAAACTGCCCACACGAGTACCCTTAGCGAAGAAGCCGAGACTTGCAACCTGAAAGGATTTTCAAAATGGTTTTGGCAGGGAACCTATCTTCTCCGAAGTTACTATCTCGGGGGTTTATTGGAGCATTTTTAGTCAGAGTTTTTGGTAAGGTTTCTACTTAGTTGGTAGCAATGAGCCTTATTTGGTGAACCATACTTAGTGGTGATGGACTGGCGATCTCTGGAGATGCATGTTATCATAGTTTAATATTACATAATTCCAGGTCCCATCTATAGTTATTTCGGAATGATGACATTAAAATCTCCCACCCCACTTAGTAGAGTTTTCATTTAGGAGGTTGGCAGGGTATTGGGGTTTGTAAGCAAGGGCTAAATTGAACATTAATTGGTAGTTGTTTCATTCAGACGTCATATGGGGGAGTGAGTTTAGTGGAGCCCAGGTGGCGATCTTTAAGTTACTTCCTGATGTTTTTGGGATGGAGGATGAAGTCAATGCACTAATGGGTGCAACTGACGAGGCTCTCCAGAAGAGGGTCGGTCTTTTTGCCTTGGCATATGCATTGGGTGCAGGTACAACCATAGTAACTACTACACTTACTGACTTGGAACAACAAACAAAAAATCCTTTGGATCATAGAGGAGGGACTATAGGTGTTACTATCTCTGAGACAATTAACATGTCTAGTTATTCCAACTGTAAATAGAGAGCTGAGGTGCCTTTTCCTGAGAAAGGTCAGGTGGTTTTGGGGAGGGAAACTGACATCCCTTGCTCAAAGGGTAAGGTGACAAAGGGGTTAGGAACTTTGGGTTGAAGGTGAAGACAATGGAAGCCAAATAAGACAAAAATAAGGATGGTGTTGGGATTGGATATTGGCTTAGAGGAGACCTGTAGGTTAGCTTTATGTGGTCTAGTTAGAAGGTTATCATGCTGAAACTTGTGTAAGAGTTAGATCCCTGAATGGGTAGAACAGAACTGGTCTCCTTTGTTAGGATACACACCATAAGTTTTAATAGTGACAAAGGGGTGGTTCGACATCCTTTTCCACTCGCCTGAAGACTCGGTGCAGGTTTTGGGAAAACACTAGGTGGTAAAAGGAAGTAGCCTGATGAAAAAGCATTGGCATGTCTCTTTTGACCCAACTATAGAGTTATTTCAATACCTTCATCTGTGGGTTTTAATACCCGGACTTCCACTTCATCTATGGAACATAGGGGCATTGGAGGCTATCAGAAATGAGTTGGGGAGGTTTATTAAGGTGGATGAATAGACCTTATATGCTCCTTCCAAAAAGTTAGGGAAAATTCTAGTGGATATTGATATCCACTTGGGCTTACTAAATACACTAGAGATCGATTGGAGAGGCCATAAGATGTGTCAGTGACTGGACTACTTGGAAATTCCTTTTTGGTGCAGTTTATGTTGAAGCATGAGCCATTTGCGGAGAGACTACAAAGGTCTTGTAGAGGAAGAGGAATCAGAAGACTCTATATTGTGGAGACCACCACGTGAACCCTTGTTAGAGATCGACTCTTTCAAGTCCATAACACTTCACTTTTCATAGGAAGATTATAGTCAGGCGGAGCAGATGGACAGTCTCTTGGGTAAGATAAAAAAAAATTGTCCATCTCTATATTCCTCATTATCGTCATGAGAACATGACACATTGGATTCTTCAAGCTAGTTGGGGAGTTTTTCTTTGAATTCCTCTTCCAATACCTCCTTTTAGGATAGGGTAGGTTTAGTTACTGAGTTAGTTAGCCCTACTAATTCAGGTGTAAGGAATTACTCACTTCCTTCCTTGTCTGGGGAAGAGGCCCTTAGGGATAGAGGTGTTTTGTTCAATGCATCTATTAAGGAGAATGAAAATAGTAATACTTTTACATCCAGTGGGATGGAAGAGCTCGGTGGGGTAAATCAGCTTGCTATTAATTCGATCGGGGAGTCAGACCTTTTTCCAAGATATAGGGAACCCGAGTTAGATGACTCTTCCCTTAGTGTTGTACTGGACACCTTGGTACCAAATTACCGAGAAACTCAGTCTCTTAATCCTTTACCAGTCTATCAAGGGAGAATAGTTATTGGAAAAAAGGGACTCGTGGGGAGGCTATCTCATCAAAGATGCATGAAGAGGGATCATGGAAGGAATATGCATGTTCAAGGGGATTGGGGATTAAATTCTCTCTGGTAAAAACCAGGAGTGCTTGAAAAAAAGCGGAGGTTGAGATCTCCACTCCTTTGGTTATTAATTTAACTTCCATTGACTTTGGGGCGCTTAGAGATACGAAATCCTTGGATAGGGAAAAAACATGATTCTTCTCTCCCTAAATATTATAGGGGTGGGGGACACCCTAGAATCTGAATCTATGCATAGACTATTAGATAGGACTCATCCGTACATTCTTTTCTTACAAGAAAATCTGGTTCAGGAGAAGAAGGCAAGATCCTTCATGAATACTTTTCGACCGTCCTGGTTATCATGTGTTTTCAGCTCGGTTGGAAAATCAGGTGGTCTTTTGGTGACTTAGGATCCAAATAAGTTTGACTTGGTTCCTTACATTTCTTGTGGTGGTATTTTTTTGAGAGGCTTATGTATTGAAAGTAAAAGGGTTATTATGCTACTAAATTTTTATGGTCCATGCTCGGAAAGGAGAGGGTTTTGGAACAAAGTGGCAGAGAGTGGCTTGTTAACACATAAAAATATGATCATATCTGGTGATTTAAACTTTACCTTAAATACATGATAGGTCTGGGGAGGATCAGCCGAAGCTGGACCTTTGGCTGAATTTTTACAAAAATACAGTTTAATAGATATCCATCCTGACAAGATTGTCCCAACATGGTGCAATGGGAGATCGAGAGTTGATGCTATATCCAAGAGACTGGATCGAGCATTGTTATCTGAAGATCTATTAGTTATTGTGGGACTTTACAAGTCATAGGTGGCATATCCCTAGATTTCAGATCATGCACCATTGTTACTCCACTCTTTAAGGCCTTTCCATTCAAATTCAATTCCCAATGGCTAAGAGAAGAAGAGTTTGCAAAACTTGTTCATTCCGTTTGGAACAACCAAAAATTTTTACAAGAGGGAGAGATACAGAGAAGGGTAGTGTGGAAATTAAAAGAATTAAAGTCCCAAACTAAACTCTGGGTAAATCAAGTTAAGCACCAAAAATTGATCTTATTTGAGAATCTGGAGGAATAAATTAGAGCTTCTCTTCAGAGATTCATGGGAGGTGAACAATTACTGGCAGAGGAAAGGCATATAAAACAACTAGAGCAAGAGAGAAATAAGTACTTGATGGAAGAAGAGGAACTATGGATACACCGTAGTAGGGCGATTTGGATGAAAAGTGGTGACCAAAACACAAAGTACTTTCATCAATTTTCCACTTATAGAAGAAATTGTAAACATATTTGGGAGATTACTGATGAACTTGGGAACTGGCGGGTACAAACTGGTTAGATGGAACTAAAAGTAGAGCCCACAAAATATTTCAAAATTTTCTTTGAGGCGCAAGATCAATCCTCTATAAATGAATAGGTCTTAACAATGGGCCTCTTTCCCCAAATGGTAAATGAGGAGGACGCCAGACTTCTGGAAATACCTTGCACATTGGTTGAATTAAAGGAGGTGCTAAAACTTTTTAAAAAGGATAAAAGTCTCGGACCTAATGGTTGGACTGTTGATTTCTTTATTTACTTTTTTGACCTGGTAGGGGGAGATCTGCTAGAGATGGTAGAGGAGTCCAAGATAAGAGGTGAAGTGGTTGGGGACCTTAATTCAAATTTCCTGGACCTTATACCAAAAGTAAATAAGCCAACATCATTCTAAGATTATAGACCAATTTCATTATGAAACCTATTCTATAAGTTAATTTTGAAGATTATTTCCAACATGATCAAACCTATTCTTTCTCGATCTATGTCTGAAGAGAAACTGGGCTTTCTAAAAGGAAGACAAATTCAAGACACCATATGAACGTCACAGGAATTCTTGCATAGCATTAAAATGAAAAACTTGAAGTCCCTAGTTCTAAAACTTGATCTGAAGAAAGCCTATGATTGCATAAACTGGGACAATCTAAGACTGATTTTAATACAAACATGATTTGGCATTCAGACTACAAATTGGACTATGAGTTGTGTCAGTTCCTCGAATTTTGTTGTTCTACTTAATGGGGAGACTACTTCTTTTTTCAGAAGTTGCAGAGGATTGCGTCAAGGGTGTACATTATTCCCTCTTCTTTTTATTTTGGTAATGGAGGGCCTCAGTCTGCTTCTTAAGAAAATCCAACGAGAAGGAAAGATGATGGGAGTGAAGGTATCCAAAGTAGTCAAAATAATCCATCTTCTTTTTGTGGACGACGTCTTAATCATGACTAGATATTCCCAGAAGGAATGGTAGGAGATAGACATACTCATTAAATTATTTTGTAAAGCTTCGAGATTACATGTGAACACGACAAAATCCATAGTACTTTATGCTAGTTTAATTGAGGAGGAAATAAACGTTTTCAAGAAATTGCTCCCATATAATTATGTCGATCTATTGGTGGGATTTAAATATCTTAGGGGTGGAATCACGAAGGTGGGTTACACTTTCGTGACAATCTGGTCTCCAAAATTTCGAAAAACAAAATTTCGGCCGAACTAAATATATTTTTCGGCCGAAAGATCTTATTTTTGGCCGAACTATTGTTCGGCTGAAAACATAAATGTCAAATCGAATGGAGCCATAACTGGGCCCTCGATTTGCGTGTAGAAATTTGGTTAGCCGAATATTTTCTTTCCGGCAATAAGTTTTCGGCCGAAAAATAGCTCGGTCGAAAGATTATTCGGCCGAAAAATAGTTCGGCCGAAAGATTGTTCAGCCGAACTATCTTTCGGCTGAAAGCTTATTTATATAATTGCCACACATCGATTTGCGACGTTTGGAAATTTTTTTGGTTGTATTAGCTCTGTGAGGCTCTGTGTCAACGGCTCTGTATTAGCTTTGTGAGGATTTTTGTGAGGTTCTGTGTCGAGGGCAGTGGTTGCCGAGGTCGTGGGAGCAGTGGTCGCCGAGTTCGCAGGGGTCGTGGGCGCCGAGGACGCAGCGGTCGTGGAGAAATTTCGAGCGTCGGGGAGGTATTTTACGTTCGCGTAAATTATTGTTTGCGTATGTTATTATAGTTACATTATGGTATGTTATTATGGTATGTTATTATAGTTACATTCGTTTGCATTTGGTTTGCGTTTGCGTTTGCGTTTGCGTATATTTACATTCGCAAACTGTATATTGACATTCGCAAACTGTATATTTACATTCGCAAACTATATATTTACATTCGCAAACTCCACGAGATAAACTTTCACCTATAGTTTCCAACGAGCAATGATGACTAGTTTTGTTTTGTTTTAAGTTGTTCTTCGAGGGTTCGATAATGATATAATTTCGGTGGAAATTTTATAAGTGCTACAATCATTGTTGTTTTTTTACCTCWAGTGCGAATATCKCCCACGCCTGATTCATATATGCGATTTACCATWTACAACTATTCCTGGAYTCTTAATGTTTGTGTTTCCTTTTCAAGTTTGTTTTTTGTGTTTGGTTTTCAATGTTTGTCTTTTKCAAACGAGTTTCCACTAGTAAAACTTTAGATTYCAATTTTCTTATAAAYTTAAKTGAGGGTGAGAAATAAACCTAGCCATGATGCGTATAATATCTTTTCCAACAAAATATCACCAATGCATTATTTTATTTCCTTATGCCAAGAACAACCTTTCGCAAAACCCTCATTACTTTCGAGCAATGAATTGATGGATAAAGTTTAGGGATTAAAAAATGTTGCTTGAATGATTTGGAAAAAAAATAGATTTTGTGATATAGATTATCTTAATATATTTTTGGAAATATGGAATTT
>JZKD02S2015944.1:164842-186115 GCA_000966675.3 Picea glauca
CCACTAAGGGAAACCAGGTCATTTCTTCCCTTTGTGCTTTGCTAGGGTACTATTCCGACCAGTGGGTAGATGAGCCCATTCTTGGTTTTCTATCCATTTTCTCCACCGATGAAAATCCCAACACCCAGTTTGATTTCAGCAACTTCTTAGCAGACAATATTCACGAACAATTCATGAATTTCGGCACGGAAGGCATGTTCAGATATTCATCAATATTAGCCTACTTGTTCGTCTTTTTTCAGGTGGATAAGTTTGCATTTTCCATGCAGAAGATGGATGTAGATGGCAAACCTCATGCAGTTACAGTATGGACCTCTTTGTTGAATCATAACTCCACAGAGTATAGCTTCAAGGCATTCATCGATCTGTTCTACCACCCTGTGGTAAGCATGCTGAGCGGCAGGCCCGAGCCTCAAATAAATGACGAAGTCCAGAGAGTTTTTCATCTCTCAGACAACACAATGACCGGGGATTGGTACCTGTACCAAAATCATACCGAGATCACAGTATACGGTTGCGAGTTGGCGTCGTATAAGCTGCCCAAATATTTGCCTGTCAGAATCTTTGCTTTAGAATACATAAGACAAATCATGAATTCAGATGATATCCATTTTGTATCTTTGAAGAAAAAGCAGCAGCTTAGAATCAAGGGGCAGATTGGCTCTTTCATCTGCAACAGTCGTGGCATCGGGGAAGAAGAGGACCGGATGCTGAGAGAGATGAAGTTTTTCTTAAGCTTCCCATGGCATTATGATCCATGTGGGATCATTTCAGAGATGAGGGTGAAGAACAAAAATATCCCTTATGTTCATGTGTCCAAGCCTGAAATTGAAAAATTTTCGAATCAGACGGCCTGGGAGCCCAACACATTGGTTGAAGTGGAACAACAGGCTCCCCCGACCACTGTGCCACCAACGACCATGCCACAGGTCCCAAAAGAGAAGAGGCCGAGGCAGGATTTATCTCCGCCTGTCACTGAGGTATCTTCCGAGGAGTTCCAGCTGCACACTAAGAGGCCTAAGACTTCGTCAGTCCCTGGCCCGACAGGGGAAAAAGATGCTCCGCCTACCACAATGACTAAGTCGGTTATTCCTCCATTCGGTTCAAGCCTACATAAGGACATCACCCCAGCAATGCCAAAGAAATCCTCAGACTCCCCACTGGACACTCAGCCAGGCAAGACTGGGCCCAAGTTGAGCATTTTCAAGAAGTACGAGCTGATCAAGAAAAAGAACCAGACCCTTACCAATAGTACTTACGCTCATCTTCAGAAGTAGACGTCGACTGTGCAACATAGGCTGTTGTTTTCATTTGACACAGAAAATGGCAGGATGCACATGGCCTTCCTCCAGGCACAGGTACCAGACCCCAAGGTGATCACGGACTACAAGAGGGCCACCTTCGAATTCCAGACGAAGGATGTGCACCCAACAGATCAGATGGATCTACACAAGTAGATAGGTGAGATGGTATTCCATAGATTGGTGCATGCTTCCACTTCTGCAGCAAAATTACAGGTATCACTGAACAACGCTCAAACGCAACTCAAGTTGGAGAAGATATCATCCTTTGCAAAGGACAATAGAATCAAAAATTTGGAGGAGTTGGTCCTCAATATCGGCTATGACCCTTCGAACGTCAAAAAAGTGGAGGAGATGATAAAGAAGAAGAATGCTGACATTGCCTCCTTGAGGAAACAACTAAAGCTCCCACCCACAGAGGACTCACAGGCGAAGGAGATAGCAGAGAAAGAAGGCGAGAAGGACGAAATGCTCAAGCTGCTCATGGAGCAGAATACACAGCTCAAAGAAATGGAAGTGAAGATGGCGAGACTATTGAAAGAGAAGGAGCAACTGAAGCCAATGGAAGTCATTCCATTGAGTGCCATTCCAATTTCAGGAGCAAGCACTGTATCAGTGACAGCAGTCCCATCCGCAACTCCATTGACATCCCAAGAGAATACAACCGACCCGGCTAAATCCATGGAAAAGATGAACCTGCAGGAGACAGAGATCAGCAGGCTTAAAAAGGAAGTTGAGAACCTTCAGGAACTAAAAACTTCCTTCCAGACCAGCCTCTCCAAAGAAAAGCAGGTAACAGAGCAACTCAAGCAGGAGCTACAACAGCTCCAAAAGCAAACAGTGGCAGGGAAGACTTTGGTTGAGGTCAAAGAGAATGTATGGATAGACATCACAAAGTACATAAATGAGATATGGCCCATGATCCAAATCATGTTTGAGCAGAATGAGTTGGTCCAGAGGAGCAAACAGGCCATTGAGAAGATCAGAGTAGAATTGGGATACATGCCAACACAGGCAAATGAGATCATCAAGTTCCTCAATTCTAAGACCAGGGAAGAGTTGGAAGAGCTCAAGATTGAAGACAGAACAGAGACCATCCTTGAGGTCAAAAGGGTTTTTGACCAAGAGAGGATTAATGCTTCAGCTGGAAGAAAAGGTTCAGGTCATGGACCAGGGGGTACAAAGGTTCTTCAATAAAATTGAAGCTCTCCAGAAGAAGGGTCTTCCTGGTCTGAAAGTGATCAATGATAAATTAATGACACTCCCAGACTACAAAAAGAGATTAGCCGAAGTGGCTAAGGACAGTTCAAAGTTTGTTGGCATACAAGGGAGCATCACTGGAAAATCATTCCTGGATGCCCTTCAGTTGGACATCAATATCCAACACAAGATTCGATACATATTCCTCACCAAGCCTACATTTGCCAAGTATACAGAAATGGATGAAGTATATCGAAGACTGCTCAAGGTCAACGTGCCCAGTCATCTCAGATGGGAATAGCTCTGCGATCTGATTGATTAGCAGATGAGTTGTCCAGGTCCAGTCATGTGTCCAGTCAGATGAGGTCGTGCAAAGGCTTCATCAACGGCCTACCCAGAAATCAATGTGCAGTTACACCAAGTCATCAAGCAGTTCCTAGATTTAGGAAATTTGTTAAGTTAGTTAGGCTAAAAATAGATTTAGCACGTCCTGGTCATTTATGACAGGACCGTTTGTAATTTGAGTTATAAATACTTCACCTTTCGAAGTATTGAGGGTTGTTGATCTTCACACCCTGACGCTATCAGACTGTAATCTTTTTGAAGAGATCTTCCATTAATAAAAAGGAGGCACTTTTACAGGATTCTTGCATATATTCACTGGTGATGTTTACTCTCTAAGTTGAATGTTATTATTGCTTTGTGATCATCTTGTTTTCTAATTCTAATCTTTAAGAGTAACGAATGTTGTAGGATTTATCTCGTATACCCTGTTTCTGACTCGAAAGATTTTAGTGTTTATCTTCTAGTGTTTTCAATTAAGAAATTCTTAACTGCTTCTTAGTTGAAATTATCTTTCTCATCTTTTCTTCTGTCCATCATCTAAGCTACTAAAATATCCAGTGAGTATATTATCTCGCCCTGTGGAAGTCTTCCTTCGCATTTCTGGTTTGTATTTCATATTTTATTAAACACAGACCCCATAGCCCAATGGATGTGTAGACTGTCTCAACCAATTCAAAAAACACTTTGACAACAAAACCTGCCTATTTCTTTACCTAGCCTAATATATAAAATTGGAAACATAGTTGAATCATATAAGAGAGATCCCTCTCTGAAGTTGGAAAGGCTAGATTCCAGCTTCGAAAGTGGTTGGATAAAGTTACCTTTGTAGATTTCTTCTTTTTTCAACCTCTAGGAAATTTACCAAGTGCTAACATGGGGGACCACCCTCTAATTCTAGGAAGACCATGGTTAGTAACAGTTGATGCTTTCATTGGTTGTAGATCTGGTTCAATGAATATCTCTGATGGTTATGATACCAAGAAACTTACCCTTTATCCTAATGCTACACCTAGTGTGGAACCCGAAAATTCTTTATGGATTGACATTGAGGATGAAAGCACTCTGTCTGTGCTAACCATAGGAATAGCCCTGAGTTTCAAAGATGAGACATAGGATGAGATAATCAATAGCTTTATCAGTGACCCCTCTACTATTACACCAAACACGTATCACCGATTGAGTAGAATCTTTGACCCTACTGCCCAGGAAGGAGTCAGCGCGGAGATGTTCTCTGAAACTGTTGTAAATCAAGTTAATTCAGCTGTAATAGCAGATACTGAAACAACTGAATTATTTCCTAAAGTCAGTTCTAAGAGCATCTCTGTAGAAATCAAACATGGAAAAACCATGAACATCAATCCTGATTTATCTTCTGCTGAAACTGGACGTTTGATGAAGTTATTGATTGAACATAAAGAGGCATTTGCCTGGGATTACATGGATATGAAAGGAATTTCCTCTGAACTATGCACCCACCATATATACATTAAGGAAGAATGATGACCCATTTTCCAACCCCAAAGGAGAATGAACCCTAATATTAAAGAGATTGTTAAAGAAGAACTCCAGAAACTTCTTAATGCAGGATTCATCTACCCTATATCAGACAGTGAATGGGTTTCACCCTTGGTTATTGTGCCTAAAAAGAATGGTAAATGGAGAGTGTGTGTGGACTATAGAGCCCTGAATAAGGCCACTCAAAAGGATCATTTCCCTCTGCCATTTATTGATCAAGTTCTAGACAGCCTATCTGGGAAAAAAAATTCTCTTTCCTAGATGGATTTAGTGGCTATAACCAGATAACCATTGCTCCATAGGACCAATATAAGACCACATTTACCAGCCCTTGGGGTACATTTTCCTACAAGGATCTCCCATTTGGCTTGTGTAATGCACCAACCACTTTCCAGAGAGCCGTAATTGGTATTTTCTCTGATATGGTGAATGATTGTATGGAAATATTCATGGATGACTTTACAACTTATGGTACTGATTTCGATGAAGCTTTAGCTAATCTGGAAAAAGTAATCAAAATATTCATACAGTCTCATATTTCTCTAAGTACATAAAAGTGTCATATTATTATGAGTGAAGGTGTGGTGTTGGGACACTTCATTTCTTATGTAGGAATTCAGGTAGACGCAACCAAAATCCAGGTAATTTTGGACATTCCAACTCCATCAACTCCGAAAGAGGTAAGAAGATTTTTAGGGCATGCTGGATATTACAGGAGATTCATTAAAAAAAATCCAAACTTGCCTCTCCCTTATTTTTTCTATTGACAAAAGATGTTGACTTTAGTTGGACTGACAAATGCGAATTGTCTTTTGCAAATCTAAAACAAAAATTGTCCACAACTCCTTGAGAGGGCCCAATTGGGCTCTACCATTTCACATTTCTTCATATGCCTCAGATACTGCGATTGATGTAGTGCTATGGAAACAGGAGGAAACATATCCCTATGCTATCTACTATATCGGCAAGAAAATGGCTCCTGCTGAGTTAAACTATACAGTCACAGAAAAATAATTCTTGGCAGTAGTTTATGCTATCAATAAATTCAAGCATTATCTCACTGGTTATTCTACTTTTATTCATACTTATCATTCAACAATTAAATATTTGATGAATAAACCTATTACTAGCGTTCGAGTAACAAGATGGTTGTTATTACTACAAGAATTTGACATCACTACAGTAGATAGACCAAAAAAAGAAAATGTTGTTGTTGGTTTTATCTCAAGATTGAATATAAATGATGATACTTCACATGTAGATGATTCCTTTCCAGATGAACATTTGTTTGTAGTATCTTATCACTCACCTTGGTATGCAGACATTTCTAATTATTTGGTTTCAAGGAAGGTACATCCACATCTATCTTCCCGAGAAAGAAGGAAGATTATTCAAAAGAGTGCTCGATATAGTTGGATAGGGGTATATATTTTCTACACAAGCCTAGATCAATAAAATAGGAAATGTGTGAGAGATGATGAAATTTATGATATGATTAAATATTTCCATGATGGCCCTTGTGTGGGTCATTTTGTTGATAAAAGGACTGGGCATAAAATTTTGAGGATGGGTTATTTTTGGCCCACAATATTTCAATATGCAAAGAAGTATGTCCAAGCATGTGACAGATGCCAACAAATGGGTTAGCCAAATCATAGGGATGAGATGCCTCTCCAGCCTCAAGTGGTGTTATAGCCTTTTGAGAGATGGGCCATAGATTTTGTAGGGCCCATTAACCCACCTTCTAATCAGAAAGTCTATATATTGGTCTGCACAGATTATATGACCAAGTGGGTAGAGGCAAAAGCAGTCATCAGGGCCTCAGAAGAAGTTGTCTTAGCATTTTTGTTTGAATATATATTTTTTAGGTTTGGAGTTCCCAGAGAGTTAGTAATTGATGGGGGACCATCTTTCACATCACATAAGTTTGAATCCCTACTCAATAAATATCATGTTTTTCATAGAACAACTTCTCCATACCATTCCCAAGGTAATGGGCAGGTGGAAAGTATAAACAAAGTCATAGAAGCTAATCTTAATAAGACGGTGAGGGAACATCATAGGGATTGGTATGACATATTGCATGAATCTCTATGGGCTTATCGAACCACTTGGAGGAACACAACTGGTTTTTCTCCTTATGAACTGGTATATGGGAAGAGCCTTGTTTTTCCCATTGAGTTCGAAATCAAAACCCTCAGAACTGCATCAACAGTCAATCTAGACTTGACTATGGCACATAAGTCCAGACTGCAGCAGCTAAATGAGTTGGATGAGAAGCGTTTGGATGCTATTCATCAAACCACAGTGATTCAACAAAAAAGAACCAAGCGGCATGATCGAGTCATCAAGAAGAAGCTATTCAAAAAGGGAGATTGGGATCTGTTGTATGATTCGTGCTTTAAAGAATTTTAGGGTAAGCTGCGTACAATATGGTTGGGACCTTACGAGGTAGACATTGTTTTTCCCAATGGGACAGTCAGGTTGATCACTATTGATGGATCCAATACACAGTTACTTGCAAATGGTCATCGCTTGCGCCTGTATCAGCGTCTATTTTCCAATACAGAATTTACATCCAGATGTACAGCTGATATAGGTTATCAATTTTTAAAGGGAAAAGGAGCTTGCTCCTTCCCCTTCTAAACCTCAGAACTTTTTTATTTTCAATAAAACCTTGTATATAAATAAACTCTACGAATTTGATTTTTTTTGTTTTGCTTCAAAAAATTTATTCTTCTTTAATAAATTAAGCCTAGAAGGGTATCAGGAAATTACGTGTGTGCAGATGGATTGATGAAAATCAAGGTAGATTACAATGAAAGGAGCCGAAGGATTAGTTTTTGGAAGTTGAAAAACTTTTTAAAAACCAAGTGATTCTGTGTTCGACCGAGTTACATGTTGTTACAGCTCTTTCCGACAAAATGGTCACTTTACATGATGTTACACCATTGTCCTGACTATTTTGTCTTACATGTTGTTACACCTCTTTCCGACAAAATGGTCACTTTACATGTTGTTACACCATTGTCCTGACTATTTTGTCTTACATGTTGTTACACTCTTTTCCGACAAATTGGTCGATTTACATGCTATTACATCATTTTCTCGACTATTTTGTCTTACATGATGTTACACTCTTTTCCGACAAATTGGCCGATTTACATATTGTTGCACCTAATTCCACCATTCCGGCCAAAATACATGATGATACACCTACCGTTGTTATACATTTTCGCTATTTTACATGTCGTTTCACCCATTTTCTTTTGCATTTCTGCCACTTTTCCATACTGAAACACTATTGTTTTGTCATTTTCGTTGTTTTTGTGAAGATTTCTGCCCTTTTCCAAATTACTTCATGCTCTCTCTGTCAGAAAAGGCTGCTTCATCATTACTTGACTCCACATCCACAGATTTCCAACTGGTCAACCAAATAAAGGACTCCACATATGCTCCACTTTTCATATCATCATTTCTCACGTTCCAGATCCATCTCTCATCATTACGACTATTCCATGCGAATCAGATAGCGGTTGGATAGTGCGTTTATTCTGATAGAATGGTTCATGTGGTAAATTATGAGGTATGTGACTAATCTTACATGTCAAAGTAATGTAGATATGGAAGCAAGCTTTAATATTTACCTTTCGTTTGTCCTAAATTCATTGCACCATGAGCCAATCAAATTAGTTGGGGGGGGAAGAAAATCTAAGCCGTCAAACTCCCATTTTATATGCACCTTCACCACCTTTGGAACACACTTATTTTCGCTGAAACACTGTGTTCTTTATGTAATCCTCATTCAAACTTACTGTGTCTCTAGTTTAGGTGTTGGTCTCTCCTCCTTTGTTCCTGTTTAGACTCTAAAATGAGGTCATGGGAGGATTAGTTGTGAGGTATGAACCGAAAAATTTGGATGCATTACTATTATACCCAGATGTTTATGAAAATTTTCTGCAGGCTGGATGGATTTCTTATTTTGAGAAGATGCAGGGGTTTAATGAAGCAGAGGTATTGGAGTTCAATCAAAATCTCACAGAAGGGTATTTGATGGTGCACGGGGTGAGGATTCCAATGACAGAGGAAACCATGACTACTATCACAGGGTTGTCGACCACAGGAATAAGGTGGTTTAGCAGAAAAACAAATCTTCCCGAAGAACATAAGGGTTTTATCATGGATGATGAGAAAGTTCAGACCAAGGGTCAAGGTCCTGATGTAAGTTCCTTACCAAAACCCTGGGGGAAAGTATAAGAATTTGTAAAAAGGTACATTAAATGCGAAGAAAGATATCAAGTAGTTTATTTTTCTGATTTTATCCTACTGTCACATTTAAGACATCATAAGCCAATAAACATCCCTTATTTCCTTCTTCATTCCTTGTATAATATGGCTCACTTTGTCAAGAAATCAAAGAATCCCAAGAATTGTCTTTCCAATCACAGACTGATAGGTTTGTTGATTCGTAAAGGAATGGGAATTCCTAATGACCCATTACCTGAAGTGGAAGAACATCCAAATCATGTGCCTATTATTATGGCTGACCCAGAATAGCTAAACCGAATCCTTGGACCAAATCATGAGCCTCATCCCTTGGCTTCAAAAATAGTTAAATCCCCCACTGCAACTTCTTGTAAGTTGACCCAGAGAAGCAAATGCAAAACCAGAAGCAACTCTAACACCACTCAGAAAAGAATCGACAGAGTTAAACCAGAACAACTAAACCCTATGCCTGCATTTATGATTGATCTAGTGGTTGAAAACCCAATTCCTGGACCAAGTCATGAGCCTCAGCCCTCGGCTGCAACAACTGTTGTTGAAGAAATCCCTCTTACTCCTAAAGCTAAGAAAAGGAAACCCCTTGATTCTGTCTTTACATTACCTAGGAAGAGAACTAGGTCAGTGATGTATACTGCAATAGTAGTTACAGCCCATGCTGTAACAGCTAGTACGTTGACTTAATCTCATGTTGAAATATATGCACCTCAAAACCCTCCTATTGTTGTGACAGATTGTCCTAATTTTGTTGATGCTCAGACCCTGTCCGATTTTGACATCAATAATACAAACATGAGTGAGTCATAAAATGATCCTATGGGGATACGTATACTAGGTTTTACCTTGTGCAAGGAACTTCAATAAACCATTTTTTCAATTCAGGCTAAATGTAAACAAATTGTAGCAGAATCATCGGCTCCAGTTGATGATTTTGTGCATCACTTGTCGAGTGACGAAGTACAGATTATACAAGACCCCAACATTCTATATTTTCCTCCTTGTCTGGTTGTTGAAGAATGCCCTCCTTCTCCTAAAGAAAAGAAAATGAAAACCCTTGTTTTTGTCTCTACATTACCTAGGAGGAGAACTAGGTCAATGAGGTCTACTGAAGCAACAGTTGGATGGAAGAATATGGAACAGACAATACCCATTCTTCATCCATTATCCTTCGTTGATAAAGAAGTGATTGTTACACAAGAACCAGTCCCTTCCAAAAACATGACTATGAAACAAGAACCAACCTCTTCCTAGAACTTAGTTGTTACACAAGAACCAACTTCCTAGAAAGAGATTATCTCACAAGAACCAGTCATGCCAGAACTAGCTATTACACAAGAGCTAGCTTCCCAAGAAGAGACTGTTCCACAAGAACCAGTCATGCCATAATTAGTTGTTACACAAGAACCAGTTATCATGAGTGTATCTGCCACACAAGAACCAGTTACACAAAATAGTGAGGATGTGCCACTTGCTCAGTTGTTTGCTCAAATTCAGAAGAAGATAAAGGATACAGAAAATTCCAGGATTACTGAACTAATGAAGGAAACTGAAAGCCTCAAAGCAGAGTTGGCTTCCCTAAAGAAGGAATTGCAGGTTGCTTGACAGAGAAACCCATACGAGTTAACCTTGGATATATTAGCACTGACAACAACTGTTATGAATCAAAATAGAGAGAACATGTGCTATGAATGTGGTAATATTTATTTTCAGGCAGGGTATAAAATAGTGAAAGTACCAGTCACTGGTCATGATGAAGAACTGGCCAAATTCTCAGTCAAGAAGGAATAAGTATTACATGTAGGAGAACGTATAGGGATCAGTGGATGGGACTCAGGTTTCATTTCCCCAATTTTTGGATGCCTCATTCAGAGTATACATAGGATCAAAGGTCTCAAAAGATGTCGTTTGGAGATGGTAAGGATCAATGGATTCAGACTTGCAGATGAAGAATCTCATGACAGTTTTTTCTTAGCAATTTTCACTGGAGGAGTGACTTCCCTGACTCAGATTCAGAGTAAGGCTTGAATGTGGATTGCATGAGGACATGCAATGTCTTCAGTTGGGGGGCATGTTAGGATCTTGAAATGTCCCTTTTTCACTATATCTTTTGCTCATTCAACCTTATCATTTCTATGCTAAAATGCATAATATATTGTTTGCTAAGACCTTTTTCCCAAGGTATGAATCATTGATCTTGCTTTTGTATTCTTATTTACTTAACATGTTTGATTGGTAGTGTTTCTCATATTTTACCCATGAATGCTCAACTAATGATAAAAATGTGTAGATTAAAGAAAAACAACCGAGTCTTGAAGAAAGATCATTGCTGTTACACCAGTTGTTATAGCGGTGTGCCCGTTCTGCATGCTGTTACACGACTACATCAATTGCACACCTTTCTTGGAAGTTGTTACACCTGCTGCAATAGATGCCCACTGATCCTGGAATCTGGTATATCATTCAAATCCGTATCTTGAAGACAGATCCTCAAGGTTGTTACACGATTTGAAGACAGATCCTCAAGGCTGTTACATGTTTTGGCTCACGCTGGTGATCAATATTATTTCCATATTTGTAATGATGACAAATCTTTTATATCATACGAACAGCTTGAGAATCTCTGATTCTCAAGGTTGTTCTGAGTCTGTTTCAACTGAATGTATCTGTCTTTAAATAACAGATATTTTGTAATCATTAAGGAGGGAATATTAGCTGTGGAACAAAGCATGAAGTAAAGAATTTTATATCTGAACATTTTGACGATTTAATAAAGAGGTGATTTGAATTTCTCCAACCTACTGTAGTCGTTTTGAGTGGATTCAGTGAGAAGGAAAGGGCCCACCTTCCTCACAGACTCCCCTCTGTTTTGAGTTATTCAAGGGGTTTTTCATATTCCATCATGTGAATTGTATCCTTAGGTTTGAGGCGTTTCCACCAAAGATCAAGGTTACCAGTGAAACCCCATGTCAATCTGAGTGTTAATTCACTCCAAGTGACTTTATTCTTAAAAATGGATTTTTTGTTTTTTTCCCAAGCACTCCATTTTTGGATGGCCATCTCTATTTCCATTTTATATTTACAATTTAGATTTGAGATGGGGGTAGGGTCTATATTTTCTCTACTAAAATTTGAATGATCCTTAGAGTTTGCAGGATCATATGGGATTTTATGCTTAGATATGTATTTATCATTACACCATTTTTCCCAAGTAGTTTGGAATAATTGATTTCCTTGCTCATATGGTGATCTTGGTGTATTGTCTTGATTAGCTTGGGAAGACTCAGGTTGTTCTTCCTTTATTTCTTTGATTTCAACTAGTTGTTAAGATAATTGGTTTTTAATCATATGAAGTTTTTCTTGGGCCAAATATACAACTTTTTGTATCTTGGGGAGCTTTGATTGTTGATTTTTTATTCCCTTTAGTAGAGGAAACTGATATTTGAGTGAGGAGGAGGAGGATTCAATATCAAAAAATGAATAGTCTTTATGACTGAAATATACTAAAGACAAAAGAGGAGACAAAGACCCTTGTCATTTTTTAGATTTTTCCTTAAATCCATCAGAACTTTCATAACTATATCCAACTTTTGTGTTAATTCATCCAATTTTTTTGAGTTGGTGGTGGAACTGGATTCTAATTTATCTAAGTCTGTATAGATTTCCAGTGCTATGGGATTTTTCTTGTAGGATATCTTGTGCCATATCATCTATGTTATGTTCTAAGCAAACAAACTGATAGTTGGAATAATTTTGCATTCTAATGATATCTTGGGATTTTTCTTTAGAGGCTTTTCTATACTGGATAAAATCCATGTCATCTATCAGAGTTCCCTCTTTGTATTTAGGAGAGAAATTTCTTGGGCCCAAATATCTTTCGGGAATTATGGTTGATTTTCTTGATGTCTCATTTTCTCTAGGTAGATCATACTTAAACATTTTGAGTTTCGGAGGAGAAATGATCTAGAGACAATCATCATAGTTAGAGTGTTGTCCTAGATGTTCTAGTTGAACTGAAGAAGGTTGAGGAAGAGGAGAGAATGGTGTATCTCTATACTTTTCAAATGAACCTAGGTCCGAAGTAGACCTAGTAGGAACAAAGAAGGAAGCTTCACAAAATTTACAACAATAGTGTTTTCTTTTGTGATTTCAGATATGTTCATGTAACTCAACAAATCTAGGCTGCGATGTAGAGCCATCGATACTTAGTATAGTCTTTATGAGTTGATCAAAAGACCTTGGAGTGTCTATTCTAACACTCTATGATGTGTTCCTTGGCTGAGGGGGGGTTGGGATGATGCTCGACATTGCCCTAGCCCCGCGACCAAGTCACAGTCTCATGGATCGTGACTTGGTCGTGGGGGGGAGAACCCCATGGCCAAGCCTTGGTCACCAGGGGAGGGGGGGGGCATCCCCCGCAACCAAGCCTCGGGCGCTACCATGGCTTGGCTGCGGGGATATCTGGGGTGATTCAAAACATCACCTTATCCCCCATAAGCCAAGGCTTGGTCCCGACATCACCCCAGTAACTCCATTGGTCATTTTTATTTTTTATTTTTTAACTTAGTTGTTATAGTCAATGTTTTTTTTTAATTTATTATAATGTAAAAGGCCTATTTTTTTCATATAGGAAAAATGGAAGGAAAAATATTATCTATGAATGTATTTGGATCACAACCTATAATAATGGCATCCAAAATTGCAACTAGGACCTCCATCAATGCTAGGAAACAAATTTATAGAACAACACCTAAGTTGTCAAGGGAAATGAAGAATGTTAGAGAGTGGAAATCTGTGAAAGGTGAAAACAAACTGGAATAATCTTGGTTTGTTAAAGACAAGAAAAAAAACAATGGAGAACATTTGTATTTGTATTGTGTCGAGTTTTAACATGTGCAAGGAAATTATTAGGCACTTGGCTTGTTATGAGATATATGTTTGGTGCCAGACACATATTTTGTTTATGCACTCACCAAACAAGGTAGGACTTATATCAAGATTAGATATTGTTTGAAATTGAGCAATTATAACAAGGATGAATGTTTTACAGAATCATGTGCATCCATCAATGATGACATTGAGAAAGGAAATGTAAGTTTTTTTTATTTTTATTTTTGTTTCCTTTATTATTTTTAGTATCATGTTAATTTTTTAATTTTATTTTACACAAAAATGTTATATTTTATTTTTATAGGATTTTGATGAACGAATTTCACATATGTTAGTGGGGATTTACTCTATAGAGAAAAATATCATGGGTTTCATCAATGCTTTTCATATTGAAAAGAAACAAGAAGGAAGGAAAAAAAAAATGTAATAGAGGTTGAAGTTGCAAGAGTAGATAGAGAAGAACATGAAAGAAAAAATAAAAGTCCTCATTCTACAAATCCTAAAAAGGTAACATTTGAAAATGAGGAAACTCCAAATGGAGATTTTTTTTAGATTAGTCCCAATGAGGTTATCACTCCTTCTCGCAAAAAGAATAAACAAGATAAACACAAAAGAGCAATGGTCGATGATGATTCCATTCCTATTTTTTATGAATAAATCGTTGATTTAGATGAAACCCACTTAAATCATAAGAGGAATAAATAAAATGTTGTTGGTGATGAAGAAGCCATCGTTAGCTCTGAATATTATAATGAAAGTCCTAAATGTAGCAGAGAAATAATAACACCAGGTGTTGATCTAGAGGATGGTATTTTGAAAACAACACAAAATGTTATTCAAAATAGATTGAGGATGACGAACTTATTTGATGATGTCCATACATTTCAATTGAATGTAAAACAACTTTATAAACCCACATAAGGGCAAGAAAAATATCAAATTAGAAAACTGCAGCACTTTCATATTCACAATTTGAAAGCATTGATTAGGTATAATCCATATGCAGATGTGATTGACTTACCTAGTTCTTGTTGACCCAATGGAAGTTCCTAGAAGGGAGGAATTTGATAGATCAAAATTTTTTGACTACAAATATTATGTGATTGGAGGAAATCATTGCATAGAGGCTAGAAGAGAATTGATGTAAGAATATCCCAATAATCCTCTTTTTGAGACAATCAAATGCATAATGTATGTTGGTTTAACATATTCAGAAGCAAAGTTATTGGCATGGGAACACAGATAATGAGTACATAATGTCCATGAATTTCATTCAAAGGATCACTTTGGAGAACTTGTGGATATCAAAGACCCAATGGAAGAGAAAAATGACACGATAGAAACACAAAATGACATCGAAGAAGATGATAATGTGTGTGTTGAGAATGATGAATTTGGGATATATGATATTGTTGATTAGTTTTAATATTCCCTTGAAGACGATTCTCAATTTTGCAAATTTTTGATGAGTTGTATCTGTAATTTTTTGACTTTCATATTTTAAAATAAGAATGAATATGTATCTATTGTTGTTTTATGATAAATGTTTTTTATTGTTTTCTTTTTACTTTTATTTGTATTTGAATCACTATACTAGGGAAAATTTTATTAAATGTTGTCATTTTTTTACTTCAAATGTATAAAAATATGGAAAAAAATGTTAAATTTTTATAAAATTTTCACTTTTTTTGTTCAATTATGTCCATAGAAATGTTTTATTTGACATGTTATTTTAAACAAATAGGTACCAAAATGTATAGGTTTTTTATTATATGTGGTTGTAAAATGTATATGTTTTTACTAAATATTAAAAAATAGTGTTATTTAACTACACTTATTTTCTATGTATTCAAGTAAAGGTAAACAATGTGTAAAAAATGATGTTTTCCATTATATTTTAAAAGTATGGAACCATAAATTAATTGAGACACAATTATATGAAAAATCTTAATTTCAAAAAGTAAATGGTAAAAAATGTTTTTAAGATTGAAAGAAGCATGAAAAAATGACTAATAACATCGTTGAAAAAAAATGAAAATTTTGAAAATTGATGAAAAATAAGCAGTTAAAAAAATAATGTGGAAACATTATGGATCGAAAAATTTAAAATTTCAAAAAACCACCTAAAAAGGGAGGGGGGTGCTACTGGTAGCACCATTTTTAAAAACGGGGTAAAAAATGTGACCCCCCAAAAAATGAGAACTTTGTAGATTTCTCATTAAGTTGGTAACTATGTTGAAGTCATTCATGTCTTCTCTCCTCCTTGGGTTATCACATGTACATCAACATTCTCATCTGTCTTCTTGTTCCCATGTGGCTCCATAGTCACCATATTGCAATGTGTATTCTTCTCTTCCCACTTTTTTAATAAGTTAGGACAGTCCTCTATAACATGCTTGGGGCTATAACAATACCCACATAGAGCACACTGTTTGGTACATAACGTTGACACATGCCCAATCTCTCCAAGTTTAAAGTAAGTGGGGGTTCTACCTCCCCCTCCTCCATAACCATGTCCATGATTTCATCCATATCCACCTCTGGGACCTCCTTGATAGCCACCTCTCTCTGCACCACCACAATCACCACTCTTATGTTCTTCTTGCACCCGAAATACATCGTGGGTATGGTATTGCATAAGCTGGAGTGATTGGAAGTTATTTATGTCATGCCTCTTAAGACCTAGAAAAATCCCCATACAGATCCCATGTTATGTATAAAATCACTTATTAATACCCTTATTGAATTATTACATTTCTTGTGTTATATTTGTATGTAGGCTTTGAACCCCTTCATCGCACCCTTTCATTATAATTGTAACATTTTTCTCCGATATATATACCAAGGAGACCTAATCTTAGGATCATATTATCTAAACTCATATTGTATTCTGAAGTAGATATATTGTAAAAGGAGGTTTCCCCCTCAAATTGGACTTTAATTCATTGATTTATTATCATTTTTAAGGCGTTGGATCATAACATTTGGTTTCAGAGCTCATTGATCCTAGGATTTTTCTTCTTCAAGAAAGTCATCTTATAGTTTTCGCTATACAGTTTTTTTGGGATGATTCGGACTGTGAAACTTGGAGGTTATTTATAGTAAATATCAAGGTATATTTGGTAAATATTTTCACTTTTGGATCATCATAATTTCAGAGATACACCCTGTGGAAGATAGGATATCTAACTAGTCCTATTAACTAGTCCCAAACATGTGTTTTGGTTAAAATATTCATATCTTCTTTAGAGAGGATCCAAATTTAGTGATACTGGTTGCATTAGAAAGAGGACAGGATGTAGTATTTATGTTACAAGTTTCAGAATCGGATATCAAATATTGTGCGTGTGGCACACTATACAAGTTTTATTTCCTAGAAAGGCCAAAATCAACAATGTGTGGGGAAGTTATCCTAAATTCCACTTGGCACATCCAATTTTGATCAGACCTACGAAATTGAAGAGAGGACATATCAAAGTAATATAAGCCAAAATTTCAAACTCATAAGAGCCTAAATTTCATAATTACATCATAAGGAAGGTTGGACAGAAGGACAAACTCCAAATTAAGGTCTTAAAAGGTATGTAACTTACAATTGGCATAAATTTCTATTGGAAGATTTGTTTCTAGTGATTCAAAATTTGTGATAAAGATGGAATATATGAGTATTATTATTATTACTCCATATGGGTCTCAAAAAGGTGGAAACACCAATTAAACCTCCATAAGTATCATTTATTACTCAAGAAGAAAATGAGGACATACATAACATGTTGTCCAAATTGGAGGAACAACTTAATGATTTGAGTGACAAGTCTAATAATTGGGTAAAATCACAAAGACGAATTAAAGAAATAGGAAGGAAGATGGATGGAAATAAAGAAGAAATACAAAAGACCATGAAGGAAATGCAAAATTTCATGTCTTCCATGATCTTTCAAGTTCTAGATGAGAGACTCCCTAAAGGAGATATCAAAATGCAAGAAACTCATGAAAATAAAGGTAGTATTTTGTTGAACAAACTGCCAATAATAAGACATTTTCAACTAGTGAATCTAACTCTAGTAGTGGAGTTAATTATGGTGTGGTTCCCAAATTAAACTTTCCTAAGATTGAATTAAAGAAGATTGATGGAACATAGGTCTTTATGTGGGTGAACCAAATGGAGCAATGTTTTGAACTACATAATATTATGGATGATAAGAAAATGATTCAATTGCTTTGTATATCCAGTACCAGAGTTCCAAGTAATGATTGCAAATGGATGTAGCATAAATTGTTCTGGGAAGTGCCATAGTATTAATCTCAATATGGGGGAGTGTTTATTGGATAGTCTCGTGATTTCCATCCAAATGGGTGGTGTTGATGTTGTATTAGGGGTCCAATGGTTACAAACATTGGGAACAATGGCCCTTAATATTCTTGAGATCTTTTCATGATATTTTCCTAAGAAGGAAAGGAAATTGATCTTAGAGGTATCCAAACGAAACCCTCTAAAGTGATAAGCTCTAACAACATGGAAAAATTACTCAAAAAGGGACACCATGGCATAATTACGTAATTGAGATCAATAGATGTTCAAATGTATATACCCTCTACTCCAATGGATATCCAAAAAGTTATCAACAATCATTCAAAGGTATTTGGAGAAATTCCTAACGGTCTTCCACCTGCTCAAGATCATGTCCATGCTATTCATCTGCGACAATTAAATGTACATCCAGTCATCCATGTTTCTTTTTCTTAAAGAAGATAGCCAATGACAAGATCCTAGTGCAAAATATTTTATCAAAGATGAATGGAGAAGGGAAAGTCATACTAGAACCAAAACAAATCCTTGAAATAAGGATTAAGAAGTTGCAAAATCGAGCAATTACGGAGTACCTCATCAAATGGAAGAACCTACCAACATAAGGTACTCGATTGATTTGTATATCCAATACCAAATTTCCACCTAATGATCGCAGATGAAGGTACCATAAATTGTTCTAGGAAGTGCCATAATATTAAGCTTAATATGCGAGAGTATTTATTGGATAGTCCCATGATTTCCATCCAAATGGGTAGTGTTGATGTTGCATTAAGGGTCCAATGGTTACAAACATTGGGAACAATGGACCTTAATTTTCAAGATATTTTCATGATATTTTCCTTGGAAGGCAAGGAAATTGAGCTTAGAGGTATCCAAAGGAAACCCTTTAAAGTGATAAGCTCTAACAGAATGGAAACATTACTAAAAAGGGGACATAATGGCATAATTACACAATTGAGATCAATAGATGTTCAAACATATATACCCTCTACTCCGATGGATCTCCAAAAAGTTATCAACAATCATTCCAAGGTACTTGGAGAAATTCCTAAGGGCCTTCCACTTGCTCATGATCATTCCCATGCTATTCATCCACGACAAGTAAGTGTACATTCAATCATCCATGTTTTTTGCTTAAAGAAGATAGCCAATGACAAGATCCTGGTGCAAACTATTTTATTAGATATGAATGGAGAAGGGAAAATCATACTAGAACCAAAAAAAATCCTTGAAATAAGGATTAAGAAATTGAAAAATTGAGAAATTATAGAGTACCTCGTCAAATGGAAGAACCTACTAGTGGAAGAGGCGACATGGGAAGATGATTTCTTTCATGCATACACACTCGTGGTTGTCAAGTGTTGAGGAAAATACTTTTTTAAAGGGGAGGGGCATGCTAAGACCTAGACAAAGCCCCATACAAATCCCATGTTATGTATAAAACCCCTTATTAAGCCTCTTATTAAATTATTACATTTCTTGTGTTATATTTGTATGTAGGATATGCACCCCTTCATCACACACTTTCATTATAATTGTAAACTTTGTCTCCTATATATGTACCAAGGAGACCTAGTCTTAGGATCATCTTATCTGAACTCATATTGTATTTTTAAGTGGATATATTTTAAAGGGAGGTTTCCCCCTTGAAGTGGACTTTAATTCATTTATTTCTTATCATTTTTAATGCGTTGGATCATAACAATGCCCCACAGACTTACATAATTCATAGAATGGACTATGATTCATCATTTGATATTTCTCCAATGTTTGGGGAGTGGGGTGGTACATGACCCTACTTTATATATATTTCACACTATTCCATCTGAGGCCCTGTTGGAAATGGACTCGACCCACCCATCACCACATAGTTGCCAAGTATAGTACACTTGTCTCTGTGATGCCCCTCAAACTGACACATGGTACACCATACGTTCCCACTCGTGACTTTTGTCTTTTCCATTTCTTGTAATTGCATTGTCAGGTTGGCTAGATGATATTGTACATGTGCCAATCCTGTCGATGTCTCTCCTCCTCTTGGGGTAGCCTCCAAATGCATTGCAATTTCTACCACTTCAACCTATGTCATCACCTTTTGTTGGGTGAGTGGAACTCAGATATGGGGAAGTAACCCCGCAATGAACCATTCTCTATACTGGATTTCCTATATATGGAACATCATCCTATCCAGTAAAATTTTGAACCATTGGTCATAATCCCACATGGTTTCTCCTTGTTTCTACTTAATCTATTTAATATTTGTAATGCATTGATATTTTGAATTAAGTTTCTAAAATTCCTTAAGAATATCTCTCTTTATCTTGTCCAGTGTCCTCACCCGTCCCACCGGCGCAGTGGCATTATACTTTGTGTACCACATCAAGGCTTTATCCATGAATGTGGTCTCCAGGTGTGCAATATTCGTTGCCTCGTCTTTGATCCTCTTAAAAAACCAGATCACTTCACACGTGAACCAATGTTACTCTGCATCATCTCTACCTATTCCATGGAACATGGGTAACCTCAGGGTACTGTCCTAATTTTCCATCCTCAATCTCAAGCTATTTCCTCTCATTTGATTGCTAAGTATCAGAATCCTCAATACTGATCCTCTTCTTGGAAAAGTAGCATTGAATTCATCATCTTCTTCACTCATCACTTCTCTTTTGTCTTCTCCTTCTACTCTTGTCTCTACTCCACTTGCCTCGCTATATGTTGGTCTTTCTTCTTGGTTACAAATGCGCAAGGGGGGTGGTTCAAAGGGGGGGTAACTCCATCTTCTTCTAACATTTCTTTTGAGGTGACCCAAATATTTTCCTACCTACAATTGTGCAAGACCATCTACTATCGCTAACTCCTCTCTCCAACCACTAGGGTATCCTCCATATTCCTCTCCTTCTCCTATGCCTCTACTATGCACCTCATATTCCTTCAAGGTTGCGACACTCTGCAACATCCAAGGGGTTTGGAATTCATCTTACGGTCCCCTACTACTACTACTATTATTGGTATCTCCACTAGACACCCAACTCTCAATGTCTCACCTCTTCGTGGGCTTATCCTCGTTTGTGCTCCTGCCTAGAATAACACACTCTCCCACACTTCCTCCTAGTGTGATTTCCTTATTCTTAATCTTAGTCCTAACCCCTCTTCGTGCACCCCTTGATAGCTTCCTATTATTTATTTGTTTCACTTTCCTTCTTAACTCAACCCTTCTTGTGTATCTCTTGTCTCTTTATCTCCTCTGCTCTTCTAGGTCCATCCTATTCCTCGCCTCATCTCAACAACATCTGGATCCTTCTAAATGGATCCATCTCCTTTCTTTATCGTCCCTCATATTTTCATCCCCTCCCCAACTCTAGGGATTCTACTCGATCATCCTATTGGGATCCATGCACATCGTCCCCTTCTCCACAAACAACATATTGTTGG
>JZKD02S2015944.1:200396-215637 GCA_000966675.3 Picea glauca
AATAGAACCAATACAACAACAACCCACTGACTAAAAAGCTAGCTAATTATCCAAATTTCCAACTCGTAAACTAACTAACTATGTTTTTGTTGTCGTTTCTTCCTTTTATATCCTTCTCTTCTATGGTGCTCAGTTGCTTTCAATTCTGCTCCACTCGCTTAGCTAATAGCCAGTCCCACATGCTTCTGTCACCTGCATGCATTCCATGTTCCCTCTTTGGAATCATGGAAATCTGAAATACCTTTCCAACTCATCTTCTTGTTGCTCCATGATCCCTCATGCTATCTGTAGTAATCATTCAAGAATATTTCCTGAATATTCATTTCTTGATTCCGACGTGCATGCATAGTCTTCTTGATTTCTGGCGCACATCAAAAACTTAGAACAGAGTGCATTGGCAGAAATCAAACTGACATGCATTAAAAAAATTGATATTGTGCACACACCTCCTATTACCCCTCGTGCATCTTCTTGAGAGTGCTCAAAACTGGAATGAGCATGCATAAATTCATTTATGTGCGTGCATGATATTTAGCCAAAACTTTAGGTGCCAACAATTTGCAAGCTTGTGTTGATGAAGGTTTCTTGCCACATGTTTAAGATACACTTATGCATGCATTTAAATTAAATATGATGGATAGTTACTTTCATTACTTGCCTCATAATAATGGAGATTGGAAGGTTATGAATCTAGGAGTGCATATCAACTTCTATTCAATATGTCAAATTGTCATGAATATTCTTTGTTTCCAATTCCAAACTGTATAATTTTGCTACAGAATTTGTACTCTACATGTTGGTTGTAGATTTACTATCCTACAATACTACTATAGAGTTAGTGTGCTAGAAGACTATTATAGACTTATATCTGTTTTCCCCGTATTTTCTAAAATGATTAGACAATGTTGATATCTATGTTCACTTTTCATATCAATGTGTGAAACTCTAGTTAAGAAGGATGAATTCAAAACAACCATAAATATATGAATGAATAAGAGTTCAAGTTGTTCATATTTTTTATTGATTTTCGTGTCTTTTAGCACAAAGGGATGTTGAAATAGATATGGGATAACATTGTCAATTAGCACTCCTCAATGTTGATGGAAGCAATCCTCTACAAATTTATTGAAATTCATATTCAAATAAAAAATAATAAAGGAAACAAACATAGAAGCTAATATAGGGATAAAGGAAAAAGAAGAAGAGGCAGATGCAAAGACAAAGATAGAGGTAAAAATACAAATTGTAGCAATGACTAATGAACTATAGTTAATAGATAACAAACACAACATTTTATAACAAGAAGACAATTAAAAGAATCTAGTTGGAAGTCATATCCATTACCTTCTTTCTTTTTGTTGCACAAGGGGCATGCAACCTTTAGTTGGAGGTTATGATGAGCCCTTGAATCGCCTAGTTGCTCTCATTTTTTCTTAATTATTTTTCCTTTCATATTCCCTCCGAATACTTTTTTCCATACCTAAATTATTGTCATATCAATTAGTCATTTCAATTTATTTAGTATTTTCTTACAAATTTATGTGTTTAGAAAAATGATGAGATCACGATGACAAGATATTTCAGTTTCATAATTAACTTGGTCAAGTTTTTATATGTTGCCAAACCTTATGCTACGAGATGCTATGCTACGAAATTATATGTCACCAAACATTATGCTACAGAATGTCATGCTACCTAATTGTATGATGTAGAACACTATTCCTTCAAATTACATACTACCAAATTATGTATTTTACGATGATTCACCTCTATGTAAAGTATGCATGTGCTATAGAATTCATAGTTGGAATGGATTCATTCTACATAATGCATTATCAAGTTAAAATGTGTGTTATAGAATTCACAATTATCTCAAAGAATGGATTCATGCAACGAAATGTGTCATATAGACAAGATTCATTACAAAATACTATACTCGAACATTATCAAGGTTTGGAATGTGTCTCTCACCACATGGCACAATAAGCATAATGGAAAATAGATCAAGGCAGCCATGTAGCAAGTCAAAAAATTAATAAAACTCAAATCAATTGGCCACTTCTCAAATGATTCATAATGGCAATAAACAACTTGTTGATTTGTAGGAATTCTATTAGAGAGAGCCATGAATTTCTTGGTGTCTATTCTAGGATATCTTTGAGCTCATATTTGAATTTAAATCAATTAATGTAACCCATGATAGGTTAGCAATGAAACCAATAGGAGCTAGGATACATTTCATTTTCCATTGATACTGTAATTTCAAATTCCTCAACTAATGTGAGATCTAATTTATTATTTCCATTTTCTTGCTATGAATAGTGTTTTGTTTGAGAGATTCAACACTTTGCTTGTTTTAGATTAAGGGTTTTCTTTGAAGTTGCAATCAATTATTGTATCCCCTTTGTTCATTAGATTCCTTGTTGTTTATTTATTTAATGGATGTAGCTTTATTTCATTATTTTGATGTATATTATTTCTTATTTTATTTTTCTATTTGCATTTGCTGACAAATCCATGGATTATTGAGTACCATGTTTCACCTATGAAGAATTCATTGTGCATTCCTTCCACAATTGCAACTACTTGTGGATTCCTCTCCCAACATGCCATGACCATATGGTTGGCTAAGGAATCAATGTGTGGGGTTGACTGGTTCACTATAGAGTAGATTTCATGCTTTCCATAGAATAAATTTCATGCTTGAATAATGTGTGATTCCTCTTCCATCATGCCACTATCTCATAATACCACATGCAATACCATAATCGAAATGGAAAGTAATTTTGATGGATTTCATAGTAGGATTACCTTATATGATGTCAAGGAGTCATGATTCTATTTTCTTAGTAGTAGGCACTTTGACTAAATGTCATAGGGCCTTCACTCTTTGAACCTGTGACATAGCATGTGCATTTGTGGGATATTAAAGAATACCCCTAATTTCACTAGATAATAATAAATAACTCCCAAAATTATTTTGTTTGGCCCCCTCCCAATGCATATTTGCAATTAAAAAAAACCCTACTTTTACCAGATAGCCCTTTTTATACCCCCCAATACCTATAAACGGGGGCTACCTCACATCCCTCCCCCCAATACCTACAATATATTGACTTTATTTTTCACAGTTAAGAAAAACCCTTTATGAATGAACGTGATAAGATATTGGTCAACAACATGAATCCCCTGAGCTAAAAGTGTGAATTTTATTCCACTAAAGAATATTGATCAAGCACTGGATATCACAAGAGTATATATCGTCGAGATAGTGAGATTGCATGGAATTCCAAAGAAGATAATTTATGATAGTGGGTTAGTGTTTACATGGATATTTTGGACAAGTTTTCTAGAGGCATTGGGAGTGCAACTTAATTTCAGTATGTCATACCATCTTGAAACCAATGGAAAAACATAAAGAATAAATCATATATTAGAAGATATGTTATACATGCATGTAATGGATCAACAGAATCACTAGAAAGAGTTTTTTCCCCTAGTAGAATTTGCATATAATAAAAGTTATCAAAGCTCGAGTAAGATGACACCATTTGAATTTTTGTATGGTCGGCCATGTAGGACACCTTTCAGTTGCGACATGTTAGAGGATAGAGTCCCAGTTGGATCATAAATAGTCCAAGAGATAGAAGAACAAAAGAATATGATTCAAGAAAGTTTAAAAGAAGTACAAGATAGACAAAAGAGTTATGCAAATGCACATAGATTTGATAGAATTTATAAAGTTTGGGATAAGGTATTCTTGTGAGCTAGACCACAAAATAGCTCCATTAAATTTGGAAAAGGATCCAAGTTATCACCATGGTATGTTGGAGCATTTAAAATTCTTGAAAGGAAAGGATCTATTTCTTATTGTCTTGCATTATCATCGTCATTAGATCATATGCATAATGTTTTTCATCTATCTATTTTGCATCATTATATTTCAAACCCTTCTCATGTTATTGAATTGAGTCATTTGGAGATCTCATACGATGGGGCCTTGATAGCCAAACTAATCCACATATTGGACCAATGCACTCAACAACTTTTGCATCATTTGGTTGAACAAATAAATTTCCAATTGCATGGTTGTAGTACCAACTCAACTACTTGGGAGGACACAATTGAGATGCTTCAATAGTTTCCTTATTTATTTTATAACTTCGGACAAAGTTTCTTGAAGAGGGAGCTTACATAGTGCCCTATTTTTCTTTGACTACTTTAACTCATAAAACATATTATTTGAGGGCATTTTGATTTCAATGACCAAATTTATTGACATATGTTATGATGATGATTTTTTACATGTCTATGTTATGATGATGATATTTAAACTCTTGTCATTATTTTAGATTAGCTTTAATTGATGCAATGGTATTTTTGAATGAATTTTGTTTTAATGTTTATATCGTATTCATGGATGAATAAATTGTATAGTGATATGACATAACTGGTGGTATTAATCCACATGGTTATGAAACATTGAAATTATGTGTGTGTGTGTGTTACTAATGCTTCATCGAGTGTGACAGGTACACATTACCATGGAATTGTGTCAACAATGTATGAACTCTTGATTGATTCATGACATTATGATTTTTCATGTAATTAATGATAAGTTTTTAATTTATGGTTATGGGGCTATTTAATTTATTGATTTTACTATGTGTAGGCACAAGGAATATGCTTACTAATCAATATGTGCATGGGTAATGCGGTTGTATGGAATATGTACATAGTATCACCAAGAGAGGAGGAACAACATCCTTGTTTCCACCTACTAGCATCATTTTCCATATTCTAAATTGAAAATTTTATGGTACTTTTACCCAAAGGATTATTGTTGTTGTGAGGGTAGGCCACAGATTTGTTCACTTGCAGGGTTTAGCTGAGGGGTGTGCAATAAGGTGTCATACTTATTCCTTGATGACCATTGGTCTCTCAATAGAGTACGAATGAGTTAAGTTAATGTGGTCTCAACTATTGTACAATTTCCCCGCCAAAGAAAATTTGATACTTGAAGGCCATCCATGAACATGGAACCCTTGGTACTAACTAAAAGGTAGTTCTTGAAGGGAATGAAGAAGCATGACACCCTTGGTATCAATCATGATTATTGTGTATACATGAGAAAATATTTGAGTAGCATATACATTTTATTTAAATTGGGAAAAAATAAATAAATGCATGATTGATTGATTGAGCATATAGGTTATTGTAAATTTAATAAAAAATAAAAAATTAAATAATTTATTTAAAGTTAGAAAATGTGCATAAAATATAGGAAAACTATTTTTAATCAATTTAAAAATTGATTACTAATGCATCTATAAAATAAGGAGAAGAAAAAGGGAAATGGAATTCAAATTCAATGGATAGTGGGAAAAGATAAGTAGACTTGTGAAATACTAATGAGGGGATTTAATCGAATAAAGTAGTCACTACATGTGCACCCACTCAAATAGGAAAAGAGGAGATCAAGGAAACATCTAGAAGTAAAAATAGGAAGGGTAGTAGTTGGGTGATGAATAATCATTATTTTTTATTTTTAAAAGATAAATTAATTGTGCACTTGTGTGTGTGAGTGACACATGGGTTGGTGAATAACAAGTAATTAATAATTTAAAAAATTACATAGTTTTGCATGAAATGGACAAATGGCTTGAGATACAAAGCTTGTAAAAGAATGCTTAAGCTAGAGAGAGCACATCCACTTTTGGCTCCTTAATGTTGGATGGTTGTCGTAATGTCAAATTTCCTATTGGTGAATTGTTGTTGAGTTTGGTCTAATGGATAGTGTCCTTGAGGCGGAGATTTTCTCATAAGTTTGACGACTGCACTCTCTTCTCATTTGCTAGCATAGTACTTTTCATACAACCCCATTTCATCTTGGGGGTCCCTGGGGAAGAAGAGTACCCATTGGAAATTGGTAGGGTGGTCAACTGGTGAACTATCCAACAATTGGTAAAACTAACGCAAAGAAGAATGTAAATTCAAAATTCAAAATTTTCTCAATGAAAGCTTCAGTAAAGTGAGATATGAAAGAACATTTTATTTCTTCTTATTATACTTTTATAACTCTTCAATTTCTTTCCATTTTTAATAGTACCTTTAATACTAAATATGCATAATATTTTGGACATTAGCTTCATTTCCACATGAGTTTTGATGTTACCATTGATTCTTTGTGTTTGAGCTTAATACAATATGTGTTATACAATAAAAATAATCTCAAGCATTTAGTAACAATTCCGTATTGATGTTTTGTACCATCTTAATCTTATCTATTCTCTCCAATATTGTTGTATTTTATGAGTGCATGAGGAAATATTTATACAAACAAATATATATGACATTAAAAAAACATTGTGATAGAAATTGATCCTCATTTATTCACATTTTTGCAAGTTATCCACTCCTTTTATATGAGTTATAATTCTATTTCACTTTGTGTTTTACACATTCTAATATATATTTGGTTAAATAGTACATTCATTTTCATTTGTGTTCTTACAGTGCTTGTATTCTGGACAACTATTGAAATGTGATGTGGAAACTATAACACAAAATGTGTTCCAAGACTATATATATATATATATATAATTATAATTATCTTTTTGCATATTCCCACCAAGTTTGAAACATAGTATCATCATTAATGATAACTATGATCTCATTAATTGATAACTATGATTTGTCTTCACTAAATGTATACATTAGCGTTTGTGGAAGGAAATTCGATGGGAATATCACATTGATACTTATGCAAGTGTGGTTGTATCACTGCATGCATGCATAATTTATTTGTTGTGTATATATTATCCTTGGTTGTAGGTTAATAACTAAAAGAAAACAAGAGAGTGTGATCTCTGCATAATAACTATCACGGCCATATTGGATGACACCCTTGATTTGATTAATTTATATACCCTGAGTGGGCCTAATGGTTAAGAACATGTGTTTCCTCTTAAGAGGTCACAGGTTCAAATCCAGAGGGGGATAGGGTATGTATATCTTCGTAGACTTTACCAGTCAAATCGTTGGGCAGAGGGGGGTCCCTTGTCCCACAAACAAGGAGGTCTCATACACCAATTTGGTGTGCTGGATTGGTCGTGACCTTAAAAATAGATTATTATTATTATTATTATTATTATTATTATATTATTAGTAAATAAGTCTTTAAAAAACTTATATGGTGAGAAATTTAATCAAATACTTAAATAGTTTATTTAATTTGAGTTTTTAAAATAAATATTATGTAGGTTTAATGGTTAAGAATATGTGTTTCTCTTTAAGAGGGCATATGTTTAAATCCAAAAGGGTAGAGTATGTATATCTTTAAAAACTTTAGCAATCAAATTGACATTCTAATCTTAAAATTAGATTATTATTATGATATAAATTAATTATTATTAATAATTAAATAATATCAATTTATTATAAAAAAATTCTTATTTCCATAAATTAAACACTATAAAATCTACCTTTATATATAGTATACTAACCTAATAATTTTTATATTATAAATAAATGTATTTTTAAGTCACAATGATGTATCTACTAACCCATATGAATGTAAATGCCTTATGGACATTTAGTTGAATATTTAGATAATTATATGTAGAATATAAGAGCAATAGACTCTTTAGAATGGTATTTGGATAATAAATAATTTTCTTTTGATACAACAACAATGGTAATATAAATGATGTCAAATTGATTAAATATTTCAATGAAATAATAATTTGTGCAATCATTAGATTAGAGGTGGCTAAATTGATGTCTCTAAGACTAACACTAAGTTATTAGTTGTTATAGTTTTTTTTTTTAAATATAACCTTACTTTTACAAACTTTACAAATCTATTGTGCAACCATGTGTATTTTAAAAGGTTCATTAAAAATATATCTTTTATTTGATTGCTCATGTGTGCAATCATCTACTTGAGAAATTAACACCAAGAAGGTATTACAATATTGAAAGTGTAATGTAATAATGTGCAAAAGAGGAAAGGAGACAGAGCGCGCCTAGGGTTTGAGTCTTCATGCACTGCGTGCCTTTGGGCCTTGGCACCACCAGATCTCCTATGTTCATGCCTAGTGCACCTGCCCTGCCACATTCCCTAACAAAGTAAGATGATTGAAGATGGATGGGTGAAATCCCCCTCTTATCGAAACATAGTTGCGCACAAGACGAAAACCTCCAGATTGCATCGGCCGCCCTTCGAACCCCCACCGCATCTACGGGACCAAATCCTGCACAAAGAGACTGGAAAAGATAGAGGTATGAGCATGGATGCAGAATCGTTGCATCTAAAATCTTCTCGAACCTGGGTACTGGGCAAATGAATCCCACAAACACCAACAACGCCAAAATATGTCATAAAATCAACTAGGGTAGGCGAGCATACCCAGTTCATGAGGGATCATGCACTCATTGGCAAATTTCTTGGACTCTGGCCGTCAGAACAAGACCTAGCACGTTGGATCAAAACCTGGTGGACTCTGAAAGGAGACTATGAGCTCCAACTAAGTTCCAAAGGGTTTTTCATAGTGATATTCTACAACCTAGAAGACAAAGACCGCATCTTTGAAAGTGGACCATACTTCTACAACTCAGTGGGCATGTACTTATGCTTCTGGATAGACTGCTTCAACTCTAAAAAATAAAACTTTGCCTACGCCCCAGTATGGATCTTACTCTACTCCCTGCCTCAAGAGTTCTTTCTAGAAGAGATACTTGCGGGCATAGGCAACACTCTTGGCAGGAATGTCAAGTCCTCAGAAGCCACCAAGCAAAGGAAATACACATCTTATGCAAGAATCTATGTCTACATGGACATATCAAAATCCCTACCAGGTTCGGTCACACTGGAATACCAGGATGAGGAATGGGCTCAGACCATAGACTATGAACACATACCATTTCATTGCAGGAAATGTCATGAACATGGGAACCTTTTTAGGGACTCCCCCCTCAATGCCCCAGCCAAACCAGAAACAGAGGAGAAAATGAAAGATGGGTTCACATGGGTCCAGAATCGCAAAAAGAAAACACAGAAGAAACCCCACGAAGGAGGGGGGGTGAAGAAATTCCAACACCAACTCCTTTGATGCCCTTAATCATCTTCCAGAGGTAGAAGAGATAGAAAACCCACATCTCTCAGCAAATAGGGGAAACAACAAAAGCAAGGAAAAACAACAGCAGCAACCATGCATAGAGAAGATAATAAATCCAGAATCTCAAGCCCCCTTGAACCCAAGAAAGAGCCCAGCGATGGAAGAGGATATGATAATGGAGTTGAATAAGCAGGAGTTGGCAGACATAGATCTAGATAAGCTAGAATAAGCGCTAAACAAAAAATACCTCCAAACCATCCTGGATGATCAAATCAAAAAAGTCCACAAGGTCTTCCTAGACTCTACAGTTGGAGCCACTTCTAGGCTAGGTATAGGTGTTGATCCAAACCCAGATCCCAGGAAAATCCCCAAGGAAAACAAAATACGAGGATAGAAATATGTTCAAGAACTGATAAATGAGGCAGGTAACTACATGATCAACTCAGGACAAATCCAACACCTCTTGCAAAGTTCCTTCTCTCACCCCCCCAGCTATTAATGATGAAGATCATCACATGCAACATTAGAGGCTTAAATGGAAGATCCAAGAAAAGGATTCTTCGAAACTGTATAAAATATGAAGACCCAGACATCTTACTGCTACAAGAAACAAAATGTGTAGGACAAATAGTGGAGGACATATTCAAAATATGTTGGAGACAATGCAACTATTAGCATTTGGACTCGAAAGGAGCAACAGGAGGGCTCATCATTCTTTGGAATCCAGCTACGGTGATAATGGATCAAGATCTCTCTACGACAAGCACTATAACTTATCACTACCAAGCAATAGGATCTAAAAAATATGGAATGATCACCAATGTTTACGACCCTCAAAGAAGCCAAGAAAAAGATCTTTTCCTCATAATCATGTCCTATATGGGATCACTTGTTGGGAAAAAACGCTAGATAATCGTAGGAGACCTAAACATCATCCTCACTCTTGAGGAAAAAACAAGAGGGAAGAAACACATGGAGTAGGACAACTCAAAACTCTAGGAACTCATAGACAATATCAAACTGGTCAACATTGAAACAAGAAATGGCACCTTCACCTGGTCCAACAGGATATCGGGCCCCCAAAAAATTGCAAGCAAATTGGATCACTTCCTAATCTCGGAAACCCTTCTTCTAGAAGGATCAATGGTCGAAGCCAACATTCTCCCAAAAGTAGGATCAGACCATTGGCCAGTGCAACTATGGATAGACACGATAGCCACTCCAAAGTTCAAACCCTTCAGGTTCGAAATATTTTGGTTATCCCACCCGGATTTTCAGAAGTTATCCCGACTATGGTGGGAAAATGTAGAGATCCATCATGGAACTAGAATGTACAGATTCCAACAAAGGCTAAAACAATTCAAGCACCAATTGCACCAATGGAACAAAGAAGCATTTGTAAACATCTTTCATGACCAAAAATAACTAGAACAAAAACTTGAAGATATCCATAAGAGGAACATCCAAACAGGTCATATAGATTCCCAACAAAAATAGGAAGAGGATACTCTCAAAAGGAAGCTAGAAGAAATATACAAGCAGGAGGAAATATTATGGAAGAAAAAATCTCGTGTTCAATGGCTTAAAGAGGGGGATAAAAACTCCAAATTATTCCATAGATCCATGATCCACAGACGCTTCATCAATCGCATTACAAAGATGGAAGACAACCAAGGTAAAACCATCCTAACCCATGGGGAAATATCAAATGAGCTGCGGGACTACTACAAATATCTACTCTCAGAACCCCTCACAGACAGCACTCCAACCATTGATAGGATCACTCAAAACATCCCAACCTTAATCTCCTCATAACAGAATGTGGCCCTAATGCGACCCATATCACAAGATGAAGTAGATCAAGCAGTGCATGATCTCCCCAAGGGAAAAGCTCCAGGCCCAGATGGTTTCACCACTAATTTCTTCCACCACTGTTGGACAATGCTATGTGAAGAAGTATGGCTAGTCGTCGAGGAATCCAGGGTTTCTGGCAAAGTCCTTCCATCATTAAATGCCACTTTCCTCACTCTCATACCCAAGAAATAAAGAGTCACCAATCCAAATAACTTCAGACCAATAACATTGTGCAATGTGATCTACAAAATCATCTTCAAAGTCATAGCTCTAAGGCTAAAACCCATTCTCCCTTACATCATTTCCAAAGAACAGTCTGGATATGTAGAAGGAAGGAAAATAATGGACAGTGTTATTCTGGTCCACGAAATCATCCACTCTCTCAAAAGCACTCGTGCCCTAGGTATGTTACTCAAACTGACCCTCTCAAAATATTTTGATAAACTAAGATGGAAATACATGAAAGCCTTTTTGGAATATTTTTCCTTCAACAAAGATTGGATCTCCTAGATATTGAACCTCACCTCCTCAAAAAATTTCTCAATCCTGGTCAACGGTATTCCCTTCCTTTTGGTTATAATGGCTGAAGTCCTTGGTCACTACATCAAATCATCCATCCATAATGGCTCACTTCAAGGCCTCAATCTTCATGGCCTCCAACCAACAACCTCGCATAGCCAATTTGTTGATGACACCATGCTCCTAAACACCCCCACTTCCCAGGAAGATAGTAAGTTAAGAACCATTCTCAATGACTTCATCGAAGCCTCGAGAACCTCCTTCAACCTGGACAAATCTCAAATCTTATTTTTCAACACGCTTATAGCAGTCCAACAACATATCTCATGTTTTCTAAATATACCAATTTTCTCCCTACCTTCTCAATACTTGGGACTCCCACTCTAAAAATCAGTCACTTGCAACAGCTCCTGGGATTCCCTTCTACTCTCAATCTTCAATCTCCTTAGCAACTGGACTTTCCGCTCCCTCAACCTTCCATATAGACTCACTCTTTTAAAATTTGTGCTTCAAGCCATCCCAACCTATCTTTTCTTAGCCTTTGTTGCACCCCAATCTATCATAAAATGAATAATAAACCTCCAGAGGAACTTCCTCTAGAATGGTCACGATACAAATAAAAAGTGGGCTCTGGTCAGCTAGGAAAAAATTTGCAAGCCCAAATCAATGGGAGGTCTGGGCCTTCGGGATCCAGGCAAACTAAATAGCACAATGGGAGCAAAAACTTGGTGGTGATGGATCAAATCCCCATAAGAGATTTGGGCCAAAATCTAGAAACAAAAATATGCCCCAAACACTTCTCAAGATCACCTAATCTGGATGCAAGAAAAGGTCCATGGATCCAACATTTGGAATGTTGCATGGAAAAATCACCCTCTAATACAAGAACATGCCTTTTGGGAAATCCAAAATGGTCAAAGTGCACTTTTTTGGACGGACTCCTGGCAGTAGATGCCCCCCCTACAGAATGAGGATAATATGAAATCATATACGGATCAAATTTAGGATCTCCCCTCCCTCAAAGTGGCATATCTTTGGGCGAACACCTCCATCAGCCCCCCCTGGCACAGATGGAAAGAGATTGTTCATGATCTCCATGTGGTAGAAGATTGTAACTTACAACATTGGAAAGAAATGATCCAATGAAGGAAAATATGGATTAACACAGATCCAGACATCCTCCGATGGGGATATACTCCCAATGGAAACTTCACACTCAAAGAAGGCTACAACTTGCAAGAAAACTTCCAAAACAATCAAAAAACGCATAAATGGATAACAATATGGAAATCTACTCTGGCTGAAAATATCCACCTTTCTCTGGCTAATGGCTCAAAATAAAATATTAACTTGGGACAACCTCAGGAAAAGAGGCTTCATAGGACCCTAAATCTGCCACTTGTGTCAGAAGCAGGAAGAAACCATGGAACACCTCCTTAATCATTTCCCATACAACAAGCTAATCTAGACACGGGTTTCCCAAATCATGAGAAGGACCAATCAGGAGAGAAATAACATCATTAACACTTTCAAAGACTGGGGAGATGGCTCCTACAAAAGTCCCATATTAAATATAATGTGGAAATTCCTCCCCTGCTTCATAGTTTGGCAACTCTGGAAAGAGAGAAATAGAAGAATTTCCCATTCTCAGGCCTCCCCCCCTGGTCCTCTGGACCAACATACATAAGAATATTCTAGAAAATCTCAAACTCCACCCTTGGTCCCATGAAGATTTCCCTTCAGACCCCTCTGAAACCTTTGTTCTAAGCTCTTGGAATTTATCCCTGACCCCCACTCTCTCTCCCTAGAACCCAACCCAAAAATCGTCATCTCCCAGTCCCTGCTCGTGGCTTCCTCCTCCCCCAGGTTTCCATAAATTCAACTTTGATGGTTCCTCCAAAGGAAATCCTGGTCTCTCTAGGTATGGAGTTGTTATTCGGGGCAACGCTGGCCAAATACAGTACCTATTGGAAGAGAATCTAGGACATGACACAAATAACTCGACAGAAATCTGGGGACTAAGCAAAGGGATCCAAATGGCTTTAGATCACAACTTTGCTTGTCTAATAATAGAAGGGGATTCCAGAGTCATCATCAATCTCGTCACCAAAATCATCACAAGAAAGGACCCAGAGAAAATCACCCCTAATTGGCGCCTCCTTGGGCCCCTCAACAGCCTGCAAGCTCTTCTCAATCCCACCCTTACTCTAATCACCTCACACATAAGACATGAGGCCAACAAGGTGGTGGAAAAAATAGCGAATGCGGAAGTAAACACGCAAGAAGACTTCTACATTGACTCAAGGCAATCCCCACAACTATTGCTTAAATGCAGGGAACTAGCTCTTTAGGATTACCCTCTCCCAGATGGGGTGACAAGTGGAGCGCAATGAGAGCCAGGTGGTGTTAGGCCACGTGGGGAGCTATTAATCCCTTCTACCAACCTCTCATCCCTCCAGTTTGAATGACCCACACTCACTGTGGTTTAATGGAAGTGCGATGGGCACTCCAAGGAAACTTAATGTAGCCTTGCACGAACCAGGTTGGGCGTACCTGCACCAGGCTTGCAGTCACCTCGGCCTTCATGGCTCTCGCCGACGTCAATTCACCAGGCACTATGAAGGCCTCTGCATTGGATCGTTCTCTCATTCCTCCCTTGCCTTGTGCCCGACTACTCCTCGACTTTCTCTTCACCCTATGCTCAACAGTTCCCTAGCTCTCCCACATCATTTTCTCCTTGTGCCTGCCTGTTTGGCTACCTACGGTCATCCCTCCATTGTTCATCCAGCCCAAGCCTCACCAGAACACTCACACCATGCCTAGAGAGAGGGGCAAGTCCCGAAGGGGTCCATTGTACTACACCCATACCAGGCGCAATCGACTCCCCCCCTCTCAGCTTTCCATCATAATCACCAGTCATCTCAAACAATGCCATAACCGGCCTCACCAACCCCAGTCCCCCACCCCCACTCCCACCAATGACCCTGGTAGCAGCCCATTCAAGGAGGAAATTCTCCCTCCCGAGAACTTTTTCCCTCTGCCTAGCCTTTGCCCAGGAATTTCCCCACCCAGTGCCCACACTCCAAACCATTTTTATGGAACTGGAAAATGCGTGGTGGAGGAAGAAATTCCTCCCAGCTGGCAAGTGGCTACTCCATTGACAACAATGGCAGCAATGGATGCAGACTTGGATGCAGTGGATGTAGTGGATGTAGTGGATGCAGATATGATGGAGGAGCCGCCTCCGCCTACCCCAAATCAACTTGCAAACGAGCACCTTCAGCTCATCTTCGAGCTACGAAAGAAAATGGATGACCAGGCACATATTCGGAAATTCCTAAGACAACATATGGACCTCCTGCTTGAAGCGATGATGGCTGCTCCTCCAAGCAATCGGTGCCCAACTTGCAGAATTTTTTTTGTCCCAGCCTACAACGTCCATGGATGGTCGAGCCCGAGCTAGCTCCCCCATGTTAATGTTTTTATTTTGGTTTAGTCAATTATGCAGAGAATTGAAATTCTCTGTCAAGCTTTGTAAGACAGTCGGCCATGGCCACTGTTCAGTTGATCACTCTGATCTTTTTTGTTAGTTACAGTTATAGTTACAGTCACAGTTGCACTTGATTTTTGATAGTCACCTGTCCTGGTTTCGCAGTTGTGGCGGGGCAGGTGGAAAACTCTTAATTTTGTATTGACACGTACATATGTGAATATCAATATATAGTTCTCTTTTATTTACAAAACAAAAA
>JZKD02S2015944.1:238415-255668 GCA_000966675.3 Picea glauca
CAAAACAGTTTTCTGACATTTTTGGCAATTTACTATTTTTAGCAGTTTTTTGGGTCCTGAACTTCTGGAGTCGTTTTGAGGCCCTAAACGATGTTTTTTGGGGTATGTTGCGATAGGAAAATTTCATCATGAATTTTTTTTCAAATGTTGTAGTCCTCGGATAGATATTTCTAATGAGGTATTATATTCCTAAAATGGAGATCGTATGCAAAAGTTACGACCCTGGGAAGTTGATGTACTCACTTACCCAAACGGGCCCCACATGACTTTTGGCGCTTCATCTCCTAGGGTTAGGTTTTTGGATTTCTAGGAATTTTGGCATTCCTGTTTATTGTAAAAAGGCCTTCAGATCCTCATTGTAATGATCTTCTTGCGAATGCGCGCTGCCGTCACATCTCTTCTCAGAGATAAGCCACCACCATTCCAGCAAGCTTGTTTCCGCTGCATTTTACAGTTTCAGCTTATTTCGTTATTTAATAGAAAACCAGTTTTACTGTATCTCTGTTATTTTTGTGTTAAGCACCTGCTAATAATCAGTATTCATTTCGTTCTGCTCATAAAATCCGGATCACACGGGGTGTCGATGCTTGACCTTCACCTGTTGGCATTCCAAACATTTCGCAATGTAATGAGAAATGTCTTGCTTCATTCCAGGCCAATAATATTGTTTCCTAACTTATACTGTCACCATTTTCTGGTAACCAGGGTAACCTACATATGGCCTCTTTTGGAACTCAACCATAATCAATTTCTTCAGATCTACTAGATTAGGCACATATAGCCTCTTGTTGTTCATTAACAGATTAACATCCCTTAGCTTATATCCTTTGTACCTATTTTCCTTGGGCTATTGCTTCTACATTTCCTTTTCTTGTTTGAATAAATCGTCTTCCGGAAAGAGGGTCTTAATCCTCTACTAAATGTCAAACTCTCTTGCACTTGTTGATGCTAAGTGTATTGTCTGAACGCTTCGACTGAGCACGCCAACTACTTTGTTCTCTTTTCTTTTTATATTTTTGATTTCAAATTCAAACTCGTTGATTAGTTTCATCCACCTGATCTGTATAGCATTCAACCTTGGTTGGTCAAACAAATACTTCATACCACAATGATCAATCATGAGGATAAATATCCTCTCGAGAAGGTAATGTCTCCACATTTTCAATGCATGTATAATTGTTGCAAGTTCTAGGTCGTGGGTAACATACTTATGCTCATGTTTGTTCATATTTTGTGATTCATAACAAACCACTTGTCCTTCTTGCATGAGAACTCCACCAAGTCCTTCTTTGCAAGCATCTGTGCAAACCAGGAAGTCTTTTTCTGGATCCACAATCTTTAAAACATGGGTGTTGGTCAACAATTGCTTCAATTTATGGAAAATATATTCGCACTCTAGTGACCACACAAACCTATTTTCATTCCTTTGTAATGAATAAATAGGATTTCTTATCTTGGAGAATCCCTTTATGAACCTATTATAATATCCTTCCAATCCCATGAAGGATATCACTTCTATCACATTTCTAGGGGCAGGCCAATCCATGATTTCCTTGATATTTGCAGGGTCTACTACGACTCCTTCAACTGAGATTACATAGCCTAGATACTAGAATTCCTTTTTAAAGAAATCACACTTGTTGAATTTGGCATACAATTGATGCTTTCTTAACACATGTAACACCATTATGAGGTGTTCTTCATGCTCCTCTCGATTCTTGGAATACACCAAAATTTCATCCACAAACACTAATACAAACTTGTCTAAATAATTTCTAAGCACACTATTCATCAAACACATGAATGTATATGGTGCATTTGTAAGTCCAAATGGCACCACAACGAACTCATAGTTTCCATACCTTGTCCTAAAGGTTGTCTTGTGGATGTATTTGTCTTTAATTCTGACTTGATAATATCCTGATCTCAAATATATTTTTGATAAAATTGTATCCTCTCTGATCTTATCAAAGAGATCCTCTATTCTAGGAAAAGGGTATTTTTTCTCGACGGTCATATTGTTCAACTACCTGTAATCGATGCATAGTCTCAAGGTACCATCTTTCTTATTTAGAAACAGGGTTGGTGCTCCACATGGGGACACACTTTGTTTGATGTAACCATTGTCCATCATTTATTTCAACAACATATTCAATTCCACCAACTCAGGTGTACTTATCCTGTAAGGAACTCTTGATGTTGGCATTGCTCCAGGCACAAGATTGATTGAAAAATCAAGGTCTCTTTTCGGAGGTAATCCAGGCACCTCCTCAGGGAATGCATCTCTAAATTCCCATAGCATTGGGTGATCTTTATCCTTCATCTCCCTATCTTATGTTGAGTTTAGTACTTGTATATCATACATGGGACACCCTTTTCTGCTAAACTCCTTGAGTTGCAACATTGATATTTGTCTCGTAGAGACTGGCTCCTGAATACCTTGCAAGATTCTGATATTTCTTTTTTTCATCTTCACATTCTATAATTTTCTCATAAAAAATTAATTTTTCCTTATGGGTGGCTAACCAATCCATGCCCAGCAACCCATCATAAGAACCAAGGGGTAGAATGTTCAGGACCATTTGTGTCTGAAATCCCTCCATCCAAATTGGAAAAGCTTCAACTACCTCTGCCACTTTCCTCTTTGTTCCAATGGCTAACTGAGCTAACCACACGTTGGTGTGATTATTTCTCTATAATGAACATGCCTCAACCACTCGAGGTGAAACATAACTAACATTATACCATGGGTCAAATAAAATAGAAATTGGTCATTCAGTAATAATACCTTCTAATTCCACCACAGAGGCTTGGTGGTCTGCTTGTCGATTTTCTACCGCTGCATAGATTATTGATACACTCTTGACTACATCATTGACTGTAGTTTCCTCCTGCACGTTATACACTCTTTTGTTTTTGTGCTTCCTATGGAGACAATCCCTCAATAGATGTGACTCTCCACATCCCCAACATTGCAAAGGTCCTTTCTTGGTATCCTCTATTCTTTCCCTTGCTTACTCTGTTGGTTTATTCCTACTTTGAGACAGAAAATTGTGTTGATACACACTCCTTCTTGGCTGACCTTACTATGCATCGTTTCCAGAATTCTTGTCGGGAAAACACTTTAATCCCTTCTTCTAGAATCCACTCTTGTCCTTTCTTTTCCAATACTTGGAAGACTCATGCTTATTCTTAGACTCATTATAACAACATTTGTCCTTCCTAATGGTGTCCCCTAACTTCTTTGGTTTGTCAAACTCAATTCAATCTTGGTAGGACTTTGGTAACCCACTGATAAAAAATTGGATTCTCTCCTTCTCATCCTTAAGGTAGGGAACATACCTCAATAGCTCCATAAATATTTTTTCATACACATCCAAGGTAAGTTGCCCCATCTTAAGCTCATAGAATTCCTTTATTTCATCGTCATAATACTTTTCAAATAGGTAAAATTTGCAAAAGTATCTCTCAAATTGTTTCCAATTTAATTTTATTTCCTTTATCCTTTTGATTTCCTTGAGGTCTTCCCACCAAATGGAAGCCCCTCCATTTAGGTTAAACACTGTAATTATTTCCTTGGTATTGTCTGAATAATTATGTACTCAAAAGTACATTTTTCAAGCTAAATATCCATGCTTCAAATTCCTCTCCTTTCTTTGTTTCACCATCAAAGGTAAGTGGCTTAGTCTTCTTGAATTCTTCATTCAGAAAAATCTGAGAATTCTTCCACTTTCTCTTATTAGAAATGCTAGATTTTGTGCTACTACTGGATTGTTCTGATGAAATAGTCTTTTGACTAGAGGACTCCATGGGAATGCCTGCACTCGATTCACCTTTCTTGGTACACCAATGCTTAATTTTGGAAGAACTCCTTCATGCATCCTTGTGAGCCAGTCCATGCTTTTGAGCATCGGAGTGGGTTTTTAACCTCTCTTACTACTGCAATGATGCATTGTTAGGGCCTTGTTACAGATGTTTTTGAATTTTGGATAGACTCTACAATAGGACTGCATTCAAAATTTCTTGTTTTGCATGGGTTCTCATAAGACTCTTATTATATTCCTTCAGACTTATCATAGTGGCCATCAAATATATAGGGTTTTCCCTATCCCTCCGGCCATGAGACTCTTCATCTCTAAGGTGTGAGATATCATCTATGTTGTGTTGCACCATTCACTTCTATGAACTTTTCAATTCGTCATGCGTGTTGAAACAACAATTACCATTATCTTTTCATGTCAATATTTTGAATCATTCATTCAAGACAACATAAAATCCTTTTAAACAATCGTAAGTGGTCTTGGTGAACCATTCCAGCCTAGAGTTTGAACTCTACTCAGATACCACTCTATCGCACACCCAACCCCTAAGTTTCATTTTAAGGGATGGGGCATTATAATATTCACTTTTCTCAACTATATCAAATCGTTTCTTTTATATCCCCGTCATCTTTTTTTCGTCAATGGCTTTCCAACGATGGTAATTTTTCTCAAAATTGAACTCTATAATGAAATTTATGACCTTCTGAAGTTCTTGGGTTTTTGACCTCTATTCCAATGACACATAGCATCCATGTGACACCTCGTCACACTTTCCATATGACAGGGAGACAACGTAGCACCAATGTGTCACATGTATAACCTGCCATGGGAAAATTTTGATCTAGTAGACCTACTGTCATTATCGCTTGGAATTTCTTCTGGCGCACTAGTCATCACATACCTCCAACATATATGGTATCGAAGAATATTTGTTAGAAAAAAAAATATCGCAAAGAAATAAAACAAAATAAATGTGGAAATAAAACACAAAAGATACACAATACAATAGAGACAAAGATATACGTGGTTCACTCAGTGTGGGCTACGTCCACCAGAGAAATTTCCAAGTACTTCCTTTTTATTATCCATCAAAAATGATGTTATACAACCTGCAACACACCCACTGTAACTTCCTCTTCTTTCTCTCACATTCTCCTATATCAGAATACAATATTCACTCTACTACACACACAGCTGCAATACAATTCCTCATAAAAGAGGGTTTCCTTCTAGGGAAAATAAACCCTAACATAACTTCTACAATCAAATCTATGACCTTATAATGAATAGTCCATATTGACTATGAAATTACAATATTTGAGTTGCATAAATAAAAAATTCCACCCCCCTCAAGGTCAGGGTGGGAAAGAATTGTGTATCCTGTAGTCTCTTTGACTTGTATATGAATTAGGAAGATAGTCAAGCTCCAAAATCAACAATATCCCACTTGGATATTGATCAGAACAACTCCATTGTTGTTGTAACTACTGGACTATGATCCACCTTGGACCTAGAAAATTTATCATCTTCACCTTCATACTTGAAGGCCAACTGAAAATGAGAAGGGACTCAATTTCTCCCTAGTTACTACCTTTGTTAGCAAGTCTACATAATTCTTCCAAAATAGACTGTATGAAATGGTACCTAAGTTGTATATGCTTAGTATTATAATGGAAGGTTGAGTTATTTTCAAGATGAATGACACTCTAGATGTCACAGTACAACCTGTTATTCTCTTTCTTCTTTCCCAATTCCTCCATAAACCTATGTAACCAAATCATCTATTTGCTAGCCTATGTAGCAAAAACAAACTATGCTTTTGTTGTTGAAAGTGAAACAACCTTTTTCAGTTTAGAAATCCAACTTATTGTTGTTCCACCTATAGTAAAAACATACCATGTAGTGCTCCTCCTGCTATCTTTATAACCTGCCATATCTTAATCAACATATCCCTGTAGAACAATGTCTGAACCTCCAAAAAATAATGTATGAGTACTAGTACCTCTCAAAGACCTAAGAATCCATTTTACTTCCTCCCAATGCTATTTACCTGGATTGTTCATATAACAGCTCACAACTCCCACTGCATGTGCAATATTTGGTCTTGTGCACACGATCACATACATCAAGCTACCAATTGATGATGAATAAGGGACATTGGACATGTATTCTATGTTCTCCCTGTCTTGGGAAACATTTCATTGGTTAATTTGAAATGGTTGGCCAAAGGTGTACTAATTGGTTTTTCATTCTGCATTCTAAACCTCTCCAACACCTTCTCTGTGTACTCACCCTGAGACAATCTCAATTTGTGATTTTTCCTATCTCTTGTTATTCTCATACCAAGGATTTTCTTTGTAGCACTTAAATCCTTCATCGCAAATGAATTATCTAATTTCTTCTTGAGCACATTTATATCCTGCATATTAGACCCTGCAACAAATATGTCATCTACATACAATTGCAAGATAATATATCTTCCATTTTCTATCCTCTTAAAATAAACACAATGATCATAATGACATCTACTATAACCTTGTTCTATCATAAACATGTCAAACTTAAAATACCACTTCCTTGGAGCTTTCTTCGGGCCATACAATCTCTTCTTCGACCTGCATACCAAATTATCCTTTCCTTTGACCTCATACCCTTGTGGTTGCTACATATAAATCTCTTCCTCCAAATCCCCATGGAGAATTTTTTTTTTTACATCTAACTATTCAAGATGAAAATATTCTACTGCCACAAGACTTAAAATAGTCCTAATTGAATTCATTTTAACAACATGAGAAATATTTCATCAAAATCTATACCTTTATTTTGTGAAAACCCCTTTACAACAAGTCTATCCTTGTACCTCTTTCTACCTACATCTTCTTCCTTCAACCCGTAAACCCATTTATTCTACAATGCTCTTTTTTCTATAGGAAAATGAACCAAGTCCCAATTTTGGTTATTTACAAAGAAGTCCATTTCCTCTTTCATGCCTTGGTCCCACTTCTTTTTACTATTTACCTACATTGCCTCTTCATAAATTTCTGGTTCACCAAAATCAGTCAACAATAAATAATACAATGAAGGAGAGTATCGTTCAAGGGTCTACTTAACCTAGTAGATATTGTAACAACACTTACAGGAGTTTGAGGTACCTAATTCTCTTGTTGTTGTACATTTTGATTTTTTGGTACCTTTGGAATTTCTTTTTCAGTGATCTCATCAAGCACTGTCTATTCTAGTTTTTCTTCTTCCTGTTTCTTTCCCTGCAACTGATCTTTGTACATGAACTTCTCATTGAATATGACATCTCTACTCCTAATAATTTTGTGATTTTCATAATCCCATAAGTGATAACCAAAATAATTAACACCATATCCAAGAAAGCTACACTTCTTGGATTTTTCTTCAAGCTTTGTTCTATTTTCTTTATTAATATGGACAAATGTTTCACAACCAGAAGTCTTCATAAATGAATAGTTTACCTTTTTACCTATCCATGCACCTCTGGAATGCCAACATCCAAAGATATTGAAGGTCCTTTTTTATTAAGTAAACAACAATATCTACAACATTTTCCCAGAACTGTAAGGGAAACCTATCATGCAATATCATACTCCTTGCACGTTCCATGATTGTCTTGTTAATCCTTTCTGACACAACATTTTCTTGCGGTGTTCCTAGAACTGTTTTTTCTCTACAAATCCCATGATATGAACAATAATTATCAAACTCCTTGATGCAATATTCACCTTCATTATATGATCTGAGACACTTCAACCTCTTTCATGTCTCATTCTCAACCAAAGCTTTCCATTTCTTAAAAGTATCAAAAACATTAGATTTTTGTCGAATGCAATAAACCCAAGTTTTTCTAGTTGCATTATCAATAAAAGTAACACAATAATGAGAGCCACCAAGAGATGATAACTGAGTTGGTCCCCATGCATCTGTATGCACAAGCTCCATATTTTCACTCTTCTTTTCTTTTCCAACTCCGAGAAATATGACTCTCTTATGTTTTCCATAAACACAATGCTCACAAAAATCCAAATCAAATTGTTTAAGATACGACAACAAATTCCTTTTGTGACAACAAATTCCTTTTGTGAAGTATTTGCATCCCCTTCTCACTCATGTCTCCAATCCTATGATTCCACAGTGTTGTATCCACTCCTGTAGAAGCTAAAGAGATACAAGAGTCAACATTAACAATACATAAATACAATGTACCTACCTTCTCCCCATTTTCCATACAAATGATCATTTACTGACCTTCCACGCCTTATCTGTAAATATAGATATACAACCTTCACATGACAACTTCCCTATTGAAATTATATTTCTTCTCATATATGGTATATGTCTCACCTCTTTCAATAACCATTGATTTCCATTCTTTTGATTTATTTTTAACTGACCCATTCCAATAATTTGACATAGTTCATCATCACCCAAATAAACCTGTCCAAAATCACCTTGAACATAATCTTGGAAATATTTACTATGGGGTGTGGCATGAAATGAATCCCCTGAATCTACTACCCAATATTCAGTAATATTATTTAAAGAAAGAATCAAAGCATCTTGCAACACAACACTTATTACATCTTCTTCTTGATTTTCTCATGTTTTCCATCTCTTTGTTTCTTTGGAGCTCTATAGTCTTTCTTCAGATGTCCTTTCTTCTCACAATTCCAACACTCTATCTTTCCTAGTCTAGAGTTGGATCTTCCCTTTATAGAATTATCATGGTTCCCTAAGCCCTTTCCTCTATCCTTTTGTCTTCCCCTTTTCTCCACGATCAATGCATTACCTGATGTATCACATGTGCTTTTCCATCACATTTCCTTGCTATGGATAACACCAACAACATCATCAAATTTCAGAGTGTTTGAACCAGAGACACAGTTACTTACATCCATGACCAAGTTTCTCTACTTTCTGGCAATGAGAACAAGATTAGAATATCCCTAACCTCATCATCAAATTCCAATTTTATAGAACTTAGTTGATTAATAACCACATTAAATTCATTTAAATGATCAGAAACAAACCCACCTTCTGACATCTTCATATTAAATAATCGCTTCATTAGAAATACCTTTTTGAGGCCGAGGGTTTTTCATATAGTTTAGCCAATTCCTCCATCAGATCCTTCATTGTCTTTTCTTTTGAAATATTGAAATCCACTGACATTGTCAAGCACAATTGTATCATTCCCACTGCATTTCTGTCAAGAACCTTCCATTCTTCGTCCATCATACTCGTCGGCTTCTTTGTTATTCCATTCAATGGTAGGAATATATCCCTCTAAAATAAATAATCTTTCATTTTCATATTCCATATCTGATACTTTTGGCCATTAAATTGATCAAACTTAAAATTTCCATCTTCCGCCATTACTCCCACTCAAACCAAGAACCCTCTTTTCCTACAAGTTACCTTTGGATATGATACCAGTTGTTAGAAAAAAAAGGATAATGAAGCAATAAAATAAAACAAATGCAAACATAACACTCAAAATATGCACAATACAATAGAGACACAGATATGTATGGTTCACCCATTGTGGGCTATGTCCACCAGAGAAATTTCTAGGTCCTTCCTTTTTATTATCCAGCAAAAATGAAGGGATACAACCTACAACACACCTACAGTAACTTCCTCTTCTTTCTCTCACAATATCCTCTCTCATAATACAATATTCACTCTAATACACACACATTCGTAATACAATTCATTATAAAAGAGGGTTTCCTTCTAGGAAAAAAACCCTAACATAACTTATCCCGTCAGATCTGTGACCTTATAATGAATGATCCAAATTGACTATGAAATTACAATATTTGAATTGCATAAATAAATAAAAATTGCCCCCTTCAAGGATAGGGGGGAAATAATTGTGTATCCTACATTATTTTTGACCTGCATATGAATTAGGAAGATAATTAGGCTCCACAACCAAAAATATTAGGTGTTTGAAAGGTTTAAGAAGTTTCACTGCTCTGAATGCAGGGTATCAAGGAATATTATATCTCCTCAATGGACGGTGTAGAAGCACATTACATGATCTCCCAATCGATGGTTGAGATCTGTTCGATGCCTAAGGTTCACCCATCCAACTAGACCCCACTCAAATTTTCAACCGTTCAAGGGATAACATCCATCGCTCTAAGGACACCCGAGCTTCGTTACAGGAAAGCCACATCCTCCACGACTTTAACACTTCACCTCTTAGATCAGGAGAAACCTACTGCATATCGATGGTTGTTGTCAAATATTTCTCTTTCACATATCTACAATCGAGATATACCCTCCATTGGACTCACACTTCAACGCCTTGGAGGAGTGATATGAATCCTTCATATTCATACTCTGAAAATAAGTTAACTCCGAGCCAACTAAACTCGCACTCAATCCAGTTGACTATTCGATTTTTGACATGCATCTTCACACTGACGCTCCCAGTCAGCACCAAGCTAGCTCTCCCCCCTGATCTTCTATGTGGGACTCGTGATGATAAAAAATTGAGGATTTATCTCTCCAGTTTCTGGATCTATGACCCACACATGCTCAAATTCGAAGTCTCTCATTCAGGGTTATTCTCACGACACATGAGATTTCCTTCTGAAACCCAACTCTGAAAGGTTTGTTTCAGAGTCTCTCATTCGGGACCTTTCTCATTGCTCTCAAGGGTTCTCTCTCACACTTTCACTTTGAACAACCCACTGATTAATGGTCCCAATCTCTTCATATCGATGACTATTTTTTTTTTCCGCTGACTAACATAGGGTTTTAAGAAGTCATAACTGTTTGTTTCAAGGACTTAGTCATTTTTCGAGTTCTACAAGACTTCGATCCCGACTTTCAAAGACTCAAAATAAATTCTACAACCATTACAAATGGTCAAAATTAAGGTCAAAACCTCACATGATCTGAAGGCTCTCCACATAGGGAAAATATAGAGTATTTGAGTAGGTAACAGTTCACCCTTAGTTGTTTTCATGATTTAACAAGGAAATAATAAACATTGCAACATAACTCATCTCATAGGAATTCAAATTGATGGATTAAGTTCACATACTTTCACTTAGATTTATACATATGCGCATTCACACAAATATTATATTCATAAGAATTCATATATATCATTCACAGTCAATTTCAGTACAGAAAACACTTATCTGGTAAGAAATATTCCAATCCAACTGACTGAGAGAGGACGTCTTTCCTCCCAACCTTAGGCCTTGTTGTAGAGTCACTTCCTACAACATGCCACCCACATGCCAAGCCATGAAACCACCAAGGAAATTCACTCAGCAGGGTTCTAAGTCTGCGATGATCCGGGAAGGTTACTCTCCTTCCTCCTCTTACACAACAAAAGTTGCCACCTCCCACGGAGTTTCAAGTCTCTACAGGTTTATCAGGTGATTTCTCAACTGGATTTCTTCTACACAAGGGAGTCCCTTCTCTACTCAACAGTCCCTTGGAAACCTCCCCTTACTAGTGCCTATTTTTTGCCAGTAAGAACCAAGTTGCAACCCACTATTGCTTCAGTTTAGGAATCTAGGTCTTCTCTATTTAGGGTGATCATCAACAACTTAGACAAGATTCCTATTTTCCTCTAGAACTCTATTCTTTTCCTTCTTTATCGACACATTTTCACCTCTACACTCTCTCTTTCTCATCTATGAGTCTTCTCTATGGTATCTTCTATCTCTGGGTGCAATATTTGTTGTGGGGCCTCTCCTCCTATCTGATTACACTCTCTATGTGTGTTCCAGATCCATTTTACATGCCAATGAAATACTATAATAGTTATTAGGTTAAGGGTTGACCAAAGGTAATCATACTTTATGCTAACCCGAGAATCCTCTCCTAGGTTTGAATGGGGTCTTTCCATTATTTGAGATCATTATCTAGGTCAAGTTTAAGATATCCACTAAACCAACTAGGACATGACTATAAATGTAGTTACTTATTTTGTATGCCTTGCACAAGTTCTAGAGTCAATGGTTTACATGCATTGGGTATCATTCGAATATACTAAATAAATAATGACCACTATACATATTGATCCATATTCTTTAATAGTTGACATAGAGCTAAAGTTATGTTGGAAATATTGTTAAGGCTTGTAATTGTTATACATATCCATAGAACAAGGGTTTGTGTGCATTGATTTCCTTTCAATTTTTTACTTGAAGCATTATTTTAGTCCAAGTATTTAACATTTTTCAAGCATGCCCATGTGTTATATAAGAGTCTAACTTATGGCTATGAAGTGGTAAAGGAGGATCAACATGATTGACTGAAAATTTCTCCAGGAACAACATAATAGATTATCAACTTCACATCACCATATGAGGAGAAAAAGACACTACATTGTTGTTGTTAGCAATGTTAGATGTGAGGGCTCTCCCCTCCCTTCAGATTGAAAGAAAATAATGTGCTTTCAATGTAAAGGGAGGGTAAGGATGATTCTCATCATCACTTAACCACACCACGCCTCTCTTCCTATATGCTCTTTGGGTGTCTCACATGTAGCATGGAGGAAGATGGAGAGGTGATGATGATAATCACTAGCCCTCCCCTATGTTTCAAATAACATTTTTTCATGGTATGGAGGATGGGGGTTCCAATCAACATCACCCCTCCCTCACATGCATTGTGGAGGAAGAGGAAAGGTAATTAGCCTTGATCATCACCCCTCCCTCACATGCATTGTGGAGGAAGAGGAAAGGTAATTATCCCTCCCCTATGTTTCAAATAACATTTTTTCATGGTATGGAGGATGGGGCGATGATCAACATCACCCATCCCTCACATGCATTGTGGAGGAAGAGGAAAGGTAATGATCATCATCACCCCCTCCTACAAGTCACCAAATAGAACCACTTTTCATGTTACACCTATTTTGGCATCAAGGGAAATGAGCGATGATGGTCATAAACCCTCCCCTCCCTCCATTGGTTCCATTTTCAGTAGTTACACATGAATACATCACTATTGACATTCACAACCATCATTTCCAACCCCTTTCCACCATCATATGACCTCAAACTTGCCCCAATCAACCTAGTCAAACCCTAAAATTGACCGAAAGTGTCCAACACAAATATTTCCCACATTATGTGCACATGGATAGTGCAAATGTACCCCCCAAAAGTTGTGTTTCCACTTAAAATCACCAATTTTGATATTTCTAACCCCCGCCAATGTGCCTAAATTGGTATGATGGGATGTTAGTTATATGTGGACCATGTCAAACCCTAAGTACTACTCTTAACTTTGATCCAATCATCTTTAACCACTATAAGGAAGACCATACCAAGAGAGGTTATCCATTACACAACTATAAATAAAGAAGTTGAGGTCACTCCATCCATCTGTCCTCACAAGTAAGGTTATGATGTCAGAATAACAATAAAATCTTGACATCTTCCTCTTGATTTCTTCTTTCTAGACTATGTACCTTATTCATCAACCAAAAAGGGAGTCACAAGCACACAAAAGAAGCTAAGAACCCATCTCAAGGAGGAGATTTGGAGCCCATTTGAATTCAGCAAGTCAATCTATAGGTGTTTATTATTTTCTTTCCTATTGTGTTTAATATTCGTTAAATTAAAATTGATCTCGATAAATGTTAACAATGATTACCATCATCATTATATATTCAAACATATATAACGTAGATCATTTTTTTGGATACATAATGTTTGCCATTCACTTTCACAAACCCCTTCACCTATTCAAAAATATATTAATAATAAACGATAGTTTTAATAAAGTAAAAAGAAAATTTCACTTTCACAAACCCCTTCACCTATTCAAAAATATATTAATAATAAACAATAGTTTTAATAAAGTAAAAAGAAAATGGGATAATGCATACAAGTCACCAACAATTAATTGAGGTTCTTAGCATATCCTAGGTTTTGTGATGTCATGGATGGAATCACTATTGTCTTTATGCCATCAAATTATATATAAACATGGTTCCCACTGTCCACCTCCATACTTTTATGATACTTTTACCATAAGGATATGGTGAAAGCAATTAGTTACTAAAATGACAATATTTGCCAATGTGTAAGGGACATGTAGTTAGGTGACCACCTCCACAAAAATCCTAATTCATCATTGTGAATCTTCCACTTTGACTTGGGTTGTTGTACACGTAAAGTAACTCTCCATTCATTTCATAAGTGTGGGTCTACCTCTTTGGCTTGGGATGTTGTACAATTAAACTAAATCTCTAATTCATAAATCCTAATTCATCATTGTGGATCTTCCACTTTGACTTGGGTTGTTGTACACGTAAAGTAACTTTCCATTCATTTCATTAGTGTGGGCCCCCCTCTTTGGCTTGGGATGTTGTACACTTAAAGTAAACCTCTAATTCATTATTGTGGGTCTTCCTCTTTGGCTTGGTATGTTGTACACTTAAAGTAAACCTCTAATTCATTATTGTGGGTGCTCTTTACATGATGTCCATAATCATTATAATTTCAGTGTATCTCTAATTCATTATTGTGGGTCCTCTTTACATATGTCCATAATCATTATAATTTCATGGTATGATTGGAGTTCGTTCCTTCTCATCGAATGTAAATGTGGTTGATGTTTACAGCATCATAAAATGTACATCAACTCACAAAGATTGCACCATTTATCATCCTAAGGGGATGTAAGTTTAAATGATTTAGGAGTCTCATTCATTCATATTCATCCCCATATAGACATTGTGGAGCCATATTCCATTTAAGAAATAATTTCTAATTAAAGTTTATTTCAATATTTACCATAAGATTGGTCAAAAGATAGAAATGGATGTGACACAATTAATATATATTCTTGATTTTGATTTATGGAAGCACTTTCGCTATCATGAGTAGGGAGTTTCTTGGTGTATGGGAATGCTATGTTATTTCCCCCCTCCCCTCCAACCCTCTATAGAGGGTGGGAGGGGGCGGAATTAATAGGAAAATATATAATAGTGGGAGGGGGGGCATTTATAGGAAAATATATATTAATAATATATATTTTCCTATTAATACCCCTCCTCCCACTCTCTATAGAGGGTGGGAGGGGGGCATTAATAGGAAAATATATATTAATATTATATATTTTCCTATTAATGTGCCCCCCTCCCACCCTCTATAATTGAGTTGGTTATGCATTTAAGGAGAGAAGGGAATTGGGTATATGTAATTAGACAATTAGATAAGAAAACAACCATGATGGTATGAACATGACATTGTACATAATTTATTGAGTATATGTAATTAGATAATTGGATAAGAAAACAACTATGATGGCATGAACATGACATTGCACACAATTTATTGAGTATATGTAATTAGATAATTGGATAAGAAAACAACCATGATGACATGAACATGATATTGCACACAAATTTTTTACTACACATGTTATTATTATAGGAAACATTTTTGCCAATTGAGTCTCGTGTATATTACTCACAGAAAGTAAGTGCACTACATTATGAAACTAAATCCATCACATGTGAGAAAAGATTACATTCATCATTCATTTAATACTTTTATAAGCATAAAGGCACATAAACAATATCATACTATGATTTTGTTTATGACTTGCAGCTTTGCATGCAAACTACAATATATACAAGTTACTCATGACATCATGTAACAAATCCATAAAACTTCAAAATGAGAACTATTACCTCAAAACAAGAAGTCTTGATTTACAAAAAAAAATGTTTTGAAAAAAAACCATAAAATCAACGAAAAAAAATGATGTTACCATAATCACATTTTTTTAAGTTAAAACTTATCATATTTTTGAAAATGTGTTATTACAATATTACCATTTTTTTTTAATGTAATATTTTATAGTTGTAAGAAAAAAATAATGATAATAGTATCACTATATTTTATGAATAACTTTTAACCTTTTTACAGATCATCATAATGATGTTACAAACAATTTTACCATTAATACTATAAATAATGTCATGACAAGATTACCATATAAAATTATATCATTTTCTTCAGTTTTTTTATTTTTTTATTCATTTTTTCAATAAATTTATAAAAAATTAAAATTCAACATTACTTCAAAATATTTCATTTATTTGTCAATAAAAAAGTAAAACAAATCACATTAAAGAGACTTCTCACCAGCCAACTAGAATTATTTGGAATCGAATTGTAAGTACAATGATCAAGGATGTGAATGGTGAAACTACATAGATTAATCTTTATATCAAATTTATTACATTTCAATAAGATTTGATGAATAACCTCTATATTAATTTGGAGTGTGTATTATGGCCTCATTGGAGCAAGTTGTTTATAAACACTTGCTTACTTGAAGTTTCAAATTAGTGGGCACAAGGCCCAATACACCATGTAATGGCTCTTTGGACTTGATATGATCAAACCCCATTTTACATGCCAATGAAATACTATAATAGTTATTAGGTCAAGGGTTGATCAAAGGTAATCACACTTTATGCTAACCCGAGAATCCTCTCCTAGGTTTGAATAGGGTCTTTCCATTATTTGAGATCATTATCTAGGTCGAGTTTAAGATATCCACTAAACCAACTAGGATGTGACTATATATGTAGTTACTTATTTTGTATAGCTTGCACAAGTTTTAGAGTTAATGGTTTGCATACATTGGGTATCATTAGATTATACTAAATAAATAATTGCCACTATACATGTTGATCCATCTTCTTAATAGTTAACATCGAGCTAAAGTTATGATGGAAAATAGTGTTAAGGCTTGTAATGGTTATACATATCCATAGAAAAAGGGTTTGTGTGCATTGGTTTTCTTTCAATTGTTTACTTGAGGCATTATTCTAGTCCAAGTATTTAACATTTTTCAAGCATGCCCATGTGTTATATAAGAATCTAACTTATGGCTAGGAAGTGGTAAAGGAGGAGCAACATGATTGATTGACACTTGTTTCAAGAACATCATAATATCTTATTGACTTCACATCAATATATGAGGAGAAAAAGACACCACATTGTTGTTGTTAGAAATGTTAGATATGATGGCACTCCCCTCCTTGTAGATTGAAATATAATAATGTGCTTTCAATGTGAAGGGAGGGTAAGGATGATTCTCATCGTCGCTTTCCCACACCCACCCCAATATTCCTCTATGCTCATTGGGTGTCTCACATGTAGCATGGAGGAAGAGGGAGAGGTGTTGATCATCATCATTTCCCATCCCTTTTGTTTCAAATAACATTTTTTCATGGCATGGAGGATGGGGGTGATGATCAACATCACCCCTCCCTCATATACATTGTGGAAGAGGATGAAGGGTAATGATCATCATCACTCCCCTCCCACAAGTCGCCAAATAAAACCACTTTTCATGTTAGACCTATTTTTGGCATCAAGAGAAGGGATATATAATGAGAATC